>CM076584.1:1180519440-1180953678 GCA_034641835.2 Pinus albicaulis
AAGTAGCATATGGGTTTTGTAGTAAGGAAAAGTAAAAATTTTTGAGTATGCCCTAAATACTGATTCACCCCCCCCCCCCTCAGTATTTTTCCCAACAATTGGTATCAGAGCAGGTTCTTCTACAGAAGCTTGATCGCTTGAAGGAGATCCATCGCAATGGGAAGTCTTGAAGGAGTAATGTCTATAAAGCCACCTCTATTCAATGGAAGCAATCTGATATTCTGGAAGGTACGCACATTCGCAAAGTCTTGGTGCGTAAGTATGGGCAATCGTGAAGAAGGTTATCAAGATCCTGCATATTCCTTAACAAGGTGTTAAGAAAGTGAAGAAATATGAAATCAATGCTGTGCTACAAATAATGTCCTATTTTGAAGTTAAGGTTCGAATCAGCATTTTAAGTAAAGTATGCAAAATAAATTCAAAGAAAAAGTTAAATATTATGGGACAAAATCATTCTGAGCTATGAAGGAGACACAAAGGTAAAAAGTGCAAAACTCCAAACTCTTAGAATTGAATATGAAAATTTGAAGATGCATAGTGATGAAAGTGTTGCCAGTTTCTTTCTTCGTCTAGATGATATTGTAAATCGGATGAGAAATTTGGGTGAAACCATATCTGATAACACTCTGGTGGAAAAGGTCTTAAGATCTTTGACTTCAAAATTTGACTCTAAAGTTTCAGCTATTGAAGAAAGGCAAGATCTGCAAACTCTTACTATTGTTCAATTACATGGTATTCTGACTGCTTTTGAAATGAGACAAGGAGGTCCTTCTCAAATCAAAGAAGTTGCTTTTAAGGTATCTGCAAAAGGAAAAGAAAAGGAAGTTGTCAAAGAAACCAGCTATATATCCGAAGAAGAAGAAGCGAATTTTGTGAGAAAACTCCAACTAGGTACTGGAAGATTCAAAGGTAAGCTTCCCTTCAAATGTTTTGATTGTGGAAGAGTTGGTCACTATGCTGCTAAATTTCCTTATAGAGAAAAACATGGTAAAGGGAAACAATTTGAAAAGAGGAAGAATTATTATGCAAATGAAGATGATGATGAAGTGTCCAGTGAAGATGAAGAAGATTCTGACCAAGCTCTACAAGTGCTCATGGAAAAGAAGCAAAAGAATAAGGTTACTCAAGGAAAGGAGATACCTCAAAAATCATGTATAGCAGAAATTGAAGAAGATGAAACAGGTATTGATCACTGTTCTTGTATTTTACTCTCTTGTGCATGTAAAGGTAAAGATAGTGAAAGTAACAGTATGGATCTAGAAGAAGATGTCAAGATTAAAGTTGAAGATCAGCAAAAATCATCTAAGGAGAGTGAATCTATAGACAAGTATCAAAGGTTTCATGCTTATGCATCCAATCGAATGAAAAGACTAGAAGCAGAAATCAACGATCTAAATGCAGATCTCGAAATATCAAAAAGGAAGAATGAAGGTCTTGAAGCTGGAATCATCTCTCTACAAGCAGATCTTGAAGCATAAAGTAAGAATAATGAGGAACCTCTAAAATCGTTTGAAAAGGAAGGTCTTGAAGCAGAAATCATCTCCCTCAAAGAAGACCTGGATAAATCAAATAAGAAGAATGCAGGTCTTGAAGCAGAAAACATATCTCTGAAAGTAAATCTCGAAGCATCGAAGAAGAAGAATGAAGAACTCTTACAAACTTTTGGAGAGCAATAAAATGGGTTGAAAGAAGAGATTCTAAATCTGAATAACCAAGTAGAAGACGGAAGAAGGAAAGAATAAAGCGTGAAGAAGCAATGCCAAGCCTTGGAGGTGGAGGTAAACATTCTCAAAGGTAAATTAGAAGAAAAGGTTAAACTTTTGAGGTTTCAAGATAGTACTAAGATTTTGGACAATATTCTGAGTAATCAAAGGTCTCCCTCTATTAAACTTGGTCTTGGTTTTCATGAAACTGTCAAAGGAGAATCTAGTTCACAAGGAAATGCTAATGATTCAAAGGAAGTCAATGCAAAATCTGAAGTGTTGGAAGAAACAAAATATCAACCAACAATCATGAATTCTCAAAGGAAATCATCCAATAATGTGGAATGCTTTAAATGTCATAATTATGGGCATGTTGCAGCAAATTGCAGAAGCAGATCATTTCAGTCACAATCAAATAGATTCTATTCAGAAAGGTACTCTGGTTGCTTCAAAGGATATTGTTTTTCATGCAACAAGTATGGTCATAAAGTAGCTGATTGCAATAGAAGGAAGAATAGAGAAACACACTATGATCCTCATGCTTACTTCTCTGGTCATATAAGATGTTATGCTTGTAACAAGTATGGACATGTGGAAAAAGAATGCAGGATGAACAGATCTGAGAAATTGGATAATTTTCAGCACACAATTAGAAATTTCAAGCAACGTTGGAATAGGAAGGAGGACCGGTCAGAAACGTAGGGAATATTGACCCTACTGCAGTCATCAGCTTCTGAAGCTTACTTATCTTAATGACTGCAGAAGTGATGTGAGATACATTATGAAGCTTAGTAATGTATCGTCACAGGGGGAGCGATGTATGATGATTCCCATGGTTGTTTTGGTGATTCTGGTTATATTTATTTCTGACAGCGCATCTGATGTGAAGAAGACAGGTACAGAAGGCATAAGTTCAGGGGGAGATGAAGGAAAGTGAAATTTTCAATGTGTCACTTTCCATACGTGGGTTCGGTGAACTAAAGTCGCGTATACACGCGAGTTCCAGCAGACACAGTCACGTATGCATTGATGATAAGAGAATTGGGATGACAACTGAAGATCAGGAGCAGAGGTTCAGGGGGAGCATCAGTCTGACTGCTAATGATTGTACTGTTAGCATTATTCTAGTTATACTCATGCTAATGAAATAATACATGCTTTCTTATGTTGAAGATTATGGATGAGCTCGGATTGCTTATTTAATTAAGAATGTCTTTTGGATATGATGGAAGTCTTATGATTCGGAGATCCAGATAGATCATGCAGAGATTGTTGCTGATAACTTGCTGTTGAAAGAGCTTCAGGTTGCACAAGCTAAGGAGGAGCCTTGGTCATATGGAAAGGATACTTGGATGCACATTTTAAGGGGGAGCACTAGTCTTGCTGATTATAATGCATTGTTGGCATTATGATGATTCTAAAATATGATCTCTCTCTTGAGGTCTTTTTGGTATTGGTCATAAAAAATCATACTTGTAATTTGATAAAAAGGTCTTGTTGAGACCCATGATGTAAAATTGTATTATTCAGTCATGTAAGGACTTGTCAAAATTTGTAAACCCACTTGGTTGGGTAGCTGAGTCAAATTTGTAAACCCACTTGGTTGGGTATTTGAGTCTCATATGTAAATCCACTTGGATGGATCTTTGATGTAAGTATGAGTCATTGGTGATAGAAAGGTCATAGATTCATGTACTTCATTGAAAAATATGATTGTAGGTTCAGCATGAACCCAGGGGGAACATGGTAACCTCAATACACATCAGATCTGCAGAGCGCTTCCTTCTACATGAGGAGAAAAACCTTGTGTTGGTTTTGATCCGCCCTTTGCCCTTGATGTCAAAGGGGGAGAGTGACATGGTGTTTGAATAAAGCAAAAGAATGGTGTCAAAGAATGGGGAGAGTGACATGGTGTCATTGTATTCTTAATGTATCTATCTGTTGTAGTGATCAAACACCATCGTGGTTGCCATCAAGTCCAAAGGGGGAGATTGTTGGCAATATGATGCAGAGTGTTGTCCTTGATGGCAACCCACTTGATAGAGTGTTGTCCTTGAATGGCAACCCACTTGATGAAGATGATGGCAACCTACTTGATGAAGTTGTGCTTGATAGAATATTTCTTGATAAACTTGTTAAATGATGTAAATCTGATGTATATGTGTTAGATCTATGATGAAAAGAGTATGTCTCAAGGCATACGCGGATTTGTCTAGGAAAAGTCGTGTATGCACGCGGGAAATAACGTGCCAAGTCGCGTATGGGAAAAAGCGCTCATAAAGTACAAAACCAGGGGTAACCACCATGGTATTGACCCATTGTATTGAGTAATGATTCGTCTATGTGACCCCATCCAGGAATACCATCAGAAGTATTGTGGTTTTGGCTCATGGTATTGAAAAAGAGTAATCCTATATAAGGAGAAGAAATTCATTGTGCAAAAGATATAAGCGTGGGTGCAAGGAGTCTGAGATTGAATGAATAATTCTCTCTGAAGTATATCTGTATGGAAAGGGTAATATTTTGATGATAGATTTGAATCTGTGATGCACCTATGAAGAAAATGATGAAGAAGGGAATCTAGATCTGAAATGTATTCGTATCTTCTAGATCTGTTTGTGGAATGATTAGATCTGAAATGAGGCGAACATCTGTCTGAAGTAAAGGGTTAAATCTGTGTGATGTATATGTTTTGAAGAATTGCAATGACCTAAATGTCTGAAGAACCATACACTAGTTCGCCGCAGAGGAAGCGCGTATATACGCGGCTTCGCTAAAGAGAAAGCGCGTATGCGCAGTGAAATTAGCTCTGTAATATGTACAGAAGTATACGCGGGTTTGTATGGTAGAAGACGCATATATACGCGGGATCAGTGAAAGGAAAGTGCGTATGAAAACTAGGGTTTTGCTGAAGTATGAAGGTTGAAATGTCTGATCTGTTCTGTTGTGTTACTACTATCTGTATTCTACAGTTCTAGGTTGATAAGTATCAGTTTTGATGTATGATTGAGCTTTAATGTATGGAGTGGGTCCAGTCTGAAAATATGATGAAACGTGGCCTGCAAGTTGTGTTCTAAAGGAAGCTTTGGATCCAGTGTGAAAATTGATGAAACATTACCCATAGAGGTGCTGAGGGTTGTAGCCTTTAGTCAGGGGGTTGTAGCTCCCTTCCAGGAGAGGCTGGTAAACAAGAGCAGGGGGTTGGTGCTCCCTTCCAGGATAGGTTGGTAAACGAGAGCAGGGGGTTGGTGCAACCTTCCAGGAGAGGCTGGTAAACGAGCGCAGGTGGGTGCCTGCGTGCTGGTAGGAGTTTGTGCCAGCACATATGTTGTAAGATGTTTTCTCTATAATAAAATATTGAAGGCTGAGCAACGGCAGTGGTGGTTTTCTCCCGAATTGGGTTTCCACCTAAAATCCTGGTGTTCATGTGTGATGCTTATGTGTGATGGTTTATTCTATTCTTACTGCACATATCTATTGTTTATTGAACATCTGATGAATGAATGATGGAATGATATAAGTAAAGAATTAATGGCATAATTAGATCTCTGTGTATACGCAAGTTTCATAAAGGGTATCTGCGTATATACGCAAGTTTGTATCAGTAAAGTAGCGTATGGGTTTTAGAAGTAAGAAAAAGTAAAAATTGTTGAGTATGCCCTAATTACTGATTCACCCCCCCCCCCTCTCAGTATTTTTCCCAACAAGTAACATAATAATGAGAGCCATCAAGAGATGATACCTGAGTAGGTCCCCATGCATCTGCATGCACAAGCTCTAATTTTTCACTCTTATTTTCTTTCCCAAGTCTGAGAAATCTGACTCTCTTCTGTTTTCCATAAATGTAATTCTCACAGAAATCCAAATCAACATTCTTCAAACCGGAAACAAATTCCTTGAGTGAAGAATATTCATCCCCTTATCACTCATATGTCCGAGCCTATGATGCCATAATGCTGAATCTACTCCTTTGGAAGTTAAAGCATTAACAGAGTTAGAAATACCATTGCATAAATACAATGTACCAACCTTTTCTCCTTTTTCCCTTTAGTGACCTTCCAAGTTTTATCTATGAAAGTTGTCACACAACCTTCACCGCCTAACTGCCCTATTGAAATCAAATTTTTCTTCAGATTTGGAACATGCCTTACCTCCTTTAATAGCCATTGGTTTCCATTTTGTTTTTTTACAAGAACTTTACCCATTCCAAAAATTTTATAGGGTTTATCATCAACCAAATGGACTTGTCCAAAATCTCCTTGAACATAGTCATGAAAATATTTCTTATCAGGTGTGGCATGGAATGAGGCCCCTGAATCTACCACCCAGGAATTAATAACATTTTCGAAAGAAAGAACCAAAGCATCTTGTAACACATCACCTGTCACATTTTCTTCATAATTTTTTTGTCGATGTGCATCTCCTTCTTTTTCCCTTTGGAGATCTAAAGTCTTTCTTCAGGTGTCCTTTCTTTCCGCATTTCCAGCACACTATCCCCGATCTAAAGTTGGATCTGCCTTTCCTTGATTTACTGTGATATCCTGAGCTCTTTCCTCTTTCCATTTTTCTTCCCCTAGACTATGCACTCAAATCATTACCCGATGTCTCACCGGAGCTTTTCCATCACATTTACTCGCTAAGGATAGCACCGACAACATCATCAAAATTTAAGGTACTATATCTAGAGATAGAGTTACTAATGGCCATAAATAAACCATTCCAACTTTCTGGCAATGAGCATAGGAATAAAAGAGCCCTAAATTCATCATCAAAGTTTACCCCTACAGAACTTAACTGAATGGTAACTGTATTAAAATCATTTAAATGGTCTGCAATAGATCCACCTTCTGACATCTTCATATTAAATAAATGTTTCATAAGAAATACCTTGTTTGAGGCCAAGGTTTTTTAATATAGTTTTGCCAATGCCTTAATCAAACACTCTGTTGTTGTTTCCTTCGATATATTGAAGGTTACCAATGCTGTGAGGCACAAACGTACTGTTCTGAGTGCCTTTCTATCGAGAATCTCCCATTTTGCGTCTGTCATAGCTGTTGGCTTCTTTGTTTTTCTGCTCAATGGTAGGTACAGATCTTTCTGATACAGATAATCTTCCATCTGCATCTTCCATAGTGGGAAGTTTTGGCCATTAAATTTCTCGACCCTAAACTTACCATCTTCCTCCATTGCTACCACTCAAACTAGGATCCCTTCTTTCCTACAAGTTTATCAGCCAAATAGACCTTCAGCTCTGATACCATTTGTTAGAAAATTATATGTTACAGAGCAATGAAAAACATAAAATATGCGGAAAAGACAAGCACAAAAAACACATAAAACTAGACAGACACAGATATACGTGGTTCACGTAATTTGGGCTACGTCCACCCTGAACAACCAATCCTTTCTTTCTATTATCCAGCAAAAAGAAGAGACACAACCTACAACAAATCCTATAATATCCTATATTCTCTCTTACAGTCTCCCTATCTGTTTCTCACTCTAAGAATACTCATACAATACACAGCTGCAATATAATACCCTCATACAAAGTGAGGGATTGCCTTCTAGGGAAAAAAACCCTAAACTAAACATAACTTCTACCATTAGATCATCCGCCTAATGAATGACCTAGATTGACTAGAAATTACTATACTTTTACAAGGAAATTTTACATTTGTTTTTAGCTTCGGGGGCGCTGCCCCCAAAACCCCCATCGGGGACCACTGGCCCCCGGACCCCCCAGTCGGGGGGGTCAGCCCCCTCGAACCCCACGGGGGGGACAAGTCCCCTCAGCTGCAAGAGTGTACAGTTTTCCTGGGGTATACATCTTGCTAAAACAATGATCTCTGAATCAGGATGAAAATCAGGATCCACACCCAACAGTGTTCAAGGGAAGTCTCAGCCTATGTTGGCCATCTATAGTTTCTTTTTGGCCTTTTTGAGTCATTCATCCCTATGTTAGTTGTACTTCATCACTTCATGACTTCATCCATCCACTACATCATCTTGGTTTATTCTATGTCAATTGATGGGGGATACATCAAGGCCCTCCTTCGATGGATCTTCTCTTGTTGATTCAACTCATTATCTACGAGCTTGATCTAGGAACCAGTAGTAACTTGGATCTTTCGGACCTTAGTGGCAGGTTTCCTCGTGACAGAAAATGGGTTTACATCATTGTCTCCTAATCGATCAAGTTTGCGAGTGTTCGAAGTCATCTTACCTATTCACACTTAGTAGACTGTACTAGGTACCTTGGGGTCCATTTTCATCAATGGTGGGTCCCCTTGTGTATGTTAATAGTACACCTCATTGACTTGTAATCAATGATTTCTACCATGCTCGACATCATCTCATCTATTCACATGTCATATATTTGTACTAGTGGGGTTATGTCAAATACCCTGGCTTAGGGACATTTCACTCTTATATGGCACTCATCCCAATTTTTGTTGTATTTATGTATCATTTATGTACTTTGAGGACTATTTTGGGGAACCTCATGTTTTTTATGTGTCCATATTCCTACTGATATATATTGTGACATAGATTCACACTATATTTGCAAGTGGCTATGATATGTCTGATGAGTCACATGGATCCATTGTGTATTGTTGATGGTCGTGTCTTAGGATTTCTTGTCATCGATATGTAGTGTATGTTTGGAGGCTGTGTTTAGTATCTCTTGATGACCAAGAATGGGTATGCTCACCTCGGAGATGTTATCAGCACAGATAAGACTTCAGAAATTGGATTCTTTCAATCCAGTTTTGTGTCTTTTACTCCTTCCTCCCATTTTTATCTTTGAGATTTATTGTAATTCATTTTGGCCATCAGTTTCTCTTCTAACCTTGTGCATTATGGGGAATTTTTTATAATCCTATTTTCCAATCCATTATAGTGAAATAAACTTGAGTTAAACTTACCTCAATCGTTGGCTAGAATGCATCCCCTTTTACCTTTTCTTTTACTTATGTGAGATTTATTCCATGTTAAAAGGGTAAAATTACATAATTGAGCAATTTCTCATATTTTTTTTTTATAAAATATTATAAATATGAGATAATAATTATTTCATAATTTAAAACAATTGAGAAAAAGGTTTCTAGAGGCCTATTTTCCCAAGGAGATCAACTTGACCCACTTGTGTATGAGTTGTCTAGGGGTCTATTATTGGAGAAGCTTCATAACTTCTCTTCACCCTAAGTGTCTACAATCATCCCCCTAGGGCTTGCCTCTACATCAATATATATTGGTATATTCTCTAAGGCCAAGCTAGTCAAAGTTAGAGCTAGAGAGAAAGGGAAAGAATTGTATTTTCATGTTGCTACTTTGATTTAGACTTTGTCATCTATTTTATTTTGAGGTCATATAACTCAATGAGGGGGGCACTACTTTAGATTCTGGAGATGATATTTTATGGTTGAAGGTATAATTGTACCATTTGGTTTATGACTAATGAAATTACATGTTTTTTTCCTATTAATCTATGCTTTTGGTTTATTATGCATTTTTATGATCATTTGAGCTAATTTTTTCTGTGAAAGCCTATTTTTGGTATATGTTTGGTGATGCATGTGTGCAAGTAGTAGATCTAATGCAGGAAGCAATATCTCTTGGTTGGGGAATAGACTTTCGGCGTTGAACCCAACATCCTTCACCAATTGTGAGGGCTACAAGTGTGAGCTCAAACACTTAGTGTATGGGCTACATGCATGATTGATTAATTGAGCATTCAAATGTAGATTCCTTTCTGCAATTGAATTGGTCATATATATTGTTGTTTGGAATCCTTTCTAGGGCCATAAGGTTGCAAAGAAATAGCTCCTTATGTGTGAATTTTTCCACAATAGGGCCCATGTGACAGTATTCTTGGTCAACAGACATACACTTCTTGCTTATTTTGTTATCATTCTATAATTTACGATATTGTGAGAATAAACATAGAGGAAAACATCAAAACCACTTTGGAATCTGGGATCTAGCCCTGCCAGCTTTAGACAGGGATCTCTCAATAAAGTTTTGCTATGTTTTGAGTGAATTTTAGACTAGTTATTACTGTATTGATTATTTATTTGATTTAGATTTTTTGGTTGATTAAATTATTATAATTACATTGGGCTATGGACTCTAAATATTTAACAGTATCTGCATCAACTTTTGAAGGAGTTTCACATGGAAATCTAGGTTGTAATAATTGGAAATTTCATAATTTTAAATGAATATCAAATAGAAGAAATATAAGGTGCAGTAGAAAATAAGGAGCAATGAAGAATTCCTTAATTTGACTTCAGCAAAAAACATATAAATTACAAATAGCCTAAATAGGGCGCTCTTTATAACATATCCTATTCTTCACAATTTCTATTATGTAATTAAGCTTTTCAGACATTACAGAGAACTAAAAATAATGAATAACACATTAACAGAAGAAAAACATCACCAATTGGTACACCACATGAATCCTGTGAAGAATGTCCTTTTATTATTGATGCCTCCTGTTAGGGTCCTATAATAATAGGATTCATAATTTTTGAATTGACTATGATTAGTCTTGTAAATATGTACATACCTTGCTTTCTGCAAGTTGTTTTCCCATATTTGAAAATAATAAAAATTGAAAAGAGGGTAAAAGTCCTAAAAGAAAGATCAAAGGACTTGAAAATAAAAGATCAAAAAGAATAAAAAATGGACCCCAAATAGCTAAAAAGAGATAAGAATAAGACATGACAGTGATGCAAGTCAAAATGCCACCACTTTTTACTTTACTGCAAAAATAATGATTATGTGCAGCTTGTTTAAAATGCCATAATACATGATGAGTTAAATAGTTTAATCTTAAATTTTTTCATGCTTTGAATTTCATGTTTATAGATAGAGAATAAAGATTGTCAAACAGTTTAAACTTGACAAATAAATAGATAGTTAGAGAATAAATGAGCAACTCAAAAGTTTAATCTGAGCCCTCAGATGAAATAAGGTTAGATTTAGATAGTTTATGCTTTAAAAGAAAATTTGATTTAGGGTTGCAAGCTCAAATTCACCCATGAAAATAATGAACAAATGATAGAATAAATGATGGGTAGGTAGAAAGAAGTTTTACAAGGAATGGATAAACATCATCTGGCAAATTACTAATTTCCCTCCCCTCAAAGTATTCCAGTATTCAAAACCTTCAGTTAAAAAGGCTCAGAGCATTTCTCTGACTTTTGTTGGGATCGGACCCAAGGCTTACTGACTGATTGCTAATAACTATTGTATTCCCTTCATAAAAACCCATTTTCTCAACATTATCACTCTTTTCCTAAGATATAACCCTTTTCCTAAATTTAAAACACCTTTTTGCTTAGGGAAAGTAAAAACCCCCTTTAACTAATTTCATTTCATACAAAAACATTCAAAAACCCACAAAAATAATATTTATCCTAAGTATTAAGTGTAAATGTTTAAAATGGGGCCATCATTGTGCCCAAATGCTTATTTTACACTTTACTTAGTTCATTTATATGTATTTCTGCTTATCTTCATTTTCATATTAACATTTAATTTAATATATTAACTCCTTGTAATATTCCCCCCCGTAATATATTAAATCATTTTTATAAATACCCCAAAACCCACTTTAATAATGTTTAAACTATGGTTTTAAAACCCACATGACATATTCCACTTCCCCATAGTTTAAAAACACACACACACACACACACACACACACACACACACACACACACACACACACACACACACACATATATATATATATATATATATATATATATATATATATATATATATATATATATATATATATATTACCCGCCCTATGGTCGCTTTACACCTGCATATCACCTATTTTCTATGTAATTTACTGTATCTTGCCTATCTTATTAATACATTAAATTTATGTTTAAACATATTATATCAATGCTGCCGCATATAAAACTCCCAGGCCCCATGCCCCATACACCGAGCAATTTCATCACCAAATCTCAACCGTTCGCACTATCCTTGCCAGATCCGACAAACCAGAACACATATTGCATTTTCAAAAGCACGATCGTTAATCCATTTTGGATTTGAAAAATGGGCGGTATTTCCATCTCCTCTCTCCTTCACGGGTCTATTTCTAATTGGATCGCATTCATCTAGGCAAAACTGCTTACCGCCTTTTCATGTTGCGAAAACCACCTCCCAATTGACTTGACCCGCATTAACTGTGAACACTGTTTAAACCTAAAAATTCTATAAAACTGCCAATTCATGCATTTAAACCCTTTTTCTGAGTTTTCTGCACATTTAACCATTTTCGACTAAAATAAAAGACGCCATTGCCTTTGTTTACATGCTCAAAAGAACCAGAAATCCATAAAAATTGTTGTTGTGACCGCATAAAGACTCTAGTCTACATCTAAAAGATTTCAAACAGCTTACGAAAGCTCCCCGATGCCTCAGAAACCCTATCTCAAGTCAAAATTACTTGCAATAATAGGTATATTTCAAATAAAATATCCTCTCGTCATTTGAAAGAGCTATATGATGCAGGAGCATCCTACTCAATTGTTATTATTTATTTGGGTGATTTAGGGGTGATGTTTTTTTTAATTATTTTATAAAATTATGTACACTTTAAATAAATTAAGAGCAAAATCTGAGTGTGAGGTTTATTGTAAATATTCTCTCATAAATGATAACATGAGTGGAGTTGGATTGATAGATATCTTAGGGATTATGAACTCCTTAAATAGAACTTAGTTGAGTCAAAAGAGGGATAAATCTATTTTAGGATTTGGTTGAGTTATTTGTGGAGGAAATCATGGATTCAAATTAATCCACAATTATGTATAAATATGAAGCTTTGTGTGAGGATGGAATATATCTATAGAGAATGGAATAGGACAGAGGAAAAAAATGTAGAGAGGGATAATGTGTCAGTGTGAATAATGGTGAGGCCCAAGAAGGAAAAAAATGTAATATTCGGCCAAAGAAGGGTTTGAATCTGTAATTTCTTGTTGTTATTATATGCAAGTATTTTATTTGTGTTCGGTTCTCTATTTAAATATATTATGGTTTCGTTGAAGACTATGAAAATCGATATTTAATATTATAGAGCAAGTGTGAACTCTAAATTCAGCGTATATCCAGATTTTTGTAGTATTCACTGCATCATTTGGTATTAGAGCCCAAAGATCTAATCAGTGTAGCCGCGGATGAAAGATGAGTGCGATTGTGCATTAGTTGAATTAGTGTGTGCTTTGAAAGAGTGTGAATAATACCAAGTGCAAAGGGGCAACAAATGAGCCAGCGGATGCAGGTTGTGAAGAATTGAGATGGAAAGCGAATTGAAAAGCTTGTAATGTTAAGGCAAATGCTAGATGGCAAATAGCGCAGAGTGGCAAGCACATGGTGCAGGAAATCGTGGATGTTGAATGCTAAGATTGGAGTGCATGGAATAACAGTCGAATGCAAGCCTGATCGTGAGAATCGAGGGGGATTTTGCGTGTAGAGACCTGTTGTTGAGTAATAAGTTTGTGCATGAAGGGTCTAGTGATAATTTTAATTGCATAAGGATTGAGGGCTTAATGATTTGAAGCAATTTGTTGTTCATGTGTTGGAAATCTACGTGATTGATCAACTTTATGTATGCTTAGGAATTGTTGTTGACCAAGCTAAGGGAATTTATCCTCTAATCTAAAATTTTGTTCAAAAACAAATGAAGTCGGTGTCAAAGGTCGTGGAATATGCATCACAGTGTGATTGGTTCAATCAGGGTCAATTTGGAGATGATGTTGTCTTTTTGGAGAAGCGTAAAGATTTTTAAGGAGCTGATTCTTGCAAACCCTGAAATGTGTGTTTCTTTTGCAAATCATGAGCATTGTGATCCGTCGAGCAAGTGGTGAACCCAATCGCGGAAGCGTGGTTGACAACAAAGGTACAGCGAGAGCTGGGCGACAAAGGTTGTGGTGAGTTTGATGTATGAGAACAAATCAAATGCGTAGGTCGAATGCATGGACCAGAACATTTTGCTAGAGAGGCTACACTGAAATTTTTTGTGGACTGAATTGTATTCTAAAACATTCTCTGTATATTTTTTAGTATAAGAAAGCCAAGTGAATTTCCTTTAAGCGACTACCTTTTTATATATACTCTGCATAAATACTCCTCAAGCAGTAATCTTCCTCCCATAACGAGATTACCAGATGAGGATCTCCTTCCAAAATTCAAATGCAGTGTTTGATTGCTTGTGAAACTATGATTTCTGCAAGTTTTCTTACGCTGACTAGAGTTGAGAATTTTTGAAGGTTATGAGCATTTCCACAATAGATATGACAAGCTATGCATATTGATAGTTGGGCAGTGGAGGAGATTAGTCAATGTGTGAGGAGAAACTTGCATGAAATAGTTGTGTAAATACTGCAAACGCTGGAAATTTATTCAAGTCTCTGTTTAGAGATACATGGAAGGAACATAGAAAATATGGTCGAAGACTATCGAAGAAGCACAATCATATCAGCTGCTGACTATGGATTGGTATTGCCATGGCTGCTGAAGGTCTATGAGCTTAGATATGTTGGTGGAAATGACATAAACCCTAGTGTTTCAGCAACATAATCAGTGGCAAGTCTTCCATTGGAGAAGCGACCAGTGGGACTATTCATTGACAAAGGCGGTGAGATCTACTCAATGAGGTAGCAACGTGGTCATTAATGCTATCGATAAATTGCAGCAGTAGCAACATTTAGACCTATTGTGGCGTTGTGGACATGTTGCAATATTGGAGCTATGAGCCTGTGCCAAAGGAGTGACGTGGTAGGTGGCAGAGGAGATTGATGCCAGCCTATGTGGAGGTCGTGGATGCTATGCCTAAGAGTTGTTTCTCATTGGTTTAAGCTGTGTGGATCGTGCCAGATCCGTGTGATCAAGTCTAATGGAGGGGCCAGTGTGTGCTGGGTATGTGAAGGGCACGTGAATATTCACAGTGATAAGAATGACACACGAATAGGAAATTCATGTAAGATGACTGCTAATATAAGCTAAAGAGGCATAAAATCCCGAGAGTTGAAAATTGGAAAGAAAAGGATATTAAATAACCTTGAAGGGAACGTAAGGTATGAAAATTCATTTCAAAAAGGCATTTTAAATGGTGAAAATTAAATGGTTTATTTTATTTTCATCATAAAATACATCTTGGGAAAAGTGAAAGTTATTCTATGATTCAGGTGTTGTAGATCACCAAGGGGATTTTATTTTGATTTTTTAAGTATCAGGTGAGTAAAATAAAGTGATAATGGGAGATGACATAATTAGTGCTCTATGATATTATCATATAATAAGAATGGAGTATGAGAGAGAATTGGTGGAGTGAAGACTTTACATCATGAGAATGTATTAAGGGTGGATGTTCATTTGTATATTGTATAACTTGAATTAGAGTCAAAATATCCACTATTATACTTTAGGTCAAGCTTTGAAGTCAAATAAGATGTTAGGGCAAATGAAGAAATTTGGATAGCTTGAGTCAAGTTAAACCATTGAGTTATTGTACAAAAGGGTGCATTTTTCATCCAAGATGAAAATTTGATGTCAAGTCTGGAGTCAGAGAGTCTTAAATCAAGTCAAAGGTTTGAATGTAATTGGATGCAAGATCGGCAGAGCCTGACACCCAAAGATTTTGGTCATTGTAATGCAATAAATACTGCATTTTTTGTTTGTAGAAAAGAGGAGCAAGAGAGTTTCCCAGAAGATTATTCCAAGACAAAGAACCAAAAGATACCAAGCGCAGGAAGAGAGCTTGCATTGTTGGATGGAAAGTAGGAATACTTGCTGAAAATGGGATTGAATGAAATCCACAAGTGAACAAATGAAGTTCACAAAGGAGGAGAAGATGACTGTTGATAGTCATTTCAAAGGTTCTGAGAAAGACCACAACAGAAGGAAGAAGAAGGAAGATGCCAAGGCAAACGACATATGGAAGCAGTTGACTGATGAAGAATATGAGAGGGAGAAGGCTGAGATAGCAGTTCATCTTGAGTTATTGATGGAATTGTTGCAGAGAAATAAGAAAGACCAAAGACATGGTTGGACCATGAGGAAGAAAGTGAAATGGTAGAGACTACAAGTAAAGAGGAATCAACAGGTAAATATGCAGTTAACAGAAGAGCTGAGAAAGATTGAGTAGATGGTAAGTGTGCAATTGAGATGTGAAGAACTTGGAGAAGTTGAGTTGGAAATGGAAGTTTCCATTTTTGGACCACAACAGGGTGAAATTTTGGGAGAAGAGGATAATGAGAAAGATCTCATGGAAAATTGGAATAGTCCAGAACAATTTGAAGATATGCTGACAAGGAAAGCAGATGAGGCTATGAAGCCTTGTATTTTTAAATCTCATAGTTTTTTTATGCTTGAAAAATGTGCAGAAGATGATGGATATTCTGGTGAAACTGTCACAAAGATGAATAAAGCTCTTGAGGTGAAGTATGATGGATAATTCCTTTTAAAGGAGGAAGGTACTGATTTATTGCAACAGAAAGAATTCATGGATGAATTCATGTTTGGTGTAAGATATCCAGTTGAAGCTGTTATGGAGCAGAAGCATAATGAAAATGCCATAGTGATATTCCAACGAGGTAAAAAAATGAATTTTTTTAATGAAAATGATGAAAGAATTTTGCAATGTGATGATATAGACAACATGATATCTCAGGAGGATTGCCAGAAGAAGAATGAAACTGGGAATGAAGGTTGTGATGGAATGCTGGAAATATTTCACATGGAAATAGAGTTCTTGGAAAGATGGCTCAAGGAACCTGAAGGAGAAGTGAAGCTTGCAGAACCTGATAAAGAAGAGATTGCAGTTGCCATGCATGATAAGGATGAAATGTCTCTAAATTTTATAGAGTTAAGTGAATGCGTTGACTCTTCAAATAATAATGTGGTTGTAGGTATAGAAGAAAACATTAATAAATATGATGTTGAAATCAAAGAAATTGAGCAAAAAGTATTTGAAGATGAGATGAAAGATTAGGAGCAGCAAGAAAGTTATGTCCTGAGAGACATAAAGGAAACAACGGTATTAATCCAACAGGATAAAGATGAAAGCAACCAACAATTGAAAAGAGGATTTACTAAAATCCAAAACGACTATGATGGGAGATTGGTGCTTGAAGCATCAAAAGAGGCTGAAAGGTCTTGTATTTTTAAAACTAATAATGTGTTGATGAATGCAAGTACAACACCAGATGAGAAATTTGTTACTATTGGGGCTATCAATGACTATAGTTGTGATCAAGGAGAAGTTCTTGATTATTCTTTATTTCAAAAAGTTGAGTGTTTAGCACAATTGGAGATGGAAGCATCAGACAAGGAGGAATTACTCCGAGAAATTGGCAAAAGTAATTGTTGTAGAGGCTGATGGAATTCGATTGACAGAATGAGTGATGTTGGTGATGTTGATGTAAGGCCAGTTTGAGATTCTTTCAAATACTGGATACTAGAAGAATGGGTATCAGTGTTTCTACGCAAGTCTATATTTCCCAAAAAAAAATATGGTGTGGTATGGAAAACCGAGAGTTACATTCAATAGTATTCTGAAAATACTATTTTGGAAATTCTGTGAAAAATTAAAAAATGGAGTTGATACTTTAGAATACTGACGACAAAATAGAGTTTGGAATCCTGGAGGTAGCAATTCATTGAGACTTGTGGCTATCACATTATTACAAAAAAGTGACAGACCTCATAGACAGGACTCTATGGAAAATTTTCTACATGGGGAGTCTGATGCAAGAGCATCCTACTCAATTATTATTATTTATTTGGGTGATTTAGGGGGTGATGTTTTTTTTAATTATTTTGTAAAATTATGTACATTTTAAATAAATTAAGAGGAAAATCTGAGTGTGAGGTTTATTGTAAATATTCTCTCATAAATGAGAATATGAGTGGATTTGGGTTGTATAGATATCTTAGGGATTATGAACTCCTTAAATAGAACTTAGTTGAGTCAAAGGAGGGATAAAGCTATTTAGGATTTGGTTGAGTTATTTGTGGAGGAAATCATGGATTCAAATTAATCCAAAATTATGTATAAATATGAAGCTTTGTTTGAGGATGGAATATAGCTATAGAGAATGGAATAGGACAGAGGGAAAAAATGTAGAGAGGGATAGTGTGCCAGTGTGAAGAATGGTGAGGTCCAAGAAGGAAACAAATGTAATATTCGACCAAAGAAGGGTTTGAATATTTAATTTTTTGTTGTTATTATATGAAAGTATTTTATTTGTGTTCGGTTCTCTGTTTAAATATATTATGGTTTCGTTGAAGACTGCAAATTGATATTTAATATTATAGATCAGGTGTGACCTCTAAATTCCACGTATATCCAGATTTTTGTAGTATTCACTTGATCATTATATCTGATAATTTGAACCTCGTAAAGCCTTTCAGCATATAGAAATACCCTTATTTTCCTTTAAAAATTGTATTTGTTGTAGAAACCCTAATAAAATCACAGTTCTGAAGACTGTAACTAGTTTTAAAACAAAAATTAAAGATAGTTAAGCCTTTTGCAGACCTTAGAGAAAATTTGATTGATTCCAAAAATCCTTTACAAATACCCAGAACCCTTATGCGCATGAATTAAACTATTCTTAGTCCTATTTTATCCAAGAAAATATAGAAAAACCATTTTTATACCTTTATGAGTCTGTAAGAAGATTCGAAGATTAATTTTGGAACTAAATTGAAGATTTGAAGCATAAAAAACCAGAATTTACCTATTGTTGTTCAAAGAGACCTCTGTCATACCAAAGATACATTCTGTAAATATTCTAAGCTTACAGAAGAGTATAAAAGACCTATAAACAAATTTTTTAACATTCAAAAGGTCAAAAATTGTCAAGAACATATCCAGTAATGGCTTCTAAAAGCACCATTGTCATAAATCCACTACAACCTCCTATTGTAGATGTTGAGAATACACCCCTAGCTGATGTTGATTACAAAATAACTGATCCAATAATTGAATTTAATCTTCTAGATCTCCACTGCTGGAGTCTAGAAAAATATTTATACCAAGGAGATGAAGTTCAGATTTGGGAGACCAATTTACCCAAATATGTAGTTCCACATACTCATCAGTGTCCAGAAGTCATTAGAATGTGTCAAGCCCATTATTCCCTTGACCAAAGAGATAGGTTTGATGCTAAAAAAGAAGTATTATCCACTATTACTGCAAAGTCTATAAACCTAATGCTTCAGTTAAAACCAGATCCAAATGTTGTCCCATTATCCATAGAAGCTCTTACAAAGCTTTATCTTGATTTAGAATTTCCTAAGAGATTTCAAATATTCCAAACATTCATGCCTACATATGTTGAAATCCCAAAGGTTAAACCTCCCTATTCATCTTCCAAATTTCCTGAAGGATCAAGGCATGTTATTTCAATGTTATCCTTTATCCTGGGTTATTTTACTGATGAGCACACCGATAATTCTATACCTAGTTTTCTATCCACTTTTGTGCCTGTTCAACGTCCTTCTATCATTTATAACTATGTTGAGTACATAGCTGATAATATCCATGATCAGCTTGTAAAACTTCCCACTGAAGGATTTTTCAGATATACTTCCTTTCTCTTTCACCTATTCCTTTACTTCCAAGCAGATAAATTCCCAATAACCCTTCATAAATTGGATGTAGAAGGTAATCCATTTTCAATCATTTTCTGGACTTCTCTAATCAAAAAAGAATCAACATAATTCACTTATGTGGATTTCATATATTTTTTTGTTCATCCATTGATAAAAATGCTTACAAATAGTGTATATCCAAGGATAAGTAATGAGATAAAGAATTTGTTACAGCTGTCAGAGCAAATCAAAACTGGAGATTGGTACCTTTACCAAAATCACACAAAGATTAGAGTCTATGGGTCAAACCTCTTACCTTATAAATTGCCAAAATACTTGACAATGATAGTTTTTGCCTTAGAGTACATAAGACAAATCCTAAATTCAGATTCAATCAACTTCTTGGCTGCTAAAAACAAGACCCAATTCAAATTGAAGAATCAGTTTGGTCCTTTTATATGCAATCATAGGGCAGCAGGTGTAGATTCAGCAAAACAGTTACTGGAATATAAATTTGAATAAAGTTTCTTGTGGAATTATTATCCTCATGGAATACTCAGTAAAATGAGGGTAAAATGAAAATTAACCCCTTATATCCATGATAAAAGGCCAGATATTGAACAATTTTCCGATCAAATAGAATAGCTAGACAATAATTTGATGGAAACTGTTAAATAGGGTGATGCTAGTCACACTTTGAAGACTGTAAATTAGGAGGACAGGACCACAAAAATAATCAGAGAAGAAGGCATATATATAGTTGAAACAAGAACAGAGACCGAATTCAAAATCAAATACAACAAGAAACCTAAGCTCAATCCAGTGAACAAGGAAAAGGAAATAATTGAGGTCCTAGATGAAGAAAATCCAAAGAAGAACACAAATGTTGCTACATGTATTGAGAATGAGTAGGAAAATGATACTTCAAACACTCAGATGATTGAAAAATAGCAAAGCATGGAGGCATCCTCATCGCAGCAAGCAGAGAATACAGATAGTGATATCAAAGAGAAATATAAAGAAATTAAGGCCAAGAATGAACAGTTAAAAAATGAGATTTATTCACAGTATCTAAAGAAGACACTAGGAAATCAAAGCCGGCTATTCTCAACCTTTGATTACAACAATAAGAAGTTGCTAATGACAATGTTATAGCCAATAGTTCCTAAACCTACACAGTATCAGATTATAAGAAGATTGACTTTGAAGTACCAATAGAAATCATTCATCCCTTAGATCAAATTTATTTTCATAAGAAAAGCTCTGAAATGCTTTATTCTACTATGAATACAAAGGCAATGAGTGCCCAAAAACTTCAGAACACTATAACAAATTTGAGGGATCATATTAGGATTATGAAATCTTCCTCTTATGCTAAAGACACTAGAATCAAGTCTTTAGAAGAACTGGTGATTGAAGTAACGTATGACCCTTCAAATGTAAAGTTTGTAGAAGAATTGGTGAAAAAGAAAAATGCTGACATTGCAGCACTTAGAAAGAAATTAAAACTACCTCCAACAGAACATCCAAAGGCAAAAGAAATTGTGCAGGAGGAAAATCAGAGAGATGAGATGATGAATCTCGTACTACAAATGATAGCACAGATTAAGGAAATGGAGATAGAAATGGACAAGCTTGTCCAAGAGAAAGAAGCTAAAAAAAATCAAAGTTTTCCTCCTACAGTCATCCCCATGGTAACTACAGTAGTTCCTTAAAATTTAGCAGAGGAGTTGGCACCAAAAGTCCCATTGGCCACAGTTGTGCCAATGAATTATTCCACTACTTCTACTACTGAATCATCTACTTCAACAGTGCAACAAACAGATGAGGCCAGCAAGCTCATTAAAGCTATGGCAGCTTTGTCAATTCAGAATAATGAGATCAATAGGTTGAAAGAACAAATCAATAACTTGGAATATGCCAAGAAATTAGCTCAAATAAATTCTAAGACAAAGGAACAGAAAGCCAAAAGGTTAAGTGAGTAGCCTAAGAAGGTTGAAATAGAGTTAACCTTGAAATAACCAATGGCCTACATAAAAAATCAGTTGTGGTCCAAAATAATTGAGTCAATTAATGGTACTTGGCCTTCCATTCGGGTAATTTATGAACAAAAGGATTTGTTTAAAGTAGAAAAAGAAGAAACTGTGAAGACAAAGGAAGAGCTTGGTGCCAAACCTAAAGATTCCCAAGAAATAATGAAGTTTCTCAACACCAAAAACAAGAAAGAATTGGATGAGATAGGGATAACTGATAGAACTGAAACAATTCTTGAGGTGAGAAAGGTAATTTCAAAGAAAAATTTGATGAAGCAGCTAGAAGAGAAGTGTCAAAACATGGATTTGACCATCACTAGATTCATGGTTAAGTTTGAGATATTGAGGCAAAAAAGCTTTCCAAACATTCTTGTTATAAATTATAAACTAATGAAGCAAGAGGATTACAAAAACAAGATCAAAGATTTTTCCAAAGATCAAGTAAACAAGGCAGATTGGCAAGGAGTACCTACAGGCAAAGTGTTGCATAATAGTAATGAAAACTTGTTCTATTTACAGCATGAGATAAAACATCTCTTTATGGTCAAACCAAACTTTGTTAGATACACAGAGGTTGATGAGAATTTCAGAAAACTTACCAAGATCAAGTTACCTGATGAAGAATTTTGGCAAAAGCTTACTGATTTACTGTAAAAGACAGTTTATAGTAAAAAAGGATGAAAAACTGAGTTGTTGTTTTTACATAGTAAAAAAAAAAAAATTACACTAGTGAAACAGTCCAACAGTAGATGAAAGAGTATCAGTGGTTAAAGTGTATCAGATAAAGAGTATCAGATGAGGAGATAAAGCTTCAAAATAGATTGAAATATATTTTTGCCAGCGTTGAAGACAACACAACAACTAGCTTTTGTACCAAGTTTCAAGTCAGCAGGCTAGATCAAATCAATAAAGCATCATGTTTCAGGATTCATGTGTTGGGCCAACTTAAGTAAAGTACTTTCTACTATTATTTTTTAAATCTTCTTATGTTTTCCATTCATACATAAATGTGTTCTAAATTTAAATGTGAAATCAGGAAGTGATATATCAGAATTTGTTAAAAGCACTCTATTATTTACTAGTTTTCATTTTAATGTTTTCTGTTGATTTCTAGAGTAGGGAACCCTTAATTTCTCCCTCTTTCGAATGACCTGTGTCCTCTTCATTCCTTATCCGGATCAAAGAACCCTTGATTTCGCTTTATCCCAATTAAACCACTTCACCAATCAACCTCAAATATCTTGAGTGACTCTGCTATATTTCCCTGAAAATATTTGACTTTATATCTTAATCCTGACCTATATTCTTAACACATTGACTCCATTTTCCCAATGGAAAAATAGATCTACCACTATCCATCTCATTAAGTTATTTTTCACACCAACCAAACCAAATTTCATAATATAACTAGCCTAAAATCAAACATAAAAAACAAAGTTAAATCTTATAGAGAGAGCACTCTCTGAGCCTTAGGAAGGCTAGATCCTAAATCTTGACAGTACGTCTATGGTTACCTCTAATATTATTTAAACTATAAATTAAAATCTCACAAAATTGAGAATTATTAGAGTGATAACATACTAGCGACCATACTGGGGAACTAACCAGTCCTCAGTTTTATATAGGTCTTAAAGGAAATATTTTTATTATCTTTACACCTTAAAGACTATTTTAAAAATTTGTGAGTTTATTTTCATTAAAAATTGTAATTTTGGCTTCCATAAGAGTCTACTATACTAGGTCAAATCCAGATCCTAAACCTGCTATCATAGTAGATGATTCGGACATAATTGGAAAAAAAAATTAAAAAGTAGAAGATTTAGGTAATAAAGTTTCCTAAGTTAGAGAAAATTCCCTTCCAAAACAGTTAGCAACTATACAAGACATTGATTTTGACTTAAATTTTGAACATTCTTTATTCATAAACAAATCAAAAAGTGATTTAAATAGCACTGTTATAGATCCTAATTTTATTTCATCTCTTGAAATTAAACAGGAAACAGTTTCAGTAGATTCTGAATCAAATATATTTGAAGCTTATGATAAACTTGATGAAATAAATGCTACTATCCTTAAGGAAATAGATAAATATCTTCTTCAGCATTCAGTTGAATTTGTTGCTCTATCAGCTTATACCCCTAAGCCTTCTACCACCCATTTAGATACCAATATTTTAGAGTCACAAGGGTCATCTCTATTCACTACCACATCATCCATAATATCCACCTCACTTCATTCCATAGATCCATTCATTCCTAAACACCATTCCAACCTAGATTATTATTCCCATCCTCCACCACCTCATCTCCATCCACTAGTTTTCCTTCTGCATTTTCCAATACATCATTCTCATCTCCTAGTACTTCTTCATATTTCCCAACTTCATCTTTTGGTTTCTAAACTACATTTTCTAGTACCTCTTCTTATATCCCCATCTCATCTTCAAGTTCTGCAACCACATCAGCAAGTGCTTCTAGCTCTACCCCAAGTACTTCCAATTTACCCCCAAGCCAAGCTAGAATTCAAGCGATGGCTACTAGATATGCTCCCTTGATCCTTCCAGCCCAGCTACATGACATGCCCCAGGATTATAAAAAAAAATACATCAATTTGATGCAACTACTCAATACACTTCCTAGCAGCGTGTAAATAAGATGACAGATTATTTTGAGCTTCATGAAAAAGATGATTCTGATGTACAAATGAGTCTTTTTTCTCAAACATTAACTGGGGAGGTTAAAAATGGTTTAAAGGTTTGAATCCTGGTAGTATTGTTGACTTAGCATTGTTTCATAGATTATTCATAAATAAATGGGAAAATAAGAAAAATCCTCTTCAAATATTGTTTGAATTTGAAAGTATTAAAAGAGCACCTAATGATACAGTCCAAGATTATTGTACTAGTTACAACAAAATTTATAATTCAATCCCTATTAATATCAAACCCACTCTAGACTCTGTCCTTTTCAAATTCCCTGATGGATTTGACACAAACATAGAATATCAATTGACAGAAAGGAATCCTGAGACTTTAGAACGAATGTGGGCAAATTTTGTTAGTGTAGAAGCAAATTTGTTGGCTAGAAAAGCTAGATTAAGGAATGAGAGGAGAGTAACAATAAAATAAGAAGCATCTAGCTCATATTTAAAAATAGATCAATTAGCTAAAAATTTAGAGAAAATGATGGATAGATTAGATAATATAGAAAGGAGGCCACAATGGGATAACCAACAACAAATCAGAAATCTCAACTTCAAGAAAAATACAAACATAGGAAAATCTAGAGAATCAACACCTAATCAAACAATAAGACCACCTTTCCAAGAGAACTATGCTGAAATTTCTCATCAGAATTATGTTGATGAAGACACCATAAATCTAACGGGAATAAATGATGATAACACTATATTTTTAACGCAAGAGGATCAAGAGTTGTATGATTTACAGCAAATGCAATTATATTCTTGTGAATCATTTGATTACAGACAAGGTTATGATTTTGCTATCAATGAAGTACATAAACAATATAACCTTATAAGTAAGAAAAGCATACAGACTTCTACTAATAAATATGCACAAACACAAACTAAGAAAATAGTAGAAGCTCCCACTACTAAAGTTCTGCAAATTCTCCCTAGGGAAAACAAGAAAAACTCTAATTCATCCCAAAAATTTTCTAGCCCTAAAAGTTGACCTAGTCCCAAGATTGTTGACATAACAGATGAGGTTGTCCAAACATCAACAGATTCACAAAAATCTGTTGTTGTAAAGACAATTAATTCTGCTAAAACAATCATTTTACACTCCAAAACACTCACTGCTGATCCAGAATCAACTGATCCAAAAGCTGCCACTATTAAAACAACTTTTGATAATTCAAAATCTGCAAAAACATCTACTTCTTCTCAAACTATTCCTAAAAAAAAAACTAAAAACGTTAATACAGTAGAAACACAAACTGAAAATGAGAAAATAGTTGTAGGAAAATAAGACAAACCTACTCAAACTACAGCTACTAAAGAAGAAATAGTTCAACTAAGTAAATCACAAGCTACATTTAATATTCAAGCTAAAATTGCAAAATTAAAAATACCAATTCCTTTGACAGAATTGATAAAACATGATTTGTACAAAACAACTATCACTGAAACTTTAAACATGAATGATGGAGAAGATTTAGTAAATCTAAGTGATGATCAACCAGAGTTAATTTTTGGTCCTGATGTTAATAGAAAACACCAATATGGAACAATTCCACAGTTTTACATTAGCTTAAATGTTCATGATCAAATATTACACAATGCAATGTTAGATTCAGGGGCTTCACACAATTTAATGCCAAAAGAAATAATGGAAACCCTAAATTTAGATAGCACTAAACCTTACAAAGATATCTTTTCATTTGATTCCAGCAAAGTCAAATATTTAGGTTTGATTAAAGATTTGTGTGTCACATTAGTTCAATATCCTGGTAAAAGAATATTCATGGACATTGTAGTAGTTGACATCCCTCCCAAGTATGGAATGCTCTTATCTCGCTCATGGGGAGCTAAATTATAGGGATCTCTACAACTGGATATGTCATATGCAACAATATCAATTTTTGGCCAACCAAAGAAACTTTATAGAGAAAAATTGATGAAATACATGGTGAGTAGTGTAGAAAGACCAAGAAATTACCCAATTTACACTACACCTACTGACATGGATTCATTCATCTTATGCAACTCTGAAACTGATGTTGAAATCAAAACTGAACTAAAAGTAAAAACAAAACACCAGACAATGAAAACATCTTTCATGAATCATTATGGCACCTAGATTTTGATGGTTCATTCAATAAATTAGGAGCAGGAGCATGAGTTTGGATAACTAATATGGAAAAAAAATCATGCAGAAGGACATGCTTTCAGACTAAATTTCAAATGTACCATTAACATGGTTGAATATGAAGCTCTTATTTTAGGATTGCAGATTGTTAGGAATTTAGGAGGTAAAAGAATATCAATTATGGGAGACTCAGAGTTAATTGTGAAACAGATAACTGGTGAATATTCTATTTATAATCCAAGATTAAGCCGATATAGAGAAACTGTTTTAGATTTGATCAAATAATTGTTAGAATGTGATTTTTTTACAATACCAAGAAAACAGAACATACATGCTCACTGCTTGGCAACCTTTGCTAGTACCTGTAATCTTCCATTTCAACCCAATTATAGATATACTACAGAAGTATAACACAGACCTATAATTCCTGATAATCTTAAACATTGGCAAAAATTTTCAATGAAGGTGAATTTCAGAATTGTAACATAGATACAGACTGTACAGTAGATCAAAATTTAGATAGTGAGGATGATTTAAATAACATAGATGTAAATAATTTAAGTTTTTCTAAACCTACTAATTTTAGTCAAATAGACATAGATAATTTGGAAAAAGTAGATATTGAAGAGTTAGCAGATGATGAATTTGATATTTTGAACCTAAAAGATAACTTTTTACCAAAAGGCTTAACTCCTTTAGAAGATTTATTTGACTCTAATGATGTAGGAAGAAAACCCAAAATGGAGCCACTTAGGTCAGATATTGAGGAATGTGATATTGATAAAGAGTTAAAACCTAAGATGATTAAACTTTCCAAAGCTTTACCTCAAGAAGAAAGAGAAAAATAAATAGCTCTCCTTAAGGAATTTTAGGATGTTTTTTCTTGGAGTTATGAGGACCTAAAATCCTATGACACGAGCATAATACAGCATAAAATACCTATAAAAGAGGATGAAAAACCTTTTAAAAAAAGGTCAAGAAAGATCAATCATGTTTTGATGCCTTTAATTGAGAAAGAGGTAAAAAGAATGTATGATGCCCAAATAATTGCACCAATTAGATATTCTGATTGGGTTTTTAACCTAGTTCCCACTAGGAAAAAGACAGGAGAAATTAGATTATGCATTGATTTCAGAAATTTAAATAAGGTGTCCTTAAAAGACAATTACCCTTTACCAAAGATGGATCACATTTTACAAAGGGTAGTTGGTTCTCCCATAATTTCATTGTTAGATGGATTTTCTGGATATAACCAGATTTTAATCCAACTAGAAGATCAAGCCAAAACTACTTTTACTACTCCTTGGGGCACTTTTATGTATGTAAAAACTCCTTTTGGGTTAATGAATGCAGGAGCCACTTTTCAAATATCTATGGATATAGCCTTTGCAAAGAATATTCATGAATTCCTAGTGATTTATTTAGATGACATTACTGTATTTTCAAAAATTTATTATGAACATATGTATCATCTCAGGAAAGTCTTTCTTAAATGCAGGAAATTTGGCATCTCTCTAAACCTAAGAAAAATTTCTTTTGATTGGAAGAAGGTAAAATATTAGGACATATTATATCTTAAGAGGGAATTAGAATAGACCCAGCTAGAATAGAGGCAATTATTAACATTAGTCCTCCTAGGAACATTAAAGAGTTACAAGCTCTTCTAGGTAAAATTAACTTAGAAGAGTCATCTCAAATCTAGCTAAAATAATTAGAGAACTTAATAATATGCTTAAAAATGACTCAGTACTTAAATGGACTATTGAAGCCAAGAAATATTTTGAATCAATTAAACAATCTTTAACCAAAACACCAGTCCTTATAAGTCCTGACTTTAAGAAAGATTTCATTATTTTCTCCTTTTCTTCAGAACACACTATTGTTGCAGTTTTACTATAGAAAAATGACCAGGGCTATGAGCAGCCCATTTCTTTCTTTAGCAAATCACTCAGAGATGCCACTTTAAAGTACAATGTAATGGAGAAACAGGTCCTAGCTTTAGTAAAGGCCATCAAAGACTTTAGAGTGTACATTCTTTATTCACACATCATTGCCTATGTTCCAAATGAAGTTGTAAAGGACATTCTAACACATAATGGTCCTGATGGTAAAAGAGGCAAGTGGACAGAATGGTCCTGATGGTAAAAGAGGCAAGTGGATTGCCACAATTTTGGAATATGACATAGAAATAAAACCCACCAAACTCATAAAAGGTCAAGGTTTAGCCAAACTCATGGTTGAATTAAATTTTCATGCTTTAGACATTAATTTTATTGCCCAAGTAGTTGATCAGGAAGAGATGGCGACTCCAGAGATCAGTGAAGCCTTTTCGGACTCACCATGGTATGAATATATTGTATTTGTATTACTAAATTTACAAGCTCCTCCTAGTTTATCAAGAACAAAAGCTAGATTCTTAAAATTAAAGGCATTAAGATTTTGTATCATACACAATGTACTATTTTAGAAATATCATGGTGGAATTTTACTGAATTGTTTTCTTAAAGAAGAAGCTGACAAAGTTTTAGAATAATTTCATGCAGGTGATTATGGAGGACATCTCTACTAGAAGACTATTGTAGACAAAATCTTGAGAGCTGGTTTTTACTGGCCTACTTTGTTTGCAGATGTAAAAAAGTACGTGACCTCCTGTCACAAGTGTCAAATATTTGAAGGAAAGAAAAAGCTGTTACCCCTGCCCTTAAAACCCATCTCAACATAAATGCATTTTCAACAATGGGGTCTTGACTTTTTTGGTGAAATTCACCCTCCATCCTCAGCTCAACATAAGTGGATTTTGATAGCCACTAACTATTTTACTAAGTGTGTAGAAGCCATACCTTCTAGGCAAGCCACTGACACTGCCATTATCTCCTTCCTAGAAAAAAACATACTCTCAAGATTTGGATGCCCCCAAAAGATTAACACTGACAATGCAACTACATTCAAATCCAAAAATATGATTGATTTTTTCCATAAATACCACATTACCCTAGGCCATTCTACTACATATTACCCTCAAGGTAATGTCATTGTTGAACCTTCCAATAAAAGCCTTGTGAACATCATCAAAAAATTACTAGAAGATAACAAGAAAACTTGGGACAAGGGTTATTTAATGCCTTGTGGGAAGATAGATGCTATAGGGTGCTATGCTTGGGTGGTGGTTATTAGGTATCCCTCTCAGGGCTTTCCAGTGCTTGAGGCAGACTGTCAGATTAGCTGTAAATTTCCAGAGATGTTGCATGCATGTTCATACTAATATATATAATTGACAAATAAAGATGGGAAGATTACCTCTTTGTGGACAGCAGATCCTATGGAGAACGCCAAGCATTGAAGTAGATATCCTTCTTCGCCGGCTCAAAATCCAGATCTTGCAATCAATCAAAGCACCCGCGTAATCTCTACAACAATATAGCTTCCTATCAATTAAACTAGCATACAAGAAGCATAAAAAAATACAGATCTAAGCGATTCATATCATGCTACATAGACGATTGAAAAAAAATTGTGACATTGATGCATCAAATGGAAAAAATAGATACAGTTCTATTAATTTATGAAAAGGAGGATTACAACCATCAGTTGCACCAAGCCCTCCTCAATATTCCAATTCCTCTCTCTCTTTCTCTATCTCTGAGTGTGATGATGCTTAAGGCAAAAAGCTCTCAATGAACTTTTCCAATCTTCAAGCCTCACACTACAACAATGAAATTCTGCTCCACATATAATCAAACCTTCGACTTTAGACCAAGAGCCCACACCTCCAATTTATAGGATATGGAGGGGACAAACCTTGCCAACTCTTTCAACCTGTTCAAATCGGGAAAGATCTAGATGTGTCCTCGCTTTTCCTTGCTTTTTCCTTCCATAGGAGTTCAGTTATGTTTGGAAATTCCTAATAAAAGGTTTGTGCCATTTAGTTTCTATTTCGAACTGATTCCTTTTGAGAAAAAGCTGGAAATGCCAGTCAGTTTTCTGCAATATATTTCCCTTTTCACACTCAAACACGGTTAACGTTGCCCCTTGGGCAGGATAGAGCATTAACCTAGGCATTAACGCTCCCTTTGCATGGCTAAGGTGCCTTATAACTCTGCCTAGCTGTTTCTGGTGTGCGTTACCTTGGCAAAAATGGGTCTTGTCTAGGTCATTTTATTCCTTCCATGTTACCTTCTCCTCTGAGCTAATGAGGAGGTTATTTGTCCTGTAACAGATGCCCCCTAAAGTTTGAGGTCAGAGACAAAGATGATGGCCGAAATACTTTAGAAAAAGTGTAGTAGAATGAGAGGAATTGGAGGGTTGAGGAAAACCTAAAACGACAACATATGTCAGAAAATATAGTATCTATCTTGATTCGGGCATTCCCTTGCTCAGTAGCTAATCAACATGATTTCTATAAAACAGAGATATGAACAGTTTTTCCACCGATGATCATAACATGAAAGTGTCTGTCATAATAGGATTAGACTGATAAGTTGTCTCCCAAAAACAATATCGCAACTTGGGAGAGGAAACACAGTTGTAATGGTGTAAACCTCAACCCAAGGTCTTGGTCATCGCTTCACTAAACCGCATATTTCCATACATGTGAATCAATGAGTTGTAGTTGAACATGTGGTAAATCATCTGATTACCATTAAATAACAAAAATTTTTAATAGACGCGAGGGTGGCCACCGATAATGATGATGGTCTCCAAGATGTACAGTACAATCTAGCGAGTGTGAATAAAAGGAGTTGACGTCAAAGACTCGTAGAATCATTCGATCGGGAGCCAATAATGGGAACCCCCAACCAAACACAAGATGACCTACCACTGATGTCTGCAAGTATCTGGGTACTGACATGTTTTTGGATCAATTTCCTAGATAAGAAGTTGAATACAATAGGAAGAGATCTGTCAAAAGGTAGGCACTAAGGTGTCCTGCATCAGTTGACACGAAACGGGAAAACATGATTTTTTTTTAATGGAAATAATCAAGAGAAAATGGGAATAACTGACGACAAATAACTACTGTTATATGATGGCTTTGGTTGATATAAGGAGTCGTAGATAGTGGGATCCTCTTGAACAATAGAAGGCACTCTAACAGGGTACTAGGCATCTTAAGCTTAATGAACACCAAAGAGTATTAGGATTCACCAATGTAGGAACACTGGTATACAAAGGCTAAACTCATAGATGGTAGGGTTCGGCTAAATGCGAAAGATTTTTTTGCGAAGTGCCATGTTCAATATTTTGTGCTGCCAAATTGACCTTTAAAATGTAATAGAAGAAGTATCCATTTTGTCCAAATTTTTTCCCTGTCTGATTAAGTTTAATGAGTCTAGACGGGTAAACTTGGTGATTTATTAATAATTAGAGAGTCTGAAAAACATCGTAAAAGACAACTCCAGGGGGTACCTTTGTCATGTTTGATAACCGGGCATGACGAAGGGAGAATAGTAAGCCCGAAACAGTTCATTTTCCGTGAGTTAGTCCATTGAAATCGGAAAAGTGATAAATCTATGTTCGATGGACATCTGCCTCATTTTTTTATGAGTACGAGGAGACAAAGTAAACTCAATGTTCTTTGTGAAATTTTAACGAGTCCAACAAAGAAAAACTCGATGCTCTCCATGAATTTTTAACAAGTCCCACTGAGAAAAACTCGATTCTCTCCATGAATTTTTAACGAGTCCCACGGAGAAAAACTCAGTTTTTTTTTCTATTTAATGAGCTTTGAAAAAGATGAAAAGAATGGCTCATATTTCTTTGTCGTGGTAGTTTAATAAGCCTGAAAAAGGAAACTTAGGGTTTTTTTTTCCAGTTTTACGAGCTAGAAAAAGTACCTAAAAAGAAAGCTCAAAACCGGGTCGAACACGGTCAGATCTGCACATAAACATTAACAACCCATCAAAGAATTGGTAACATATGAAAACCAATAGTTGTGACAAAATATAGCATGAATTTACCAAATTTAAACAGAATATCTGAATGAGTCTTACCTCCAGAATGGCTATAAGAAGGCAACAGACCTTCATTTTCACTGTGTTGAATGTTGTGATAGAGCTCTGGAGTGAAAAAGTGGTGAAACTTCAGTTGTTGATTGTGGACGAATCGAGCAACGGTTTCTGATTCCGTGAGATCCAGGTAAGAGCTTGAACCTTCCTCTAGCATTTCATTATCATTTGAGTTTTATTTACTAGTTGGAAATAGGGATTTTAGTAGGCCCTAAATAATTTGAACGGATAATGCGGGTGCCTAGTGTTTTGACTGCGTTAAAATCACTTCCCAAGAAGAGACAGAGTGTTAGAATGCATTGTCTGGCACTGTGACCCATGTTAGCTAGAGAAGCTATTTACGAACCTGTTTTTTTTCATGCTAAAGTGTTCTAGCCAAAAACTAATCCACTAAAAATGTTTCTTGTGCAGGTGTGAAGCTAATTACCATGAGTATTTGGCATGAAAGAGAGCATGAATGGGAAGAACGCGAAATGGTTACTGATGCTGCTACTTTTCTAATGCTCCGCAAATGCGGATTACTGAAGTATGATCATTTAAAGCTGATGAGAGGGTAGGAAGACCTTCTGAGATGGATCATCCAGTAGTGGGATGACTGGAAACATGTCTTTCACATCGGGGGTAATGAACTCTCGATCGAGAAAGATGACATTTACTGCCTAACTAGCCTGTCATGTAGAGGACTAAGGCCTAATCTGACAAGTTCCAGGGCTGATCCCCGCAATACTGTATATTTGATCCAAACTCACTACATAAATGATACTGTGGCAATAAGTAACAAGGTTCCTATTACACAGGTGGCAGCGAGACCGTTGAGGTCTCTCTTGTGGATGATAGTTCTCTTGGCCAAAGCCAAGAGTCAGCACGTGGCCACCAAGGCCCAGGTATTTTTGGCATTGGATTGTATGCAGCCTCAGGTTTTCAACAGGTGTGAAGGTGTTGTCCACCGGGTTCGAGCAAAGTTAACAGCATGTAAGACCCGGACCCAAAGAGCATTTCGGTCATGCCACACTGATTGTATCTTTTACACTAGAGCGGGTGCCTGCAATGAGGCCAATAATGATCATGGATGCATTGGGACCTTGGGAGCCTAGACAGGCTCATTGGTCAGCTTTGATACCGTGGGCTGGAGAGGGTCCAATCCATCATTGTTTTGATGACGCATTCTTCAAGTGGCTAGATGACCAGATCCTGATAATTGAGGATTTTCCCTATGCAGGGATGAACTACACAGGAGATCCGGAGTTGATTTTTCCACTAGGCACTCAGTGGGGTCCTGACGGTAAGAAAGAAGTTGATCGGTGTGTTTTTGAAGTATTTTTTTATCTTTTGAATGTTTATGCAACTTTTTTTTTTAATGGGTGTAAATGTTTTTGACATAAAGCTTGTTGCTTGACACAGATGTGGCACCTGTCCATCCAGCTGGAGCCCCTCGCTATGTAAGGCAAGGAATGCAACTACCTGGGGTTGGCATAGCAGCAGAAGCTGCAACAACTGCTGAAGAGGGTGATCACTCACATACGTTGCACGAGCTTGCTCGAAACCTTGAGGCTCTAAGCATGGACGTGCCACCTCTTCTCATGAGGGATATTTTAGTCCACCTATAGCGGCACATAGTGGGTGTACCAGAGAGGTTCTTGGTGCCTCTTAGGAGGATTTCCAAAGCAATTATCAGTTATTTCGAGCAGCAAGCTCAGGGGGAATAGTGGATATATGTGTATATGTCAGAGCGAGGCTTAGCAGAGCCAATTTTTGTAAAAACACCCAAGTTTTGAGAAGTTTTTTTATGTAACTTAACTAGACACGACATATATATATATATACCTATACATATTTTGGTGGTTTTGATTTTGTGTTTTGAATTTTTTATGTTATTTTCATGGTGAAATACACACTCATGTATGAATCTTTCTATAATAAATGTGTCAAATTCCAATCTAATACATAATTTTCCAATAAATCAGCTAATTTATTAAATTCTCTAGGAATGTGCTCAAACGCAATGGTTTGCAATTGACGTTCTAGAAGTCGTACCCTTAAGTAATAACGTAATAATACTGGATGATGGATGCAGTAATGATTGTTTACCTACATAACAATGAGTTGATAATCTAACCAGACCACCAAATTGGAGACGTCACGAGATGCAGCTTCCATGAGGAGTTGGATCACTGACATGTATTCAGCGATATTTTTGGTGGCATTGCCCAGGAAGATTCCCTCGAAATCAAGGAGTTCTGCCTCGGGTGTGTAGAGGACCCAAGCAGTTGATGCAATGTGCCAAGTATGACGACTGGCCCCATTTGCGTATCCAATGTATGATAAGGATAATGAAGGCATCTATGTAAAAGAAAAAGTGTTTATGAGAAAAGCACTCAAAAACCCAAAATATCCAGATGCATCAAACAAAGGAAAAACTGATATACATAAAATTACAAAGCATATGCCTAGTGGAGAACTAGGTGAAATACTTCTTCAGATAGAGCCCGTTGCAGGGCTCCGCAAGTGGAATTTCATTACAGTCCTGAAGTTCATAAGCTCCTTTTGAGAGGAATTTTATGACGATGTAAGGACCAAGCCATAATGGTTGAAGTGTTCCTGCCCCCAAGAGGTCGTGTCTCTGATCATAGAGTTGAATGAGATCACCCTCTTGGAAAAAACGAGGCTTGACAGATTTGTCATATTGATCTTTGACTCGGTGCTGGTGAGCTTCAAGTGCCAGTGTGGCATCTCGATGATTTTCGTCCAAGTGATCGAGCGAGAGGAAGCACTCTTCTAGGGCGGTGGTGCCGGGTAGAATTTCAACATCGAGCTTGAGTGATGCAATCTCACACTCGATTGGGAGTACTACTTCCATGCCGAATGCATGTTGGAATGGCGTGAAGCCTGTGGCAGTTTTGACTGATGTGCAGTATACCCATAACGCGGAATATAACTTCCAATGCCATGTGATTTTATGGTTTCCAACTAACCGACGAATCATGGTTTTGGGGACGCCATTTACGGTTTCGACTTGACCATTCTCTTGCGGATAGTAGGATGAAGACTGATCTTGTCGAAAACCTAGCATGGAAGTTAATTCCGTCATAATATGGTTATGAAAATATGATCCATGATCTGTGATTATGTAAGGACCAGAAGAATCGACTTGGTAGATAGATTCATCAGGAAATGGATCATGAGCTACATCTTCCAGGTCAATTCTAGGAAGGTCCGAGTGTAATTTGGCGAAGACTAGAGATTTCTTTGCTTTGGCAGTAGTGAACACCAAATCGAACTGTTGGAGGATTACAATCCATTTCAAATATTTTCCTCCAATAACTTGTTGAGAAAAAATGTGTCGTATGTGATCCTCCAAAGCAATGACAGTATTCTGTCGCAGCAATATATAGTGTTGAAATCGGGTGACAACGAATACCACCTCGAGAGAGAGTTTCTCCACATGTGATGTAATATTCCTAAATTAGCATGTAGCTAATAGGAATATCAATTTTGCTTTTAAAATCTAGATAGATGAATAAATGAGCAAGGAGGCTCATAAGTTGCTTAAGTATGAATAAAAATCCCTCATAATGTGAAAAGGGATCATGTAATAACTAGATCAAGCATCCACATGTGTGAACAGGGTCTAAAATGTGTGGACAAAGTCAAGTTTGACCAAGTCAACAACATTTTTATATGAGGAGTGGATCCTAAATAAAGACAGCTCAATGTGAATGAATATCAATCTAGCTAGTCAAAATGAAGACACCTTGAGTGTGAAAGGAGACAAGGCATGAAGATCCAGTCAAGGTTGATCTAGTCAAGATTGATCCATTCAAGATTGACAAAATCAAACAGCGCTGTAAAAAGACGAGAAAGGCACATGGAGACAACGTAATTTTGGTGGAGGAGCCTTTGCATGGAAACAACCTCATAATGGGGTGGGACCCTTGGTGAGGAAGCTCATCAACTATATAATGGAGGAGATGGCAACCATATAGGGCATGATTGAAGATTATATTGTATGTGTTCTATTTAGATTTATTGCATTCTTTGGTTGTTTAGCTAAGTTTGATGCACTGCGTAGTGCAAGGTTTTTCTCATGCGGGAATTCCCCACTCTTGCTTGGAGATCTTGTTTAAGAAATCTAAGAGGAGATTTCTGAGATGCATTTTCCACTATCTAGTGTTAGGCCAAGCAGTTACCTTCAGCAACAATGCTATTTCTTAAGGTGTATAGTGGGAGGGGTTAAAATTCCACTTTTATGAGCTAGTTTCCCAGGAGGAGGATCAGCCTTTTCCTGGAAAGCTAGTAGGAGAGTCTACAACCATTTCTTTGCATGTTCAGCCATTTTTATGTAGAGCTTAAGCTATACAGCATGATTCAGCCATAGATCTGCAGCAGTTCTTCCTTGTATATCATTTCTGTCAAGAAACCCTTACCGAGTCATCTTGGATCTATGTAAAAAGAGACTAGATATTTGTTTTTATGCATCATTGAGTAATCTAATAGAATATCTGATTTGTCTCTCCATTTTCTAATTATAACCCTCAAATAACTGCACTGTCTCTTTATGCATTAATTTTTGTGTGTTTCAGTCTTGGGGTTTCATCATTTTTAAGTTGTTTTGAGCATGGGAGGCTTGTTTAACTAGGAAAAAGTCATTTGTTTATGATTTATTCTTAGATCTAAGTTCATTAATATTAGATATAATGGATTTATGGGCTACATTTTTCTGTTGATGCTCATATTTTTGAAAAATGCATTTTCTATGTAAGTGTTGTTGATTTTCCCATTTGGGGATATTATAGTGGTATCAAAGCCTTAATCTTGGTTTAGCCTGTGTTATTCATCCATCATGGAGTCTTATCATGGGTAGGAGAAGATATGAAATATAGATCAAAGCAAATCGTTATTTTTTGGAGGAAAGAGGTTCTCAAAACTTCTCTCTCAAACTCTGCAGGGTAGAAGCTAAGACATCAAAGAGGTGAGGAGGGAAAGATATATAAGTCCCTCAACAAGATCTAAAATATCTATACATGAGGAAGGCTCTAATTCCTCATCTTATGGGTGTGAGAATTCAGCCACATCATCAGATTTACAATGCTCTATCAGCCACTTTTTCATGAAGAAGAAGAAGAAGAAAGGAGACGTGCCAAAGAAGGAGACTCTTTGTGATTATTTGCAGAAGTATGAAGCTCAATCTAAGGAGTTCAAATATCACTTGAACTTTCAAGGGTTTTGCAAGATAAATGAAGAAAGAAGGAGCAAGTAGCATGGTGTGGGTAGATTCTTCTTATCTACTTTTGATGGATCACCTAAATGTCCAGCTAGGGCTTGGGTGAAGGAGCTAGACACCTATGTGCAACAACATCAAGTTTCAGAAAAGGAAGCCATCAAAGTAGCAGTACTTCATCTTGAGGGTAAGGCTTATGTTTGGTGGTTGTTTGAATCTTTTTCTTTAAAGAATGAAAATACATCTACCTATGCAAAGCTCATTAGAAGATTAGTGGAAAGGTTTGATTAAGAATCTTATGAAACACCTTCTATGGAGTCTATCAAACCAAATCAAACAAAACTTTTGCATGGATTGGAAGGGTCCCTAAATTCAGCTCCATTTTAGAAAACCCTTGAAGTGGATGGAAATTTGTATGATATATTTCCAAGGGAAAATTCTGTTGGCAATATGATGCAGAGTGTTGTCCTTGATGGCAACCCACTTGATGAAGATGATGGCAACCTACTTAATGAAGTTGTTCTTGATGCTTGATAAGTTTATTAATGATGTAAATCTGATGTTCTACAAGTAATACAGAATTTGCAGAAGAAATAAATATCAGTATGTGCAAGAATAATGATGAAAAAGGTATGTCACAAGGAATACGCGAGTTTAGTGAAGGGAAGGCGCGTATGCACGCAGAAAAGTACGTGCCAAGTCGCGTATGATCAATTGCACTCTAAATGTGTAAAACCAGGGATTACTACCATGGTATTGACCCATTGTATTGAGCGCTGGATTGTCTATGAGATCCCATCCAGGAATACCATCGGAAGTAATGTGGTTTTGGCTCATGGTATTGACAAAGGCTAAATCTATATAAGGAGAAGAAAATCATTGTGCAAAAAGGGGTGCATGAGTCTGGGTTTGAAAGGATACTTCACTCTGAAGTATGTCTGAATGGAAAGGGTCTGTGATGCACTTATGAAGAAAATGATGAAGAAGGGAATCTAGATCTGAAATGTATTTGTATCTTCTAGATCTATTTATGGAATGTTTAGACCTGAGATAAGGCGAACATCTGTCTGAAGTGAAGGGTTAAATCTGAACTGAATATCTGATCTAAAGAAGTATGCTTCCCTATAATGTCTGATGATATATACGCTAGTTTGTTTCAGAGGAAGCGCGTATATACGCGGGTTGGATAAAGCGAAAGTGCGTATGGAATGTGAAACCAGTTCTGAAGTATGTATAGATGTATACGCTGGTTTGTATACATGAAAGCGCATATATACGTCAGATCAGTGAAAGGAAAGCGCGTATGAAAACTAGGGTTTGCTGAAGTATGAAGTATAAAATGTCTGATATGTTCTGCTGTGTTACTGCTATCTGTTAAAGGTGTATTCTACAGTTATGGGTTGTCTGAATTTATAAGTATCAGCTTGATGTATGATTGAGCTTAAATGTATGGAGTGGGTCCAGTCTGAAAATATGATGAAAAGTGGCTTGCAAGTTGTGATCTATTGAAGCTATTGGATCCAGTGTGAAAATTGATGAAATGTGGTCCATAAAGGTGCTGAAGGTTGAAGCCTTCAGTCAGGGGGTTGTAGCTCCCTTCCAGGTGAGGCTGGTAAACGAGAGCAGGGGGTCATAGCTCCCTTCCAGGTGAGGCTGGTAAACGAGAGCAGGGGGTAGTAGCTCCCTTCCAGGAGAGGCTGGTAAACGAGAGAAGGTTGTGGCCTTCTGCAGTTGGGTGCCTGCGTACTGGTATGAGTCTGTGCCAGTACATAGTTGTAATATGTTTTCTTTATAATAAAATATTGAAGGCTGAGACAACGGCAGCGGTGGTTTTCTCCCGACTTGGGTTTCCACCTAAAATCCTGGTGTTCATGTGTGATGCTTATGTGTGATGGTTTATTCTGTTATTACTGCACATGTTTACTGTTAACTAAACATCAGAAGAATGAATGTTGCATAGATCTAAGTAAATATTTAATTTCATAATAAGATCTTTGTGTATACGCGATTTTCATGAATGATATATGCGTGTATACGCTAGTTGGCTTCAGAAAAGTAGCATATGTGTTTTGAAGTAAGAAAAAGTAAAAAGAATTGAGTATGCCCTAAATACTGATTCACGCCCCCCCCCCCCCCCTCTCAGTATTTTTCCCAACAAAGTCCCCATTGCATGAAGATATTTATTTTCAAGAGGAAGACATGGAGATTCCTCCTTTAAAAGAAGACCAAGATCTAAGGTCTCTTATTGATGATGAGGCATTTTCAACTATGGAAGAGAAGGCTGGAGATGATAACACAGTCATAACAAGAGCACATCTAGGACCTCATGAAGAGGAAGATGGAGCACTTGCTCCAAGGAGAGAAACTCTTGCACACTTGCAAGGAGTTCCAAAGAATCTCACATATGGAGATTGTGTAAAAATCCATGTGCAGCATGTGCCATCATTATCAAAGGGTGAGATCTTGAAGATAGAATAAGGAAAAGAGAAGAGCAAGCACCACATGATGAGGATAATACACCCCTCTTTATTTCAGAATTTTGATGCATAAAGAAGGCAATAGGATCTATGCAAGGAAGGCAAGGACAAATCTATCCACACACATACACATCCTGCTCTATGCCTTGATGTCTATTTACATGGAGGCATTCCACCGGGGAGACCTTCTGATGGGAGGAAAAATAAAGTGTTCTCTCAACTATGGGTAGCATTTGCATACTTGGCTAAGGAAGGAGCTTTGGGAGAAACTAGCACAGCGCAGAGAATATTTTATGGATTCAAAGAAGAGATAAGCAATTTTCTGAATTGGACATTGCTATCTCCCACTCAGCTATTTGCACTGAAAGAGGGAAATTCAGAAATCTATGATGGCATAGACATGATGTCATGTGGCAACTCCATATCTTTGGGGAAGCCAATGATATTTCCACTCACAAAAGAGATTTCTGAACATGACAAGAGGATATCAACACTCTTGCATGCGTGGGCAAAATTGAGGAAGTTTTGGAAGACAAGGACTTTCCAAGGGGAGGTTGACTTCCATCTAATTCAATCTTGTCTTGAGCAATATCAGCTGCAAAGGAGGCAGCAAAAGGAAGTTTATAGTACTCCAACATGTGACTTTGACATCAAGCATGTCAAGGAGGAGAGCCATGCTATGACAGGGGCTGCATTTCAGATATCTATAGCGTTGTCATTGTTGGGGAGCCTAGATCTTTATTGGGATTCCCAAATTTTGATGGAATACTCGAAGGACCTTTTCAAATGTAAGGTTCTTGATGGGCAAGTGATGGATGGGAGGTATAAAGTAGTTGAGGAAGTCATTTATTCCCATGATCAGATCTATTTGGCTAGAGACTCCAAGCTGAAGGAGAAACTACTTAATGCAGCCTATGAGATCTTTCTTTCAAAACCCATTGGTTTCATTAGAGCATATCACACTATCTTAGATGGATTCATGTGGGAAAAATTCGAAGAGGGGATTCACTCTCATATGAGAAAGTGCATGCATCATTTGTTGGATGAGGAGGAACATAGCTCTTGGGAAGAGTTATAATCATCACCTCCTTATTCATTGGGTGTGAGAGGGGGCTCATCCATGAGTTACCTCATTGATTTGAATCAATTGTATAGTGAGACTTGTAATTTTAAACATCATGATGTATCTACTATATGCTTGTATTTTCTTAACACTCATGTGCAGGGCTTTGCTCCAAGAGGGGGCAGCTTTCCTTATGAGCTTCATGGGCTACTTGGAGCCAAGAGCAATGGAGATGTTGACCATCCCCTAAGAGATTTTAGGGAGATGTTGTATTCTTCATGGTGTGCTTCATTAGCACCAACTATCATACACCTTCTCCAAGCATGAAAGAAAGATGGGGCAGCAAACAAGTGTTGGGAAAGACACTTGTCATATCATCTCCTATGGTAGTTAGGAGTAAAACTGTGTTGGTTGCACATGAGGGGCCATTCTCCTTCTCCTTTATTGCATATGGAAGCTAGCATAACCTTGATTATGATCCCATATGCTGAATATTTTCTTATCTTTGTTGGGAACATGGTTGGAGGAGATACACATTGGTTGGATGTGTCCTTGGGGGAAGAAATTTCCCACATTTTTTGTACCACATGTTTCAAAGGGAGCATGGGAAAGGATATGGCTACCATAATATATCACCTGTTTCTTTATGAGGTAGGCCATATGATTGTTTTGAGCACTTGGAACATACCTCTCATGAGCATTTGGGAGGGATTTTTCTATGAATTACCAAGCTGGTAGGTGATTCATTTCATTTGGATGATAGCATGGAGGTGGGAGTCCTTCATTGATGATGAAATTCCCCATGATTGTCATCACTTCTATCTTGAGGAGGCCATTGATCAGTAAGAAGGCTTCCATATAGACCTTCATTTCTTTCATGATGAGAGCCATTTGGTTTATCCACCAAAGGCCAACTTGCACACTTGGGAGGAACCATTGGGAGACAGAATTATGGTAGAATATCTTAAGTAGTGGTGGAAACTATTGGACATGAAGGCCATAAGAGGAGGAGGGGAGATTTTGCAACACCCTTGCAGTTGCTTGAGGAAAAGAAACATTTGGGAGGGGAATACTGTAATATTCCTAAATTATCATGCAGCTAATAGGAATATTAATTTTGCTTTTAAAATCTAGATAGATGAATAAATGGGCAAGGAGGCCCATAAGTTTCTTAAGTATGAATAAAACTCCCTCATAATGTGAAAGGGGATCATGTAATAACTAGATCAAGAATCCACATGTGTGAAAAGGGTCTAAAATGTGTGGAAAAAGTCAATTTTGACCAATTCAACAACATTTTTATATGAGGAGTGGATCCTAAATAAAGATAGCTCAATGTGAATGAAGATCAATCTAGCTAGTCAAAATGAAGACACCTTGAGTGTGAAAGGAGACAAGGCATGAAGATCCAGTCAAGATTGACTAAATCAAATAGCACTATAAAAAGATGAGCAAGGCACATGGAGACAGAGTAATTTTGGTGGAGGATCCTTTGCATGGAAGCAACCTCATAATGGGGTGGGACCCTTGGTGAGGAAGCTCATCAACTATATAATGGAGGAGATGACAACCATATGGGGCATGATTGAAGATTATATTGTATGTGGTCTATTTAGAATTCTTTCATTCTTTTGATTTTTAGCTAAGTTTTTTGCATTGCTTAGTGCAAGGGTTTTCTCATGCGGGAATTCCCCACTCTTGCTTGGAGATCTTGTTTAATAAATATAAAAGGAGATTTTTGTGCTGCATTTTCCACTATCTAGTGTTAGGCCAAGCAGTTACCTTCATAAAAAATGCATTATTGTGCAAAAACTGCGTTATTTCTTAAGGTGTGCAGTGGGAGGGGTTAAAACCCCACTTTTATGAGCTAGTTTCCCAGGAGGAGGATCAGCCTTTTCCCGGAAAGCTAGTAGGAGAGTCTACAGCCATTTCTTTACATGTTCAGCCATTTTTATTTAGAGCTTAATCTATACAACATGATTCAACCATAGATCTGTAGCAATTCTTTCTTGTATATCATTTATGTTAAGAAACCCTTGCCAGGTCATCTTGGATCTATGAAAAAAGAGACTAGATCTCTATTTTTATGCCTCATTGAGTAATCTAATAGAAGATATGATTTTTATCTCCATTTTTTTAGTATAACCCTCAAATAATTGCGCTGTCTCTTTATGCATTATTTTTTGTGTGTTGCAGTCTTGGGGTTTCATCATTTTTAAGCTGTTTTGAGCATGGGAGGCATGTTTAACTAGGAAATATTCATTTGCTTCTGATTTCCTCTTAGATATAAGTTCAATAATATCAGATATAATAGATTCATGGGCTACATTTTTCTGTTGATGCTGATATTTCTGAAAAATGCATTTTTTGTGTAAGTATTACTGATTTTCCCATTTTGGGATATTACATGTGAATATCGTAGTTCGTGTCCAATGAGGCCTTTTGATTAGTAATATATCACATGTTGACTATCATCATTGTGAACTTGACCAAAACCATTCCAAGCGAGGATGGTGAGGTTGCCAGGTAGAGGAGAAAGTCGCGTGAGTAGTTGGGGGAACTAAAAAGTGAGGCAGAAATGAGTGCTTGTTTCAAGGCATCAAACGAAATTTGAGCGTGGTAATCCCACAAATATAGTGTTCCTTTCTTTAATAAATTCATAAATCCATTCATCATCTCCGCATAGTTTACTATGAAACATCGTAAAAAGTTTGCCTTCCCTTGCAAATGTTCGAGTTGCAGAATGGATTGTGGCGCGGGTAATTCAATGATCACCTTAAACTTATCGGGATCAACCCTAATCCCATGCTTGGAGACAATAAAACCTAGAAGGCATCCAGACTCGACAAAAAATGCGCACTTATGTGGATTTAGACGTATATTGTAGAACCGACACCGAGCGAAGATTTGTTTTAGATGCGTAAGGTGGTGGGTGCACTTCTTGGAGTGAGCCAGAATGTCATCCAAGTAAGCCTATACAATATGTCGTATATCATGAAAGGCATATTCCATAGCCCTTTGAAAATTTGTGCCCGCATTCTTCATACCGAATGGGAGTTTACGATACACAAAGGTGCCCCAAGGACAGATGAAGGCAGTTTTATGCTGGTCAGCTTTTTTAATCACAATCTGGTTGTAGCCCGAGAAGCCATCCATTAAGCAGAAAGATTCACATCCAGCATAATCGTCGAGAATCTGATCTATAAATGGCATAGGATAACTATCTTTTGGACAAGCGGCATTCAGATCACAATAGTAAATGAAAACGCGGATGGTGCCTTGTTTTTTATCAACGGGAACCGAATTGGAAACCCATTCTGTCAAAGGAATGGGATAGATGAAACCAGTGTGTAAGAGTTTTTTTACTTCGGTCTTAATGGCGGCTACTTTGTGAGGGTGGATAGGTCGAATTCTTTGCTGAATAGGCTTGGCATTGTCATAAAATTTGATTTCGTACTTGAAAATAGACGAGTCTATGCCGTGAATTTCGTCGTAAGACCAAGCAACACATCACGGAATTCCTTAAAAAGGGATGTGAAGTGTGCAATTTCCTCAAGATTACAATCAGCTCCAATATGAATGTTTTCCATGATACCCGTTTTAACTGAGATATCTATGAGCATATTCTTAGAAATATTTCCCATGTTCCCTTCCAAATCGATAGTTTGAACAGTCGTGTAAACGGAGGGAAAAATCTCACGTGGGTCAAAATATGGGATTTGAGTAGTTATCGCGTCTGAATCTAACATCGAAGCGCGATGATGGAACTCGCCCCAAGGTCATTCTTCTAGAGACATTACCTCTCTAATATCTTTGTCCACAGGTAGGACTTCATCGAGGAGATATTTAGAAAGAACCGTGATGGGCGGGAGGTTGGTACCATTGGTCGAAACCAAAGCTGTGGAGGGTTTAGATGTGATTTGTATGGCATGATAAGCCAAATCTGCCAGTGATAGCAGCATCTGATCTCCGTAGGAATCAATGTCTGAAGGGGCTGGTAGGATCCATGGATCGATAGAGCCATCCGAAGTCGTGGGTATCATTTCAATCGTATGTGGAACCTCAGGCGGTGGGAGAGGAAAGCAACCAATCAGGGAAGATGCCTTCAGAAGACCGATACCAATACTAAAATACAAGATATAAATGCCTCCTACTATGGGTACAGTGCTACTTGGTAACATGGAATAATCAGGGATGAAAAAGGATAACTAATCCACTATGACTATTTTCACATCCAATGGAAAGAGGATCAGTCGGAAGACCGAAGAAACAATGGCAGTCATTGCATAAGACCAACTGCGACCCAGCAACAGATTATAGTCGAGATGACGATCTACGACTTATATGTCCACCGTTATCGTTTTCCCACTAAGAGAAATGGGAAATCTAGCAAGGTAGCCTTTTTGGAGGAAAGTGTGCCCATCGAAAGCTTTAAGGGAATTTGATGATGGAGACAAAGTAGGAGAACCCAAAGCAAGCCAGCAAGTAGTTGACATAACGCAGGTCGAAGCACCTTTGTCTATGATAGTGCGATGGATTGGTCTCCATTTTAACACAACCTGCAGCTGGAATGCAAGTTGTGTGAGATGTAACGTTTAGATTTCTCCATGTCAAATATGGCTAGCGTAAAATCTCGGGGGTCGATTCCACCAATGGTTGAAAGCAAAGCTTTCCTTTGTGTTGGACAAGTTTGCAATACTTCGAGAGCAGATATAGCTGATGGTGCTTGCACCAAATCTTCTACAATGTTGTAGTTTTGTGCAGCACGTGCAGAGGCATTATGAGTCATGCGTCGAAGTGTCCCTTTGGGGGGATGAATCGCAGGGTCAGCAGCAGGCCTTTCGATATGCAAATCATTGGATGGTAGTGGGTTCGAACTGGTACCAGGTTCCTGAGCATCAATGACAGGTTTTAAATAGAGTTTGGCTCGTGTTTGGAGTTCAACACTTTCGACGCCATAAATGGCAGACGATCCTTCATCGGAAGGATGTGTACCACTGTTGCCCCTTTGCGGGGGTTGTGGTGGGTTTGCAACCATGTGTTTTTTTTACTGCTATGGATTACGGAAGGGATTATGAAGAACAACAGGTGTCCTCCCAGAGTCTTTGTTTGTAATAAAATCTGTGCATTCCTGCAGTCGAGGACATTTGTATGTCAAGTGGTCCTCCGCATAGATTCTGCAAGGAAATTTCATGGGTTTCTCCTTTCCTTTTTCAGTCTTAGCAGCATTTTTCTGATTGGGATTATTCTGATTATCTGACTGCTCTTCCAAAGAAGAGGCCTTTTTCTTGTTCTTCTTGTTCTTGCCACTAGATTTTTGTGAAAATTCCACATAATTTACCTTAGCGGTAGGAAGATTAGTTGACTGGTTAGGGGCAGTGGCAGCCGAAGATGGCTAGGAGGTTTGCCCACTAGGCTTTTTTATGGCTATGCTAGAGATTGCACCAACAATGTTGTCGGCATGGGCTCTAGGTTTTTGAGTAGCGGGAGGATTCAGATTAACAGGGGCATGGGGAAGTAAATCATATAGCGCGCTAGATTGCAAATAGATCAGATCTAAATGTTGTGCATGACAAATGGATTGATCTTCTGTGACCACACTGGACAGACAAATGTCCTTAGCTAGGGTTGATAAGAGTGACTTACAAAACCAGTTTGATAAGAGATGATCAGGGATTGGAGCTTTGACCAGCCTCCTCCCACGTCTCCATTCATGAATGTGATCAGAGATGTGGGTGGTGGTGTCTTGGTGCAACAAGGTTAAGAGTTCCATGCCAGTTTCATATCTAATAGGTAATTGGAAGTTCTTGAGAAATTTCGTAGCTAAGGTGCAAAAAGTGTTGACAGCCCCACGTGGTAACTCAGTGTACCATTTGGAAGCATTGTCTGTGAGAGTGCGGGGGAAAATTCGAAGCCGGATACTATCATCCACCATGGAGTTAGAAACAGAACATAGATGAAAGGTGGTGACGTGCGTAGCCGAATCATCCCCTTGTTTCTTGTCAAATTTACGGATGTCAGATGGAATCTTGTGCGGTACTGGAGGCTAGAGCGAGTTGTGGTTGATGGGATCATTGGTCAGTTTGTAGATGTCGGGGATGTCTAGAGCTGCCAAAAATGGCAATTTCGTGTTTGCCCCCAGATCTAGCCAAGGAATTATAGGCTGATCGTTCGGACCGTAGTGTCCTCCCATCAATGTGTTACCAATAGGACAAGTAGGACTTTTTTTATAAAAGTTCCCCATGGGTGGGGGTGCAGGGGTGTATGGTTGCTATCCATAGGGCATATTGTACTGGGGGGTGAATTGTTGGTTTCCCCCAGTGTAAAAGTTATCCCCTTGTCCAAATGGATTTTGGGGTTGGTTTACCAATATGGACACAATATAGCTAGCCAAAGGCATACTGCTAGTCGCATAGTTAAGCAACATCATAGACCCTACACCGAAAGTTTGACCACTCAAAGGAACAGCGTTAAAAATAAGTTTTCTTATTTTTCGTAATGACTGTAGGGGTATCGAAGTTCCCCCCGTCATATGTGTGCTGGTGACACTGCCCCCTAGCATGGTGGCCAAGGGGTTTGAACTCATCAAAGGGTTCCAACCGAAAGGGTTGCTAAAAGGAACCAAAGTAGTGTCGCTCGCAGGAGCGAGAACTGTGGGTCCTAGTGCAGTCATCGTAGGAGCAGATCCCAAAGGATTCGGAGGTCCACTAATAGTTGTGGTGACTGTAGTGCTGGGACCGGGTGTAGGTTGGCTAGTGGGGTTGCCAATCATTCGCGTAGAACTGACTACTGGCAGGGAAGATGGTGGTGAACCTGAGTTGGTTACCATTGGCATCGACCCCATGAGTGTCAGTTGTGAACAGATGTTAGTGTAGCCGAAGACATATCTTAGCTTGGTGTGACCTGAACTAACACTGGCACCGACAGGTCAGTGAGAGGAGGATTGCAAGGAGGTATGACTCCTTCCGTAAAAGGATCCTCTGGAAACCCTGTGTGATATGGGGCTATGTGAAAATCAGAGGTTGTCATTGGAGACTTCTCTTCCGAAGAAGGCACGGGCTCATCGAGACTCGAATCCCCCTCCAGTGTTAATGGAGGGAGACCTCACTGTCGTTGAGACAAACGGTGAGGGTCGAAGGACGCCATGGTGACCTGTTTATTTTTAGCAAATTTTAATTATTTGTGATGTATTATAAAGTCTTGGTGATAGTAACCACACACCTAAAAAAGAAAAAAGAAAAAAGGACTTTCTAAAATCAATCAACAAGCAGCCAGAACAGGGTGGCCCTGTCTGAGTATTACTGTTTGCTAGAGATAAAACCCAGTATCACAATAGCATACAGAAAGGGCTAGTCGTAAACACAGTTACAGTTGCTCTAGAGCTTTGCCCAAACCTCAGAAAATAGGTGTAAGAACTCCCGTGAAGATGAGTACCCTCCCAAAAACCAAAGACAGAGTAGGTCTGTCTATTTTAGGTACCAGGACAACCCATTCTAGTCACCTCATGTAAGTCTAGGACAGCCCGTCCCAGTCACCTCATGTAAGTCCCTAAAAATTTTGGCAACTAAAGATACCTCAAATCACAGACACCATCAGAGGGATCATGGTCATAGACAACACGCTATTGTTGGTTTCTTTAATTTTTTTAACAATTCAAGCTCCACATAAATTGTCAACCCGAGAAGGTCTGTTTATTCCAAAGAAAATCACGCACTGGATATGCTCAATTCCAAAAGAAAAAATAATGTTGTAGTAAAAAGTCACACAATTATTAATCATACAAATCTAATTATTCACACCCTGTTTAATCAAAGCTGAAGTTTACTTATGTTATAGTAGAAGCAATTCCTCTATTGCAGTTTTTAAGAATCCAAATAAAGGGAAATCATTCTGCAGGAAAGGAAACCAATCAACCATAATAGGGAACAGGACCCTATTCCTTTAATTATGAACTTCAGCACCTGCTGCCTGACACTAATCACTCTATAGAAAAGATAAACTCAAGAGAACAGGACCCTATTCCCATGAACAGGAACCTTCAGCACCTGTCTCTTGTTTCTAATCACACTGCAGGAAAAGAAAGTAAAATTAATGGGAACAGGACCCTATTCCTTTACACAGGAATCTTCAGCACCTGCTCCCAGCATCAATCATACATTCAAACAGATAATCAGAAAAATATCCCTTAACTTCTTAAGAATGAATGTACTAAACACATGCAGCGTTAAAGGAAACAGAATGCTCAATAAACTACACAACTGTGTAACTGGTGTTTCAGCAAACAGAATTAAAGTAAAGTGTGAATATCATAAATAAATCTAACAAACTACAGGAACAGTCGGGTGAATCTTGTGATGAAGGCGGGCCCTTTCCTTCTCACAAGATTCCCCAGGGAAAGAATTAAATTGAAGCGCTCAAAAGGAACTTTTATTCATCTGTCAAAAGAAATGATACATTACAAATGGAGTCTAGCTCCTGTCCTCTCAAACACAATTGTTCTCCTGTAGTTTTCGAACTCCCTTCTAATGATGATGTCTCCTCTTTTTAAAGAGGAGACATCTCTTACAATTAAATTAGAGCAAATCTATGTTTATCCCAAATCTGTTCTTCTTTCTTAAAACAAGGCTATTCTATTCTTCCATAAAAAGATATTGTTACAACAGATACAAAAAGAGTACTATCTTCAGAATAATCCATGTAACCACTTCCTTGCTTGTCTTCATGTTGTTTCCATTGTTCCAAAAAATACTCTTCCAGAATCGCAAATTACGAGTAGTGACGGAATTTGCGTGCCTGCTGACTGTTTCAGCAACGGAGTCGACTGTTTCAGCAATGGCCGATTGTTCCAGCACAGCACATAAATTATCTGCGATCTTTTAGACTTATGTTAGCAACAATATACCTTCGATTAATGATGAAATATAAGAGTAATATGGAATTATATGTAAACATATTAAATATATAGTAAAGAAGAGGATTTTATATACCTTTGGATAAAGTGAATGAAAATGATGATGGAATCCTTTTTAAACATGGTTATAAAGGTAAGGTGGTGTCAAAATATATAGTAAAAAATGGTACATAGTGAGGTCCTAACATCCCCCCCAACTGAAAGGGTTGCATGTCCTCAGGAAACTCCTAGTCTGAGTCAGAGTCTGAGTACTGACTCTGTGCATGCAAGTTGCTCAAGCGGTAGCTGGAGAAGGTGGCTTCTGTCGAAGCTCGGAATCCTCGATTGTTCTGCAATTACTGCCATGCTACAGCCTCATCCCTGTCAGCCAATTGGTAGTGACACTGGTGTTTCGGGGATTTAACACCCTAGAGGTTGGTTGGGATTCAACCTCCACAGAGCAGGGGCGTACTACTTAACAGAGACTCACACGATCATGCACAGTCATAAAAACGAAATAGAGCAGAACGAGAGGTTTACCCGTTGGTCCTACGTTTGAAGTAGATCCACGTGGAGTTCAAACTCCCTGCAACCGTCCTTCCTCTTTCACCTGAAATACAAGAAGAAACCAGCACAAAGGACAAGTTGTAAAGTATATTTCTACTCTATATGTTAGCGAGATTCATATAAAACATTAAATAAATCATCATAAATGCTTGTATAACAAATATTCTTCACACATTAAAGCATACACGAACACGTTTACTTCGGGAACAGCATGATACTTCTGTATTATAAAAATAGTACGTACAAAAGTAAGTGGAGAGATCACCTGATCCTTCCAAGGCCTTCGCAGACCGTCGTCCGGATCCGTCCAGCCCTTGCCTCGCTAAGACTCCTTCCAAATGAGTGCATACGAGATAACATATAAAGGAATGTGTATCTCAAGGAAACAAGGGTTTCCTGAAATGAACTGGGAAAGTGCAGGAGGCACGGGGAATCAGACTTGGATAGGGAACCAACAGAGTATAATAATAATAATTCTCTCCCCTTTAGGCCATACATATGAGGTCTTTTTATAGTCCCTCCAAGTAGTTTCAGCAGTTGGAAACAGTTGGCCACGGGCTGGGGTGGTTGAACTACCTGAGTAACCATCAACCCAGCGCGAAATTAGGGATTTTTTATATATTTTTAATCATTTTAATGGCATACGCGGAAAAGTCTAGCTGGACTCGCGTATACACGCGGAAAAACACGGGCATAGTCGCGTATGGGGGATTTTACACTGTTTTTAAGTGAATTTGTCCAATTCTGTAGGAATGGGTGCCCAAAAGCCATAAAGCAATCATGAATCATGTCAAGGTGAGAAATGATGCTATAACAGATGCCCCCTAATATATGAGGTCAGAAGGGGTACATGATGGCCGAAATGTATTATGCACATAGAAAGAACTTCGCAACAACAAGAGAGGACTTCACCAGATTTCAGCCTGCCAAAACCAATGAAAGAAATCAGAGAGTCAACACATGCTGAGGCGGGCATACCCATGCTCAGTCAAAAATACATCATATATATAGAAAGTACTGAATAGATCCAACATGTATACAAGTATAACTGAACTGAAAATACATAGTGAATCATCCGAGCAGGGCCCGGAAAGACAAGTCTGTATCAATGTCCAAGTATAACATATAGAAAGCCGAGCAAGATAGTGCAACTGGATATCCGATCAAGTAACTGAACTCCACCGGATCATAAGAGGCGGATCAAACGGTACAATCACGCAACTCGGGATCAACATATAAGATGCCGTCGTGCTTAACACGGCAACATATAAGGGTGGACTATAACACCGGCGTAAACCGAGAATCACAATCGTTGAACCGAGAAATGTTGATACAACCCGAGGTCTTCACCGATCACAACGGCACAATTCTACACACTGGGAATAAATGAGCTGAAGTCGACCATGTGAGAAATCGTTGGATTACCGGGCAATGATGTTTCCCGTTAACCAACGCGAAACGACCCACCGATAATGATAATGAGTGTCAAGGTGCCCCAGTACAATCTGACAAGTGTGAATAAATGAGTTGAAGTCGAACACTTGAAAGAATCTACCAATCAGGAGGCAATAATGAATCCCCAGTGGAGTCGCCAGTTCTGTTTCGGGGATTTAACACCCTAGAGGTTGGTTGGGATTCAACCTCCACAGAGCAGGGGCGTACTACTTAACAGAGACCCACACGATCATGCACATTCATAAAAACGAAATAGAGCAGAATGAGAGGTTTACCCGTTGGTCCTACGTTTGAAGTAGATCCACGAGGAGTTCAAACTCCCTGCAACCGTCCTTCCTCCTTCACCTGAAATACAAGAAGAAACCAGCACAAAGGACAAGTTGTACAGTATATTTCTACTCTATATGTTAGCGAGATTCATATAAAACATTAAATAAATCATCATAAATGCTTGTATAACAAATATTCTTCACACATTAAAGCATACACTAACACGTTTACTTCGGGAACAGCATGATACTTCTGTATTATAAAAATAGTACGTACAAAAGTAAGTGGAGAGATCACCCGATCCTTCCAAGGCCTTCGCAGACCGTCGTCCGGATCCGTCCAGCCCTTGCCTCGCTAAGACTCCTTCCAAATGAGTGCATACGAGATAACATATAAAGGGATGTGTATCTCAAGGAAACAAGGGTTTCCTGAAATGAACTGGGAAAGTGCAGGAGGCACGGGGAATCAGACTTGGATAGGGAACCAACAGAGTATAATAATAATAATTCTCTCTCCCTCTTAGGCCATACATATGAGGTCTTTTTATAGTCCCTCCAAGTAGTTTCAGCAGTTGGAAACAGTTGGCCACGGGCTGGGGTGGTTGAACTACCTGAGTAACCATCAACCCAGCGCGAAATTAGGGGTTTTTATATATTTTTTAATCATTAAAATGGCATACGCGGAAAAGTCTAGCTGTACTGGCGTATACACGCGGAAAAACACGGGCATAGTCGCGTATGAAGGATTTTCCACTGTTTTTAAGTGAATTTGTCCAAGTCTGTAGGAATGGGTGCCCATAAAGCCATGTAGCAATCATGAATCATGTCAAGGTGAGAAATGATGCTATAACAACTGGTATTTTTCTGTAGGCATCCATAGAATTGGAAAATGAAAATGGTAACCAATCCAGTTTTCTCCACAATGCCGAATGCATCTGATGTAATTAGGTACCCTGGAGAGTGCAACTTGAAGATTATCAGGGCTGAAAGGGTGATACTCTTGTCTTTCCTTGCATGACTGTTGCCAAAACATAGTGTTGGCATTCAATGCAGCAGTCTCCTTTACTCTGATTAGCTGTAGATACTTTAAAAGTGTTGAGGCCTGCAGTTGTTGTATGTACCTGTGCATTCCTGGCTTCTGCAAGAATCGGTGATATTGTGCTACAAACATGGCCGGATTTGAAGGTTCCGATCTAATCCAAAGGAGCCGATTCTCCTCATTATGCCTACATGCAATAAACGCAGTTTTCCAGGTGATCTGATTGGCAAAGAATGAAATGAATGCCCTAATTTGTACATCACCTACAATTGGAGTGAGATTGAGTTTTCTATTCTCAGGCATGGCCTCGTTATGGAGATAAAGTACACACAACAAATGTTGGTCACTTTCAGGGGCCTCAGAAAAAGTCTTAACAAATTGTTCCGCAGTAAGCAATTCATGAGGTCTGCCATCCTTTATTGCCTTCAATTGAAAATAAACCAGACGTTCAGAGAGGAAGAGAGAATAATTCAAGGAGGGTTTTCGGGTAGCCAACAATTTTTGCACTAATGAAAAAATCAAAACCAACTTTTCCTTTGATTCCTTGACTTCTTTCTTGGAATCCTTGAGCTGTTGCAATGTCTGTTCCCAAATACCCCAGTTGGCATACATCTGATTCTGCTAGGCTAACTTATGCTGCTGTAATATTTTATCTTGATCCACTGCATACTGTTTCTTCCAGTTATTCATTATTTCTAATTGTTTCCATGGCAGGGTCTGTGTCCCGGCATTATAAGTACTGGGTTGGGGCATTGTCTGAGTGTTTGAGCTGACTAGTACAGGGCGGGATATTTGTGGTTTATTTTCTTTTTTCTAGACTTTTTGAGGGCCCTACTGGTTCTTGTGTAGCAGTAGGGCATTCTTCCTTAATTGCAGCTGATGTAGATGCCTCAGGTACCAAAATTTTGACTATTTTGTATCCTGCCTGTTGGTAAATGTTACCACACTCATGGCACATGTATTCTCTGCATGGATCCTTCTTTTGTGCTGATGTTGTGTGTGCTAGCATGTAGAGATTCAATTCTCTATCAAAGGCTTCTCGTGCCATGCTCAATTCTTTCTTATAGGCCTCTAGTTCTGATTTCAAAAACTCATTTTCCTCCAACAAAGATGCCATAGTGTGTGAACCCTGTGTGCTAGTTGATTCTGCTGGAGTTGTCTACTGATCCACAGCTGTAGCTGGTTCTTGTGGAGCAGCTACAGCTAGTTTCCCTGTATTATCATGCTTGGTGTATGATTTTTGTACCACAGTACCTGGTTCTTGTGTTTCAGCTTCTGGGTAAGTAACTGGTTCTTGTGTTACAGTTACTGATTGATCAATAAATGATGTCATCTTACCCCGGGCAGCTGGTTCTTGTGGAGCAGCTACACGGGACGAGACGGGTTGGGGAATTTGGACTGGTGATGAGGATTGAAGTTTTAACAGGATAGTGGCGGGGTCAGGGGAAATGGGAGTAACTTCAGTTTCAACAGTCATTTTCATTTTCCTTTTTGGTAGGAAAGCAGAGAAGTCAGTGTCTTTCCTTTTCTTTGTAGGAGAAGATTCTTTTCTAGGGGAAGGGCTTTCGGAAGAAGTGAAAACTTGGGATGTAGCCCTTGTTTGTCGTTTTGAGACAGAGACTGTTGGGGTTCGTCTCTTTCTTTTATGAGTAGGTGGAGATGGGGGTGTTGGAGAGTCATTGCTAGAGATATGAATAGTGGGAAGGGGTGACTATACTAAGTGGGACGAACTTGGGGGTAGGTCAATTGGTTCTGAGGATGGAATTACTGGGGGGTCTGGGATATCGTCCAGTTGCCTTTCATAAGAACTCTCAGGAGTTTCTTGGGAACTTCCGGCTTGTTGGGGAATTTCGGCTTGCTGGGGAATGAGGAGTGGATTATTCAGAGGGGGATTTTGCTGAGCAAAACCCCTCTGAATTAATAATTGACATAAACGATGATGGGTAAGGGGTAACAATGGGAATTTAACCCGTCTGCAATAATATGACATGTTTTTGATACAACCAAGCAGATAATAGGGAATATTTACTAATCGACCATGCCTCGAATGATTCATTAAAACGAAGTCGTGTTGATAGACTACCTGGTAACGCCCTTTGCATGTCAAATAGTGCTTGATGAATTCAGCTACTGTTGGCCATGGTCGAGGTAATGAATGTAGACTTATACCGTGGCCTTTAAGTTCAACCGGTTCTTCTGGAAGAAGAAAATCTTGTTGTGCATTTAAAATAACTTGTTTCCTACTGAACCAGCGAGCACCTATAACCGGAAAACCTGAAACTTAAGCTATATCTTCCTCTGTGACTGAAATTCGGACCCCTTGAGCCACTGAATAATTCCCCTGAAGATTCCATGCGAACTCTAAAACTTGCTGCTGATCAAATTCTCCTAACCTTTCGAAGTATGTTGTCCATCCTGCTTGTTGAAAAATTTGGTAGGCCTCCGGGAACAATTCGAGAAGAGTTATCGAACCAGGCTCATGTCTGATAGCCGACCCTCCCATAGCTACTAGCTTGAGTCACATGCAGAGGTGCAGAGAATAGAAACACAGGCTTTGGTCAAGCTAATTGTTGCAACAGAGGATATGGAGTCTCAATGACAGCGGAAATAATGGATATGAAAAGTGACGGAGGATTGGATGGTTTGGAATGATGATTCAGTTTTTGAAATTCCCCCCCCTTGCGTATGGTGCAATGATGTTTAAGTGTGTGGAGATTGTAATCATTATGAGCAAGATCCTCTCTTTAAAATATTATTTAACTGCATTACATAAAAACCACATACCTTATATTTTTACCTTTGTCTTTAAAATTCGAAGTATAGAGTGCTTCGTAATGGCTTGATATTAATGGAAGAATCTATAGAATAGGAGCATGTCAGGATCTGCTCAATACTGAATAATATTCACCCAAGGGATCTGAAGAATAAAAGTGGAGAACTGAAAAGCTTGTATAGCAGAGGAAAGAAATGATGTTTTGATAAAAAGATGAATGACACGTTGCTGAAAGTGGTGTTTCAGCAATGGAAAAATGATTGACATGTTGCTGAAACTGGTGTTTCAGCTAAGGGAAAAATCAGGAAAATGGGATATAATGACTTGGATTTAAGACAAGTGGGGGAAGTATTTTATAAGGGATAATTTCAGTAGTGAGGAACAGGAAATACTAGCTGAAGGATGATATTTCAGGAATGGTAGAAGTGGGAAAAATGGAAAAAGGGAAATAATGTAGAAATGGGATAAAAGGGATATTGCTAGGAAATGGGTTGAAATGAAGGGAACAAGCTTCTGTGATTGAAGCTTCAGATCTTCTTGTGATGAATCTATCCTCCTTAATGAGTTTTTCCAGAATCTGCAAAATTCAATTGTAACATGCCAACCCTTGACAGGGATTATTAGTTTTAAATCTAATCTAATGCTAGAAATACAGTGCAGAAAATTAAATACTGTGAGGAGCAGAAGACTCCCCTAGAAAAAGATAATGTGTATCAGTCATGCAAGCAGTCTTGAAATCCTCTTTAGAAACAGGGCGCTGGTATAAATGAAGCCTATGACCATTGACTAGTAGAGGTGTTTTAGAATCATCAATTGTTAGAAGTCTTACTGTTCCATTAGGAAAAAAAACATCTACTTCATATGGTCCAAGCCAACGTGTACGTAGCGTACCCTGAAAATTTTCAAACCGAGAGTCATACAATAAGGCCCAATTACCTTTTTGGAACTGCTTGTGTTTGATAATTTTATCATGCCACTTCATTCTTTGTTGTTGAATCATGGTTGTTTGGTGAATGGCATCTAATCTTTTTTCATCCAATTCAAGAAGCTGCTGCAACCTAGTTGTCTACACATCAGTCACATCAAGATTAAAAGCTAAAGCAGTTCTTAGAGTTTTAATTTCAAATTCCACAGGAAAAACAACATTTTTACCATAAACCAATTCATAGGGAGAAAAACCTGTAGTGTTTCTCCAAGTAGTTCTGTAAGCCCATAGTGCTTCAGGGAGCCTTTGAGACCAATCCTTCCAGTTGTCCTTCACTATTTTATTTAGAATGGCTTCTAATACATTATTTGTGCTTTCCACCTACCCATTGGCCTGGGGGTGGTATGGTCTAGTCATTCTGTGATGAATATGATATTTCTGAAGGGTAGACTTAAAACCATGAGAATTGAATGGAGGTCCTCCATCTGTAACTAGCTCTCTAGGGGTTCCAAATCTAGTGAAGATTTCTTCAAATAAGAAAGCTAGGATAGCCTCTTCATTGGCTCTAATAAGTGCTTTGGCCTCCACCCATTTAGTCATATAGTCTGTAGAGACTAATATATAAGTTCTTTGATTGGATGGAGGATTAATGGGCCCTATGAAATCCAAGGCCCATATTTCAAACAGTTCAGAAACTACCTGGGGGTTTAATGGCATTTGATCTCTATGATTGGGTTGACCCATTCTCTGACAGCTGTCACAAGCCCTCACATATTTCTTTGCATCCTTAAATAATGAGGGCCAATAGTAACCCATCCTCAAAATTTTGTGTGTTGTTCTTTTATCAGCAAAATTCCCTCCACAAGGGCCATCATGGCAAGCTTTCAGTATGTCATACACTTCATCTTCCCTAATGCATCTTATGATTTCTTGATCAAGCCCTGTGTAGAAAAGACACCCACTTATCCAGCTATACCTGGCACTTTTTTGAACAATTCTTCTCCTTTCTCTGTATGACAGGTGTGATGGTAATTTTCCTGCAACCAAATAATTAGAAATATCTGCATACCATGGGGAGTGAGCAGAAACTGCAAATAAATACTCATCAGGAAAAGAATCATCTACTGGAATATTATTATTAGTTTTTAACCGTGAAAGGAAATCAGCCACCACATTTTCTTTACCAGGCCTATCTACAATTGTGATATCAAACTCCTACAGTAATAACAGCCATCTGGTAACTCTAGCATTTGTGACAGATTTGTTCATTAAATACTTAATAGCCGAGTGGTCAGTGTGGAAAAAAGTAGAATAACCAGTCATATAATGTCGAAATTTATTAATGGCATAAATTACTGCAAGAAACTCCTTTTCGGTAACTGTATAATTAAGCTCAGCAGGGGTCATGTTCTTACTGATAAAGTAGATAGCATAAGGAAGATGATTCTCCTCTTGACCCAAGACAGCTCCAATTGCAGTGTCTGAAGCATCAGAAGATATATGAAAAGGGAGGGCCCAATCAGGTCCCCTTAAAATAGGAGCAATAGATAACTGATGCTTGAGTTCTTCAAAGGCTTTCTGACAAGGATTAGTCCACTTAAATTCAGCATTTTTCATAAGCAACACAAATAATGGAGAAGCTATCTTAGAAAAATCTTTAATAAATCTTCTGTAATATCTAGCATGTCCTAGAAAACTTCTCACATCAGTTTGTGTTTTAGGAACAGGAAGATTCTGAATGATCAATATTTTAGATGGGTCTACCTGAATACCTTGAGATGAAATAAAATGTCCAAGCACTACTCCTTCACTCATCATCATATGACATTTTTCATTACTTAGGGAGAGGTGAGCTTGTATACAACGTTTAAGTACCTTCTCAAGATTTTGTAATGCATCTTCAAAAGACACACCATAAGGAGTAAAATCATCCATAAATATTTCCATAGAGTCATTCAGCATATCAGAAAATATTCCTATAACAGCCCTCTGAAAAGTTGTTGGTGCATTACATAACCCAAATGGAAGAACTCTATAAGCAAAAGTTCCCCAAGGGCTAGTGAAAGTGGTCTTGTCCTGGTCTTGGGGTGCAATTCTAATTTGGTTATACCCACTGAATCCATCTAGAAAAGAAAAGAATTTCTTCCCTGACAGACTATCCAACACCTGATCAATGAAGGGTAAGGGAAAGTGATCTTTTTGAGTAGATTTTTTTAAGGCTCTGTAATCAACACATACTCTCCATTTCCCATTTTTCTTAGGGACAATTACCAATGGGGAAACCCATTCACTGTCAGATATGGGGTATATAAATCCTGCATTAAGCAATTTCTGGAGTTCTTCTTTAACAATTTCCCGTAAATTAGGGTTCATTCGTCTTTGGGGTTGACAGACTGGTCGACATCCCTCTTTAATGTAAATTCGGTGAGTACATAGTTCAGAAGAGATTCCTTTCATATCCATGTAATCCCATGCAAATGCTTCCTTATTTTCACGTAATAACTTCATTAACTGCTGTGTTTCAGCAACTGTTAGATCAGGATTTATGTTTAATGTCTTGCCAGGTTCGATTTTGACTGTTATGCTTTTAGATGAGATGGTGGTTAATGTCTAAGATAAGTCTTCAGATTCAATCTTTTCTTGGGTATCTGTTTCAAAAATTGCAGTCAATTGATTGTGTGTTTCAGCAATTACAAAGGAAGGTTCACAAATAAAATTATTAATTATTTCATCCTCTGTATTGTCTTTAAGAGTTAAGGCTTGTCCAATAGTTAGAATGGGCTTAATAGCGTTATCATCATAATCCATCCACATAGAATCTTCATTATTAATTATGGGTGTAGCATGAGGATAAAGAGTAAGTTGTTTGGTTTCATAACCATTAGAAATTTTCATTGAACCAGATCTGCAACTAATAAAGGCATCAGCTGTGGCCAACCATGGCCTCCCCAGAATTAAAGGATGTCCCCCCAGCTTTGTTTTAGTTTGCAATACAACAAAATCAGCTGGGTAATTCCAGGATTCAACTGAGATAAGTAGATCTTCAACAACTCCTTCAGGTTTAATTGTAGAACGGTCAACCAACTCTAGAATAGTAGGTGTATCTCTGATTGTGTTATTCAGCTGTAACACCTGTGAAGTTTCAAGAGTCATTATGTTAATTGCAGCACCTAAATCTACCAGAACTTGAGGAATCATTGTTTTACCAATTTGAACTGTCACGGTAGGATGGTTGGGGTCACCATATTTCACAGGAGGGGTTTTTCCGGACATTAATGCAGATAAATCACCCATCACATGTACTGTAAGGGGATCTTTAGTTTTCCTACCAGGTTTCTTAACACAAATATCCCTTATTGTTCTGGCATAAATTGGTACATCTCTTAGTACTTGTAAAAGTGGAATTTTAACATACAAGTTTTGCAATTCCCCTAGAAGGTTAAAAGTAGGTGTTTCAGGCGTTCTAGTTAAAACTAAATGCTCGGGGAATGGTGGTTCTGTTATTTCAATACCCTTGTTAGAGGGTGGTTGTGCTTTCTTATGTTTCTCAGTTTCCTCTTTATCAGAATCAGAAGAGGTTATGTCATCAATAATAGGCTCTACTATTTTCCCGGATCTTAAATGAATATCATTACATTGCATAGTAGGACATATAGACTGATTCTGAATATCAATGACTTGCACAACTTTATTATTGGGGTTAGGATTTGGTTGCACAGGTAGCTGGGGTCTCATTTGGTTATTTGGTGGAGCATTTGATGGCAGAGGAAGTGGTTGTTGAAATTGAGGAAATTGATTTGGATACGAGAGTTGTTGGCTTCTCCAATTTTAATTCCAAGGGTTAAAAGAAGATGGCTGCTGTGGGGGCCAAGGAGTCCACATTGCAGGATCAATAAAGGGAGGGTTTGATTGTTGCATGGGTGGGAAATTCATTTGATTAAAGGGTGGGTATTGCATTTGATTAAAGGGAGGGTAATTTGTTTGAATGAAAGCAGAATAATTATTCCAACGATTAAATGGCATACTAGAGTTCATACCTTGTCCTTTAGGTTTCCATTGTCTTCTTTGAGTCAGCAAGTAAACTGCTTCAGCTTCTTCTTCCGTTGGCTGCAATGCTGCCTTTATTCCTGGTAGAGATGGACATTGCTGTGTTTCATGATCTTTCTCACAAAGGGTGCAGATTGGTATTTTGTCCAATGGGCACTCTCTTAGTGGATGTTTGTCTCTGCACTTTGGGCAAAAGATAGCCAGAGTGCTTCTGCTTCAGCCTGCTTCTTCTTAACCTGCAAAGTGTCAATTTGTGAAGCAAAAGAACTTAACATCTCAGTCTTAAATTCTTCAAGTAAATTACCTATTTCAGCTCTTGTTGCTCCTCCACTGACTGATTTCTTCACTCTTGAATAGGTGGAATCTCTATTACTTACTCTATTCTTTGTAGCTCCCCTTGAACACCTTTTACAAAGTTCAACAATCTCATCATATGATTCTTTAGATATATCTCCCTTGCCAAGCATATTTAACATGTCTAAACAATCATCCCTTAATCCTCTAAGTAATATTGTTTTGCGAATTTCCTTACTTATATTCGGATGATCAGATCTCTGTATATTATACTGTAGCCTTTCTACGTAGTCCTCCAGATTCTCGTCCGGCTTTTGTGCCATATTGAATAGTTTGTCCTTCTTTTCTCTCGTCCGACAGTAATCTTGATATTTAAGCAGAAATTTCTGTTTCATCTGTTCCCATGTTGTGATTACCTGATTCCCAAGACCCATGAACCATCTTAAAGCATTTCCTTTTAATGTTGCTGGAAACAGTTTCAACTTTTGAGCATTAGTAACATAATCACAACTTCTACATAATATATCAAATTCAAAAATAAATTCATCTGGATCTTCAGAGGATAAACCATGGAAGTTAGGTAAAGCTGACAATGGAATGTTCTTCATAGGAGTTGTTCCTCTAGGGAGATCACTGATAGGAAATCCCAAGGTAGAGAGAGAATTTTCATCCTTTCCTTCTCCTTCAGGATCTACACGTCCTCCACCAAAGAAGTCTTCGTTGTTTCCTTCCATTGGTTGTTCTCCTACTGCACTTGCTTGATCGTCAAGATCTTCTACTGGCTCTTCAATGTTTCCCACTGGTCGTCCAACACTTTCTATTATTTCCTCAATGTGCTCTGCTGATTTGCTAGTACTTTCTTCTGACTCTCCAGCACTGATTGCTGGTCCTTTAATCACCGGCTCCTCTACATTTTCAGGGCCCACAACTTCCTCTATTTTGTAATCTGATTGAGGGGAGTGCTGAAGTTTTGGTCTTCGAGAACTTAATCTCTGTGATGATTCAGCCTTTGATACAATCTCGTCAATGAAAGTCTTTCTTCCTCCCCTTCCTTTTCCCTTTCCACCTGTGGGATTAGTTTTCTTCTGGGTTCCGCGTCCTCTCATACAATCTGCACATCTAGAAAGAAAATATTAATGCTTTTGAAATCTATAATTGCATTCCCTAGAAACGGCGCCAAAATGTTGGTTGCTTTAATTGTTTTAACAATTCAAGCTCCACATAAATTGTCAACCCGAGAAGGTATGTTTATTCCAAAGACAATCACGCACTGGATATGCTCAATTCCAAATGCAAAAATAATGTTGTAGTAAAAAGTCACACAATTATTAATCATACAAATCTAATTATTCACAACCTGTTTAATCAAAGCTGAAGTTTACTTATGTTATAGTAGAAGCAATTCCTCTATTGCAGTTTTTAAGAATCCAAATAAAGGGAAATCATTCTGCAGGAAAGGAAACCAATCAACCATAACAGGGAACAGGACCCTATTCCTTTAATTAGGAACTTCAGCACCTGCTGCCTGACACTAATCACTCTGTAGAAAAGATAAACTCAAGAGAACAGGACCCTATTCCCATGAACAGGAACCTTCAGCACCTGTCTCTTGTTTCTAATGACACTGCAGGAAAAGAAAGTAAAATTAATGGGAACAGGACCCTATTCCTTTACACAGGAATCTTCAGCACCTGTTCACAACATCAATCATACATTCAAACAGATAATCAGAAAAATATCCCTTAACTTCTTAAGAATGAATGTACTAAACACATGCAGTGTTAAAGGAAACAGAATGCTCAATAAACTACACAATTGTGTAACTGGTGTTTCAGCAAACAGAATTAAAGTAAAGTGCGAATATCATAAAGAAATCTAACAAAATACAGGAACAGTCAGGTGAATCTTGTGATGAAGGCGGGCCCTTTCCTTCTCACAAGATTCCCCAGGGAAAGAATTAAATTGAAGCGCTCAAAAGGAACTTGTATTCATCTGTCAAAAGAAATGATACATTACAAATGGAGTCTAGCTCCTGTCCTCTCAAACACAATTGTTCTCCTGTAGTTTTCGAACTCCCTTCTAATGATGATGTCTTCTCTTTTTAAAGAGGAGACATCTCTTACAATTACATTAGAGCAAATCTATGTTTATCCCAAATCTGTTCTTCTTTCTTAAAACAGGGCTATTCTATTCTTCCATAAAAAGATATTGTTACAACAGATACAAAAATAGTACTATCTTCAGAATAATCCGTGTAACCACTTCCTTGCTCGTCTTCATGTTGTTTCCATTGTTCCAAAAAATACTCTTCCAGAATCGCAAATTACGAGTAGTGACAGAATTTGCGTGCCTTCTGACTGTTTCAGCAATGGAGTCGATTGTTTCAGCAACGGCCGATTGTTCCAGCACAGCACATAAATTATCTGCGATCTTTTAGACTTATGTTAGCAACAATCTACCTTCGATTAATGATGAAATATAAGAGTAATATGGAATTATATGTAAACAGAATAAATATATAGTAAAGAAGAGGATTTTATATACCTTTGGATAAAGTGAATGAAAATGATGATGGAATCCTTTTTAAACATGGTTATAAAGGTAAGGTGGTGTCAAAATATATAGTAAAAAATGGTACATAGTGAGGTCCTAACAGCTATATGGGCAGAACACCTAGATCCTCGATCTAGTTTCGACATCCCCAAAGGGAACCCCAATATATAGCATGCCCACTGAATGCACTCGAAGGTGGGCTACCTTCTCATGCACCCTGTTTTGTCTCACGCTTAACTCCAGTGGTAGTGGAGTGGTCCCGATAATATGAGTGCAGTAGGATTTCACTTATTAATGACTCTAGTTTCAAGTTTTGAGATCTTGGGTGATTTTCTCACTTCTCCTACTCCAAGATCCTAGCCTGAACTACTGTTGGTGTGAGCTCAGAAAAATTTATAAGGTTAATTTTATTATCGCTTGATTCTTAGTGTACTTGATTATTAGTCTTGCGGAGGGGGAGTGGACATATGAAATGTGATGAGACTCTAACTCAAAAACCATGCAGAAACATGCTCTAAATATTTAATTCAATGAAGAGTTTATTCTACAAGGAGAGATTCTTTCAACATCCATGCACCAAACATTCAAATAACACAGTTCAACTTTAAAGATTCATACATCTATCTATCTTCTCTTAACAGCTTTTTAACAAAAAAATTTCAGAATTAATTCAGCTAAGTTCAGATAACTAAAAAAAAAAAATCTTCTTCAAAAGTAGATGCAGCTAACATTAACTTTTTAAACAAGAAATAAAGACAAAAATGTTAATCGGTAACTGGGATCCATCACGAGAAACTAATCCGATGGAAAATAACTCCACAAACAAAGGGAAACACAACAAAGGTGTAAACAGTATATTTTGGCTGGGTAACGCTGGCAAGTAGAGGCTACAAAGCATTAATATTGAGACTAACGCACTGTATCTAAGTAGAAGCAGCATTTTAATGCACTGAAACACTTATAGAGGAAGCGTTACTTAGGGTAAAGTTGCATAGAAGGCTAAGCAGGGTATAATCTGGACTCTGTGAGATTTTGAGATGATTACTGAGCATATAAATTGGTCGAAATGATATGTGAACATAAAGTAAAAGGTAAAGTCATAGGAACAACCCGAAAACTTGGGGTTTATTCCCCAGCGGAGTCGCCAATTCTACTATAGGGTGATATGCTTGGGTGGTGGTTATTAGGTATCCCTCTCAGGGCTTTCCAGTGCCCGAGGCAGACTGTCAGATTAGCTATAAATTTCCAGAGATGCTGCATGCATGTTCATTTTAATATATATTTTTGACAAAGAAAGATGGGAAGATTACCTCTTTATGGACAGCAGATCCTATGGAGAATGCCAAGCAGTGAAGTAGAGATCCTTCTTCGCCAGCTCCAAATCCATATCTTGCAATCAATCAAAGCACCCACGTAATATCTACAACAGTATAGCTTCTTATCAGTTAAACTAGCATATAAGAAACATAAAACAATACAGATCTAAGCCATTCATATCATGCTACATAGACGATTGAACAAAAATTGTGACACTGATGCATCGAATGGAAAAAACAGATAACATTCTATTAATTTATGAAAAGGAGGATTACAACCGTTAGTTGCACCAAGCCCTCCTCAATATTCCAATTCATCTCTCTCTTTCTCTATCTCCGAGTGTGATGATGCTCAAGGTAGAAAGATCTCAATGAACTTCGTTGATCTTCAAGCCTCACACTACAACAATGAAATTTCGCTCCACATATAATCAAACCTTTGACTTTAGACCAAGAACCCACATCTCCAATTTATAGGAGATGGAGAGGAAAAATCTTGCCAACTCTTTCAACCCGTTCAAATCGGGAAAGATATAGATGTGTCCTCGCTTTTCCTTGCTTTTGCCTTCCATAGGAGTTCAATTATGTTTGGAAATTCCTAATAAAAGGTTTGTGCCATTTAGTTTCTATTTTGAACTGATTCCTTTTGAGAGAAAGCTGGAAATTTCAGTCATTTTTCTGCAATATATTTCCCTTTTCACACTCAAACATGGTTAACGCTGCCCCTTGGGCAAGACAGAGCATTACCCTAGGCATTAACGCTCCCTTTGCATGGCTCAGGTGCGTTATAACTCTGCCTAGCTATTTCTGGGGTGCGTTACCTTGGCAAAAATGGGTCTTGTCTAGGTCAGTTTCTTCCTTCCATGTTACCTTCTCCTCTGAGCTGATGAGGAAGTCATTTTTCCTATAACAATAGACTTACCACCAAAAAATATATTAGTAAATCCCCTTACCATCTTGTTTATGGAATGGATGTTGTTTTTCCATCTTCCTTAGGAGTACCAGTAATGAAGATAATTCAAGAATTACAAGTTGAGACCAATGAAATTCAAAGAAAGATTAATCAAACCATTCACTTGCAGCAAACAAGAGAAGAGGTTTACCTTAAGTCTCAAGTTATCCAAGATAAGATTAATAAATTTTTTGACAAAAAGAGTAAAGAAGATGTTTTCTACATTGGTGACAAAGTTCTAAAATGGGATTCAAGGAGAGAAGAGAAAGATAAACATGGGAAATTTGATTTCCTTTGGAAAGGACCTTATGTTATTTATGGTTACAGAGGTATCAATGCTTTCTTTTTGAAAGAGGTAGATAGATCAGATCTACTAGGTGACATGTTAATGGTAGAATGTTGAAGCATTACTACTCTTCAAAAATAACCAATAGTTAGTTTTGTTTACTTGATCCATTATACATAACATTTCATATTTTAGATTGGATTGGATGTTTTCCTAACAAAGTTAAAGCCCAAAGAGAAGGCCCTAAGCTTTGAAAGGTAAAATATCATAAGTATGAATAATTGCAGAGTTAAAACAACGTTTACGAGGTCAGCACAATCAAATTCAAAGGCTACTAGTCTCAAATTTCTTGACATTTCACCAAGAAATGCCATCCCCGTGTGGAGGCACTGTTAGGGTCCTATAATAATAGGATTCATAATTTCTAAATTGACTATGATTAGTCTTGTAAATATGTACATACCTTTCTTTCTGCAATTTGTTTTCCCATATTTGAAAATAATAAAAATTGAAAAGAGGGTAAAAGTCCTAAAAGAAATATCAAATGACTTGAAAAGAACATATCAAAAAGAATAAAAAATGGACCCCAAAAAGTAAAAAAGAGATAAGAATAAGACATGAAAGCGATGCAAGTTTAAATGCCACTACTTTTTACTTTACTTCAAAAATAATGATTATGTGCAGCTTGTTTAAAATGCCATAATCCGGATGAGTTAAATAGTTTATTCTTAAATTTTTTTCATGCTTTGAATTTCATGTTTCTAGATAGAGAATAAAGATCTGTCAAACAGTTTAAACTTAAAAAATCAGTAGATAGTTAGAGAATAAATGAGGAGCTCAACAGTTTAATCTAAGCCCTCAGATGAAATAAGGTTAGATTTAGATAGTCTATGCTTTAAAAGAAAATTTGATTTAGGGTTTCTAGCTCAAATGCACCCATGCAAATAAATGAAAAAATGGTAGAATAAATGATGGGTAGGTAGAAAGAAGTTTTACAAGGAATGGATAAACATCATCTGGAAAATTACTAATTTCCCTCCCCTCAAAGTATTCCAGTATTCAAAACCTTCAGTTAAAAAGGCTCAAAGAATTTCTCTGACTTTTGTTCGGACTGGACCCAAGGCTTAATGATTGATTGCTAATAAGTATTGGATTCCCTTCATAAAAACCCATTTTCTCAACATTATCACTCTTTTCCTAAGATATAACCCTTTTCCTAAAGTTAAAACACCTTTTTGCTAAGGGAAAGTAAAAACCCCCTTAACTAATTTCATTTCATACAAAAACATTCAAAAAACCCACAAAAATACTATTTATCCTAAGTATTAAGTGTACATGTTTAAAATGGGGCCATCATTGCACCCAAATGCTTATTTTACACTTTACTTATTTCATTTATATGTATTTCCGCTTATCTTCATTTCCATATTAACATTTAATTTAATATATTAACTCCTTATAATATTCCCCCCTGTAACATATTAAATCATTTTTATAAATACCCCAAAAACCACTTTAATAATTTTTAAACTATGGTTTTAAAACCCACGTGACATATTCCGCTTCCCCATAATTTAAAAACATATGTTATATATATATATATATTACCCGCCCTACGGTCGCTTTACACCTGCATATCACCTATTTGCTATGTAATTTACCGTATCTTGCCTATCATATTGATACATTAAATTTATGTTTAAACATATTATATCAATCCCGCCGCATATAAAACTCTCGGGCCCCATGCCCCATACACCGAGCAGTTTCATCACCAAATCTTGACCGTTCGCACTATCCTTTCCAGATTCGACGAACCATAACACATATCGCATTTTCAAAAGTGTGATCATTAATCCATTTTGGATTTGCAAAATGGGTGGTATTGCATTCTCCTCTCTCCTCCATGCGTCTATTTCTAATTGGATCACATTCATCCAAGAAAAACTTCTTACCGCCTTTTCATGTTGCGAAAACTGCCTCCCAACAGACTTGACCCGCATTAGCTATGAACATTGTTTAAACCTAAAAATTCTATAAAACTTCCAATTCATGTGTTTAAACCCTTTTTCTGAGTTTTCTGCATGTTTAACTGTCTCCGACTAAAAGAAAAGACGTCATTTCCTTTGTTTACATGCTCAAAGAACCAAAAATCCATAAAAATTGTTGTTGTGACTGCATAAAGACTCCAATCTACATCTAAAAGATTTCAAACAGCTTACGAAAGCTCCCCAATGCCTCAGAAACCCTATTTCAAATCAAATTTACCTGTAATAATAGGTATTCTTCAAATAAAATATCCTCACGTCATTTGAAAGAGCTATATCTGATAATTTGAACCTTGTAAAGCCTTTCTGCATACAGAAATACCCTTATTTGCCTTTAAAAATTGTATTTGTTGTAGAAACCCTGATAAAGTCACAGTTCTGAAGACTATAACTAGTTTTAAAACAAAAATTGAAGATATTTAAGCCTTTTGCAAACCTTAGAGAACATTTTATTGATTCAAAAAATCCTTTACAAATACCCAGAACCCTTCTGTGCATGAATTAAACTATTCTTAGTCATGTTTTATCCAAGAAAAGATAGAAAAACCCTTGTTATACCTTTCTGAGTCTGTAAGAATATTTGAAGATTAATTTTGGAACTAAATTGAAGATTTGAAGCATAAAATACTAGAATTTACCTATTGTTGTTCAAAGAGACCTCGGTCATACCAAAGATACATTCTGTAAACAATCTAAGCTTACAGAAGAGTATAAAAGACCTATAAACATAGTTTTTAACATTCAGAAGGTCAAAATTGTCAAGAACATATCCAGTAATGGCTTCTAAAAGCACCATTGTCATAAATCCACTGCAACCGTCTGTTGTAGATGTTGAGCATACACCCCTAGCTGATGTTGATTACAAAATAACTAATCCAATAATTGAATTTAATCTTCTAGATCTCCACTGCTGGAGTCTAGAAAAATATTTAGATCAAGGAGATGAAGTTCATATTTGGGAGTCTAGTTTACCCAAATACGTAGTTCCACATACTCATCAGTGTCCAGAAGTAATTAGAATATGTCAAGCCCATTATTCCCCTTACCAAAGAGCTATGATTGATGCTAACAAAGAAGTATTATTCACTATTACTACAGAGTCTATAAACCTAATTCTTCAGTTAAAACCATATCCAAATGCAGTCTCATTATCTTGATTTAGACTTTCCTAAGAGATTTCAGATCTTCCAAACATTCATGCCTACATATGTTGAAATCCCAAATATTAACCCTCCCTATTCATCTTCCAAATTTCTTGAAGGATCAAGGCATGTTATTTCAATGTTATCCTTTATCCTGGGTTATTTTACTGATGAGCACACTGATGAGTCTATACTTGGTTTTCTATCCACTTTTGTGCCTAGTAAACCTCCTTCTGTCATTTATAACTATGCTGAGTACATAGCTGATAATATCCATGATCAACTGGTAAAAATTCCCACTGAAGGAGTTTTCAGATATACTTCCTTTCTCTTTCACATGTTCCTTTACTTCCAAGCAGATAAATTCCCAATAACCCTTCCTAAATTGGATGTAGAAGGTAATACATTGTCAGTCATTTTCTGGACTTCTCTAATCATAAAAGAATCAATAGAATTTGTTAGTCATCAGTATTTTTCACTTGTTGGTGATGACTAGTTGTAACAGCCAAGTTTTCTAACAGCTGATCTAAAATTTTGTCAAATTTGCCAGCTGGAAAACACCCATAAACTTTTTTTCCTTCTTACCTTTCAGTCCACCCATGTCGAGATGAAACCTCATTATCAAGCCCTATCCAGCCTCAGCCATACTATTTTTCCCATCAGCTCTAAAGAGACAATCCAAATCTATTCAAACAGTCTCCCCTAAGTTAGGAAGTGGCGTTTTAAGGCATTTCTCCCTTGGCAAACTATCCAAGAGCCAAAGAACCTCCATCTGCTATTGACCAGTCATAACAGACCTTCCCATTCTGCAAATAAAGTTGGTTACAGCCCTAGGTCGCACCACTAATACACCCTTAAGTCTCAGCAATACATAGACCATAAGTCAAGCTGATTTTAGGTGTTTTTACAGTGCTTTATGGATCTTTCAAGGACAGAAACATACCAGCATCTCAGAAGACAATTTTTGGCTCCACATGAGAAGATAGCTGCTTCTCAATGTGATCTTGAGCCTGGGATGCAGCTACAGAGCAAAGAGTTTTTCATCAAGCTCTTGCGACCTCATTCAAAGCCTGAAAAGACAGTGAAAGAAAAACAACACTGTTAAGAGGCTAATAATATGACATGACTGAAAAACCTCCTTCATCTATAAGCAAAGGGTTAAAAGCGCCTCCTTCATCTATAAGCAGAGGGAAAATGGACAAAATTTGATTTTTAGAATCTGCACTGACTACAGTACTTTTTTTAGGTACAGTGAGACAGCAACCAAGGGCTTTTTGCATGAAAATGATGATTAAAGGGCAGAGGTAAAGCAGTGGGTTTTTAAAAATGGTCTGCAGGAGTTTCATTATCTTTTGAATTACAAGGCAAAACCTATAAGCTGACAGGTTCATCATCATTGAAGAAAGACTTTGAAAGCAGATAGTCAAAAGAGTCAAAGGGGGTCTTGGTCTCAAAATAACCTCTGCCATCATGTTCAAAAGGAAAACAGGCATCTGCCAAAGAAGGCATCCTTCATAAGCAAAGTAAAGGAGCTCATCATGGTTTGAAGATAAAAAGAAAATCATAGCATATGCAAAGGCTCTAAAGAGGCTGCTCTCCAAAAAGAGGTGAAATAAATGAGAATTCAGGCTTCTTGCAGACCTCCTCCACAGAATAACTAAAGGGTAGCTCTCCCTTGTTCAATTTTCAAATCTAGAACATCATCCCTGTTTTATCTCCTTAAAACTGAAAACTGGATCATTTTGTCAATCTGAAGATAAGTTAATTTTTTTGGGATTGAAGGAATTTCGAAAACAGGATTTGCACTTACAGTGTACCCACAGTCAAAGAGAGGCTCAAATATCTCATCTCAGCAAATACAAAGCGATAGTAAATTTTGCATGGTTGTTGAATCATGATACCTCTGCCACAGTAAAATTATGGTTAAGGAGCGCCCGGGCATTTTGTTTCAAAATGTGTTTCTGACCAAACGGAGATGAAATTTACAAAATTGAGAGAGTTTTTGTCCCTAATAGGTTTAAGAAGAAAAACCTCCTTCAGTTTCTACACAGGTATCATGGTTTGTGAGAAATGTGAAAAATACAGATGTCACGGGAGAAGTTCTGCAACAGGATTTACCATTTTGACCAGTGTTGGGACAGTCAGATTTTGAACAACCAAATGGACTCCAAATGAAAAAATTCAAGTTTTTCTAGAAATTATACTTCCATATCTTTCTGACGAGCCATCTCAGGCCAAATTATGACAATAAGAAGGCATCCAAAAATGGCCTGCAATCAACACTATGTTTTTCTGCACCAGCATTCACCATTTTTGACCAGTGATGGAATAGTCAGTTTTTGAACACCCAAATGGACACCAAATGAAACAAATAAAGCATATTTGGAAATTATACTTCCATATATTTCCAACGAGCCATCTTGGGCCCAATTCTGACACCGGGAAGGCATAAAAAAGTGGCTTACAAACAGCACTATGCATTTCTGCACCAGGATTCACTAGTTTTGACCAGTGTTGGTAAAATTAATTTTTGAACAACCAAATGGACTCCAAATGAAAAAATTCAAGTTTTTCTGGAAATTATACTTCCACATATTTCCAACGAGCCATCTCGTGCCCAATTCCGACACCGCGAAGGCCTTAAAAATGGGTTGAAAAGTTGCGCGACACGTTTGAAAATTTGCGCGGCGCGTTCAGGCAGAAAATTTCCAAAGGAATGTATTGATGCGCGACGCGCCTGTAGCAGCGTGTGACGCGCCTGTAGCATCAGTCACAAACTCACCAAAAACCCTTCCAAAACTCTTTCCAGAGCTGCTCAACCAGTCAAGCAAATATTTCCATCGAAGTTTCGAGGTATTATAGGTGCATCCTTAGTATTTTTGAATTTCTAAAAAGATGTTGAAAGCTATGTTTTTCAAAGGACTAAATGTTGATGAAAGGGTGAAGGTCTTGGTAGGGGTGTCAAAGTGATTTGTTAAAAATTTATTGAAAAAGGTTGTCACAGTGGGAGACTGGTAGGAGTGATTCATTGGTTTCAAAAAACCTAACAAACAACCCTCAAAAACAATGATGAAAGGTAGAAGCACTGTTTAAAGGCAGAAAACCTAGTATTTGAACAAATGAGACAGTGGGCCTATTGTCAAACAGCAGTAACCATGGTATAATGGTTTTGTCATTTCAGAGGTCTCCTCTGTGTGTTAAAAAGGCAAAAAATCAGTGTTTTCTCCTTCACTCTATCAAGCAGAATTTAAATGAGTAAAGCAATTTAATCAGTTTGAAGGTGTTGTTATTTGACTGTGGGTGAAGAATAAGTGAATACCATAGTAGTATCTTGATTAGAAGGGTGTTTGCTTACTACAGGGTTGTTTATGTTCTTACAGGGTAACCTTACCCAAACACAGTGACTCTTTGACTGTGTGTATCTTTTGTTGACTGTGCACTTATTGTTAGAATTGCTTGTTGATTGGCATACAAAAGACGAAAGGCAGTGTTTCAGGAGCAGCAAGAACAAAAACCTGATATTGGTTCTTTTGCAGGGAGTAAAGCAGTACATGGGCCTCACTTCAACACTTTAGGTCATATTACTTATGCCATGAGTGCCCCTTTGACATCATCAAGATTTACTCAAGCTAGTTTCAGGGAGGGATATGGCCAAAGTATGAAGCAGAAAATGCAATATGCATTCTCAGCAACAGAACAATGTCCAAGCCAGCAGCACCGTATGATTAAAAGCTGTTTTAAAAATGGGGTGAGTTTAGGTAGGGGCACTAGGTTAAATACAGGTAAAACAAATCAGTTGCCTACAAGAAAAATGTTTGAATACTTCCATAATCATATTCTTGAAACAAGGATACTTGGATATCCTTCATCACATATAAATTGTGCCAATATAGAAAAACGCAGCAAACTATTGTTGCCAACTTCGATGAAGCAGTTCCAATCCTCTGTACATGATCAAGGCCAACCTCCAATTTTGCAAAATCTTGATCTAGCACACAAGTTCAAAGATCCTCACAAGGCTGATCTTTCACATAAGGGGGTGCTAAAATGTTCTCAAATTCCCCAAGATCCTGCTCAAGACTCTCATTCAAGGGAGAAAATCATTGAGAGACAAAGATTTGATCCATTGATTTTGCAAAATTGGTAAGAGGGCACTCATCATTTTTTTCCAAATTCCTAAAAACAAAACAGAGTGTGTGTAGAGGGTATTTGACAAATCTGAAAGATTCTTTGAAAACAATGATCTCAAGGAGCACCATGTCCATCAAAGCCAAGAGAAGCAGTGATCTCACAAAGGAAGATGTTAATTGGGAAAGGTGTTTTTATCAGTTTAAAGGGTGTTTTGTTTAGTCTTTTAAAAATAACAGTGACTTCATAAAAACAGTGTTAATGAGGGTTAAGGTGTTGTTTAAAAATCAGGGCTTGCAGTAACTATGATTGCCCAGCAGTGAGCATAGCCAAATGATGGGTTCCTATTGATGTTTCAAATAACCTAACAAGCTGCCCTCAAACAATTTTGAAAGGTGTAAGACAGTGTCCAAAAGGAGAGACAGGGTTTTAAAAGGTGAAAAAATGGGTCCATTTTCAAATAAACAGTGATCATGGTATAAGGTTTCTTGCCATTTCAGAGATATCCTCTGTGTGTTAAAAAGACAAAACAGTGTTTGTTTTTTCATTCCATGAAAGCAGAGTCAGTAAGTGAATATACCATTACATTTGGAGGATATGGTAAAAATTTGTGTGAAGAACAGTGAAAGCAAGGAGGGTGTCAATTGTGAGAAATTTTTTGTTGTGTGACTACTATGGGGCTGTTTGTTCTCACACCAAACACAAGGAGTTTGATAAATTCACCTATAACACACTGACCTTTTGACCGTGTATATGATTTCTGTTTGACTTTGTGATGGTTATTAAATTTAATTGTGGATTGGTACACAAAGAAAGAAGGGCAATGTTCTGAAATGGGAGGGTTTTTGTTTTACCTTTGTCTAAAAAACAAGGCTGTCCTGTCGTCCTCAAAACACCAAAGCTAGGTGCCCTTTCCACTAACCCAGAAAAATCACTTTGACTGTGTGCTTATTAGAAATATTGACTGTTTGGCTTACAAAGTGAGGAAAAGATAGTGTTTTGAAGGAGCTGGGACCTAATACCAAAGAAGATATTTTGCACAGCACTTAAAACCAACTTGCCTTGATCAGAATAGTAATATCAAAAAGAGAAGCAGTGATAGAAGGGTAATGGCTTGTTGAATGTTTATAAAGGGATAGGAGACAGTTAAAGGGAAGCACCTGACACAGAAAGAGAAGAAAGACACATCAGGACTTGAGATTTTGGCCACTGCTTCAGAACATATTGCTAAGAACCCTTGAGGGTCATACTCACCGATTTTGGGCAAATTTTGACATACTTTGGTTTTTTGGCATTTTTGAGTTTTTGGTCAAAACTCATGAAATTCGCCATTTCAGTTTGGGGGATCGTCAAAAGAGGAGAATGGTATCATTGGATGCCATAATTTTAGGAGTACACACTCAGCGATTTTCAGGACATTTGGAGATCATTTTCTCCCCCGAAATGGCGAAAAATGCTCGCTTTTTGCACACTATGCCTAGTCTATCAGCAAACTGTAATTTTTGGTTTTTTACACACAAGTTCAGTTTTTGAGGACTTCCAAGCATCAGATTGGGAAAATTTTATTTGTTCTAGAAATTAGACACTCAGAGCTTTCCAACGAGCTGTCATGAGCCTCATTTCGACATTAGGAAGGCTGCAAAATGTTACCGGCAAGTCAAGGGACCTTTTGTTGATGTAAATTTTGAGTATTTTTGTAAAATTTGAACCCTTAAAATCTGCTTTTTCCTCATGTGCGTTTAGCTATTTTTGCACATGAGAAGTTAGGAAAAGTCAATTTAATTCCCTTTTTTAGCATTTTTTAGATATTTTATGAGATATTTTGTGCCTTGGGCTTTGCAAAGCCTCAAGGACAAGTTTAGATATTTTGATTAGGCCAATGGGATAGCAAGTTGAACCATGAGGTTTTCCTCACTTTGGCCTATTTATTCCAAAGACTTTCATTGTAAACAAGGATGAAATTGATGATAGAAGCAATATATGGTCATATAATCTTTGGAAGAAATACTTGTCTCATGCTCTTGGATTGCCTCTTGGATGTTCCTGGATGATGAATAGAGGATTGTTGTTGGATTCCATGACTTGGTAGAATGGTATAGTGTCTCTTTCTTTTTTTTTTCTTCTAGTTTTCATTCATGAATACATGTTTCTTGCTTACTATAGATCAGTAGAGAAAAAATTTGAGACATGCCCTTGGAGGCACCTCAAATTTCCTGTTTCTTCATAGCTTTCATGTTTTCTTCCTCCTTAGTCACATTAAAGAATTCTTGATTGCTCTTTAATAACTTAAGGATATTGTTGCTTATTTCATTCATGGTTCTATGCATGTTAAGTATGATTTAAGATATGCCCTGCTTACCAATGGCTAGCCATAGCTCCATCCATGAAATTTCTATTTGACTGATTAGATTATCATTTTGTTGAACCAAGGAGGCCTAGTTCCGATCTAGCCCTTTGTCTAAGACTATGCAAATCTTGTTTTCAAAGTGCCCAATAACTTGAAGTACTGTGTTTTGGTGTTCCAGCATAGTAAGTTAAGCTGTTTTTCCGTCTTAAGTGTTTTCCCCAAAGTCTGATAGCCCTTTCCCAAAGTTAGAGGGTGATATATCTTTATGCATGGCTTGAATGTTTATTTCTATGTATTAATTAGCTTATAGTTACATTTCTCATGATCAATGGTTTGCCCTACCATGTTTATGTGAGCTACTAAACTAGTTATGCTTAGAACCCTTTGTTGTTCCCAAACTTGATGTCCATTTTGTTCCATTTTTCCTAAAGATCCTTTCTACCTCGAAAAAAATCAGCCCTTCAACAACCTTGTATCAATGTCTGATAGCTTTCTTGACCTTTTCAACCCCACAGCCCAGTTGATCTAACATCTTTTTACCTATCTTATATCTTTGATCAGTTTCATCCCTCACAACCTTAAAAAACCAAAACCAAAAACCTACTTCATAACTAGCCTAAAATCAGAACAAAATAAGCAAACACACAGATATCCTTTACAAAAATAGAAAGAGCCCTCTCTGATTCCAGGAAGGCTAGGTCCTTGGGCTCCAAAGCTTGGTTTGATGTTACACTGTCATTTGGCTTGCCAATCAGCCAAATCACGAGACCCTAACAAAATTCACTTATGTGGATTTCATAGATTTTTTTGTTCATCCATTGATAAACATGCTTACAAATAGTGAATAGCCAAGGATAAGAAATGAGATAAAGAAAGTGTTACAGCTGTCAAAGAAAAGCAGAACTAGAGATTGGTACCTTTACCAAAATCACACAGTGATTAGAGTCTATGGGTCAAACCTCTTGCCTATAAAATGCCAAAATACTTTCCAATGAGAGTGTTTGCCTTCGAGTACATAAGACAAATCCTAAATTCAGATTCTATCAACTTCTTGGCTGCTAAAAAGAAGAATCAATTCAAATTGAAGAACCAGGTTGGTCCTTTTATATGCAATCACAAGGAAGTAGGTGTAGAGGCAGCAAAACATTTGTTGGAATATAAATTTGAAGAAAGTTTCTTGTGGAATTATGATCCTCATGGAATACTCAATAAAATTAGGGTAAAATGAAAATTAACCCCTTATATCCATGATAAAAGGCCTAAGATTGAACAGTTTGCTAATCAAATAGAATGGCTGGACAATACTTTGATGGAAACAATTAAACAGGCTGATACTAGTCACACTTTGAAGACTGTAAATCAGGAGGATAGGACCACAAAAAGAAACAGATAAGAAGGAACATATATAGCTGAAACAACAACAGAGACCAAATTCAAAATCAGATACAACAAGAAACCTAAGCTTAATTCAGTGAACAAGGAAAAGGAAACAATTGAGGTCCTAGATGAAGAAAATCCCGAGAAGAACACATATGTTGCTACAGTTATTGAGAATGAGCAGGAAAATGACACTTCAAACACTCAGATGGTTGAAAAACAACAAAGCATGGAGGCATCCTCATCACAGCAAGAAGAGATACAGACAGTGATATCAAAGAGAAATATAAAGAAATTAAGGGCAAGAATGAAGATTTAAAAAATGAGATTTATTCATAGTATCTAAAGAAAACTCTAGGAAATCAAAACAAGTTGCTCTCAGCCTTTGATTACACCAATAAGAAGTTGCTAATAACAGTCTTACATCCAACAGTTCCTAAACCTACAACAGTATCAGATTATAAGAAGATTGACTGTGAAGTACCAGTACAAAGCATTCAACCCTTAGATCAAATTGAGTTTCATAAGAAAAGTTCTGAAATGCTTTATTCTACTATGACTACAAAGGAAATGAGTGCCCAGAAACTTCAGAACACTATAACAAATTTTAGGGATTAGATTAGGATTGAGAAAGCTTCCTCTTATGCTAAAGACACTAGAATCAAGTCTTTAGAAGAAATAGTGATTGAAGTAGGGTATGACCCTTCAAATGTAAATGTTGCAGAAGAATTGGTGAAAAAGAAAAATGATGACATTGTAGCACTTAGAAAGCAATTAAAACTGCCTCCAACAGAACATCCATAGGAAAAATAAATTGTGCAGGAGGAAAATCAAAAAGATGAGATGATGAATCTCTTACTACAAATGACAACACAGTTTAAGGAAATGGAGATAGAAATGAACAAGCTTTTCTAAGAGAAAGAAGCTACAAAAACTCAAATTGTTCCTCCTACATTCATCCCCATGGTAACTACAGTAGTTCCTTCAACTTTAGCAAAGGATTTGGCACCAAAATTCCCATTGGCCATAGCTCTGCCAATGACTTCTTCCACTACTTATGCTACTGAATCATGTACTTCAGCAGTGCAACAAACATATGAGGCCATCAAGCTCATTAAAGCTATGGAAGATATGTCAATTCAGAATAATGAGATCAATAGGTTGAAAGAACAAATCAATAACTTGGAATATGCCAAGAAATTAGCTCAAATAAATGCTAAGACAGAGGAACAGAAAGCCAAAAGGTTAAGTGAGCATCTTAAGAAGGTTGAAATAGAGTTAACCTTGAAAGAACCAATGGCCTACATAAAAAATCAGTTTTGGTCCAAAATCATTGAGTCAATCAATGATACTTGGCCTTCCATTCAGGTAATTTATGAACAAAAGGATTTGCTTAAAGTAGCAAAAGAAGAAATTGTGAAGACAAAGGAAGAGCTTGGCGCCAAACCTGAAGAGGCCCAAGAAATAATCAAGTTTCTCAACACCAAAAACAAGCAAGATTTGGATGAGATAGGGATAATTGATAGAACTGAAATAATTCTTGAGGTGAGAAAAGTAATTTCAAAGAAAAACTTAATGAAGCAACTAGAAGAGAAGTGTCAAAACATGGATTTGGCCATAAATAGATTCATGGTTAAGTTTGAGATATTGAGGCAAAAAGGCTTGCCAAACATTCTTGTTATAAATGATAAACTAATGAAGCAAGAGGATTACAACAAGAATATCAGAGATTTTTCCAAAGATCAAGAAAACAAGGCAGATTGGCAAGGAGTACCTACAGGCAAAGTGTTGCATAAGAGTATTGAAAACTTGTTTTATTTACAGCATGAGATAAAACATCTCTCTGTGGTCAAACCAACCTTTGGTAGATACATAAAGGCTGATGAGAATTTCAGAAAACTTACCAAGATCAAGTTACCTGATGAAGAATTTTGGCAAAAGCTTACTGATTTACTGTAAAATACAGTTTATAGTAAAAAAGGATGAAAAATAGAGTTGTTGTTTTTACACAATAAAAACATATTTTTACACTAGTAAAAGAGTCCAACAGTAGATGAAAGAGTATCAGTGGTTAAAGTGTATCAGATAAAGAGTATCATATGAGGAGATAAAGCTTCAAAACATATTGAAATATCTATTTTCCAGCGTTGAAGACAACACAACATCCAGCTACATCCAAATCCAAACAGCATTACGATTTAATTTGAATAAGTAGGACAACTTGCAAGTTTGTTAAGCAGTTGTCACTATATTTTTGTAATAGATATTTTATTTTCCTTAAAAAATTCCTATGATTTTTCTAGGATATTTTGTATCACTTTTTTTATAAGTACTTCACTCTTTGAAGTATTATTATGGAATAAATTGTTGAAGATTTCTATAGTCAATATTTATGTACCTGGAGGGCTTTTGTACCAAGTTTCAAGTCAGCAGCCTAGATCAAATCAATAAAGCATCATGTTTCAGGATTCATGTGTTGGGCCAACTTAAGTGAAGTACTTTCTACTGTTATTTGTTAAATCTTCTTATGTTTTCCATTCATACATAAATGTGCTCTAAATTTAAATGTGAAATTACGAAGTGATATATCAGAATTTGTTAAAAGCACTCTGTTATTTACTGGTTTTCATTTTAATGTTTTCTACTGATTTCCAGAGTAGGGAACCCTTAATTACTCCCTGTTTCGAATGACCTTTGTCCTCTTCATTCCTTATTCGAATCAAAGAATCCTTGATTGCTCTTTATCCTGATTAAACCACTTCATCAATCAGTCTTAAAGATCTTGAGTGACTCTGCTATATTTCCCTGAAAATATTTGACTTTAGACCTTGATCCTGACCTATCTGCTTGACACATTGACTCCATTTTCCCAATGGAAAAACAGATCTACCACTATCCATCTCATTAACTGATTTTTCCCACCAACCAAACCAAATATCAAAACCAAATTGCATCATATAACTAGCCTAAAATCAAACATAAAAAACAAAGTTAAATCTTATAGAGAGAGCCCTCTCTGAGCCTTAGGAAGGCTAGATCCTAAAGCTTGAAAGTAGGTTTGTGGTTACCTATAATATTCTTTAAACTATAAATTAAAATCTCACAACTTTGAGAATTATTAGAGTGAGAACACTTCCAGCAACCAGAAAATTACAATGCTTAGTAGAAATTATACTCAACAATCAAGCCCTAATACTTCAAACTATGAAGTATTTATACTAAATTACAAAATCTTTGTCTCAACCTACAGTGTATTATTGGCATTATCTCAAACAATAAAATCGATATTTTAAAAAATAATAGGCAAGGTGTACAATAATCTAGAAAGTTGGCTTTATTTTGGAGGAAACATTTGTTGAATAGTCCTATTCATATGCTACGATGGCCGATGTGCTGGCTTATTTGCTAGCCTGTGTTGACTGCCTCCAAATTACAACTCAATCTTATAACTCACAAAGTTTATTCCACCTATATTCATCTGGGATGGTCAACTTAATTACCTTGCGGTAAATCTCATCAAATTCTGTATATCTAGAAAAAGTGGGTTTTACAACAAAAATATGATTTACTTCATGCTGGATGAAGAAATCATTACCCATAGCTTCCAAAAATGCTATGCCTGTCATGATGCCTTTGATGTTTGCAAATTTGGAGTTGTCCCTAGCTATCTATTTTATTTTTCTGACATAGTCTTCATAATTAATTAAATTATAATTAGTTACAAATAAAGAAGGCATACCCTTCTGTGTTAAAGGCTCAACTCTAGCAAAAAATCTATTGACATCTATCTCCAAACTATGACACTTTTCTTCTAGCTAGAAAACTAGACTATTATTGCTAAGAATCCTCTTCACCTCCATAATAGTTTATGTCCTATCAAATGAAGTATCCTCTTAATTTCCTCCCTTATCTTGGGTTATGGTGTACTTCTTAGGACACTCATAGCTGGATGAAAAAACTACTTAATGAATTGTTTGTAAGAGAATTCCTTTTGTTCTTTCATCACCAAAGATGTCCAGAAGATTAGTGATTGTTGGTTGCCTTCTTCATCGAGCTTCTGCATGGAAAATTTGAACCTATCTGCCTGATAATACACAAACATATATACCAAAATGGAAGAGTATTTAAACACTTCTTCGGTCTGAAACTTGAGAAACTACTCATGAATGTTGTTAGCAAGGAATTGGCTGAAATTGAAAATAATTGATGGTTTGTTGTCTGTGGAAAAGATATAGAAATGAAGCCTAAAATGGGTTCATCTACCCAATTATTAGAATAATAGCCAAGGATGTATGAAATGACTATTATTATCTTTTTAGCTTGATCAAGGAAGATGAAGGAAGGGTATGGAGGGTTTTTCTTTGGAAATTGAGTGTTTTCAGGTAAAAATATGTCAAAGATTTTGGCTCTTTTAGAAAAATATAGCTTTTTTTATAGCTCATTGAGGGCTTCTAAGGAAAAAGAATTATTATTTTCCATAGAGGGAGCTTGCATCATTTGGTCAATTGACTGGGCAGTGATGGTGAAAATTATTTCGCCAGTAGGGGCAATAATAGCTCTTTGATTGGAAATGTAACAGACTTGGCATTTTCTGATGAATTCAGGGGCATGGAAGGTGTGAGGGAAAATATAGTGAGGGAGATTAGACTCCCAGAGTCTGATCTCATCTCATTTATCAATGTATTTATCCTCCAGCCAGCAATATAGTTCAAACAGTTCAAATTTTGACTGAGTTTCATTTATTTTATAATCCCTTTCTGCGAGAGGAATGTGGTATAAGTCTATGGGAGGGTGGACCAAAGGATTGAAAGGATCCTCCTGGTTTTTCTTTTTAGGAGGCATAATTAATTCTGAATAATTTACTTGGGATCAGGATGAACAGGGTTACGATTAATTCGTAGCAGCTGGGTGATTGGTTGAAGAAGAAAAGGAAAGTGGTTGTCACTTGGTTGCAGATAGATCAACTGATAAAGACTGGTGCACTATAAAAATTGTAAACAAGAACAGTAAAGGTTTAAAAGGATGAATTTGCATGGTTTATATAGAAAAGTATTGTTTCCATTATAAATGTCACGGGTCCGTTGAATTAATGGTCATCTAAGGAAATTAAATGTACAACGGATAAAACAACTCGGGAATCGATTTGATTGGAAACAGATTAACGGCGTGGCACGATGGAAATGGCAGAGGTAATGTGTAGGGACAATGGTAACTAGAACGAGGGGAAAATGTTTTTCAGTGGGGTAGTGTAGAAATTATACAAAATACATGTATGTCCTAGATTATACTGATCTAACAATGTGTTAGTGTTAAATACAGAATCGCTTCTACAAATCTTTGTGGAATTAAAAACACAATCGCCAATTACAATATCATGAATAAATATCAATCACACACAACACAGATAATTCTCTAGGAAAGCTTATAGCTAAAAACCCCACTATATTCTATTGTATATTATATCATGGGTCATGAAACAATTACATACAAAGCTCCAATCCAAGAGCTCTCAGTACATGAGCTAATTGTCTCACACTGTCATACAAAACTTGGCAAGTTCTTTTGCCACTTTACTGTCTCCAGATAGCCTGCCTCCAGTGCGCAATCCCTGCTAATATCAATCCCTAAATGAATGTAGTTTTGCCTGCCTTGATAGCATAATCCTCATAGGCACATCCAATGTGTGTGTGGTTGCATGTGTGCAACCAGATAATGTCACAACTAATAGTTTACTTCCCTTTCACCTAGAACTCAAGTGGGTCTCCACTGGATCTGACATGCATGCAGTTAATAATAGTAAATATTCAGTTGCATGTGAGACCACTTATTGTGAATTAATTAATAATTAATTCACTTGATCTCTCACTAGTGTATCTTCAGTTACACCTAGCACAATTGAGTTTAAATCACTTAACTGAGTTAAACTACTTTACAACTTGCACAACTGCACTTCCAACTCTATTACAACTTCAAATCACTTAGTTCCAACTAATTCAACCTGCATTTCCCACCAACGAACCACTTAACTCAAAATTCCTTTAGCTAACTGATTTTCCACTTCAGTTAACTATTTCCAAGTGCTCGTTGAGAATATAATATAGCTTATTGTCCAACTAATATTAAGGGATAATAATAGTAGACATGCATCTATAAATAGACATGCATTCTATAAATAGATTATGCACATACATCTATAAATAGACATACACTTAAAAATAGCCTGAGGCTCCATCCTAGTGTAGGTGCTTAATTTTCACTAGGATCTTCTTGTTGAATCTCAACAAGTAGTAGGCGGTTAGTGTTTTAGGCTGGGGGGGTGCGAAACGCAGAGGTGTGGACATGTGGTAGTGGTTCCGGGAAGAGAAACAAATTTTTTCAGACACCCCACCCCCCCCCCCTTGGGCAGTAAAGCTAGGATGGAGAAGGGGGGCTGAAAACTAACAAGGGTCGTTGATTCGAAGAGCGGGTAGCTCGTGAGGCTGACAATTGCGGGTTGTTTAACAACATGTGATAGGACTTTTTTTCAAGTAGTGATTTCTTTACTATAGGTCGACAACTTAGGATAGGACCTTGATGATCCGGATCTTGGGGGGAGGCCCCTAAGATCTAAAAAAAATTGAAATGGATTTGACAAGATCTGCAAAATTAGAATGCCAGAAAAAAATAAAGAACACAAAGAAAATAAACCACAAAGAAACTTATTTTATTAAAACAGAGAATAACTATAGAAGCTACATTGTGGTAGACAATATGTCCTTTTACAAATTTAGGCTTGTTATTTATAGCCTTTTTTGAGTTACAATACCATGTGTAGATACCATAGGCCAATACCATGAGTAGATACCACTCATAATATCATGGGTAAATCCCATGTGTGGATGAATACCATGGGTGGATACATACCATGGGTCACTTACAATACCATGGGCGAATAAATATCATGGGTGGATGAATACCATGGGTTGATTCCATTTACAATACCATGGGTAAATTCCATGGGTGGATGGATAACATGGGTAGATGAATACCATGGGTTGATGCCATTTTCCATTTGGATCATTCCTCCCTCCTTAAGAAGCAATGGTCCCCATTGCGTGAAGTTCCCTCCTGAGACGCATTTGTTGAATATGAAGAGCCACTGAAGAGAAGGGTTTTGTGTACTTAGCCATAACCGTGATGAACGAAGATCTGAGGATATAGATACCCTGTAATGCTTGTGACCAACTGTGATATTGACAGTGTGCGGCCTAGCAAATAGACTTCGATGAAGTGTGGGTTTATGGATGAACCAAAACCATGACAAACAAAGATCCGAGGATAGAGATACCCTGTAATGCTTGTGACCAACTATGTGACTAACAGTGTGCGGCCTAGCAAATGGACTTTGATGAAAAATATTTTGTGCAGTTGACCCATAACCGTGATGCTGATTGTTGATGAAGTAGCAGGTGCCTACATAGCTTGGGGTGGGAGGGCACGTCTCAAAATAACCCAAGACGAACGCTGCTATGACGAAACTGATGAATGTGAAGCAGGTGCCTACTAAAGCGGGGTGGGAGGGCACGTCTCCAAAGGGAACCCGCTCCAAATGCTGCTCCAGATTTAAAATGAGCCTAACTCGGTCAATATAACTCATAATATTTATTATAACCTATTTTTGGAAATGGAATGATAATTTTTCATCTTCTCATGTGTTTGAAACCACTATTTGGAGACTCTAGACCCACAGATTCGCGCTGGAACTGTTTCGCCGTCACAAAATTTCTGAAAAAATAGTTGATTTTAAATCAATAATAACTTCCACATCTGGAATCTGATTCGACCGATTTTTTTTTTGAACTTGGGTGATTTTTCAAGAGGAGCTCAAATATATATCCATTCTTCTAAAATTTTGCACTAAAAATTGCGAAAAATGATAGGAGAGCCGCCGTCCATGAATTGTCGTCAAAAAAATTGCTTCAACATTGCTGATTTTGAATCAGCGATATCTCCCTCATCCGAACTCCAATTTCGCCGATATTTTTTGAATTTGAGTGTTTTTTCGCAAAGAATCCAGATTTGGTCTTTTTTTTTTGCAAATTTTTCACCAAAAGTTTCAGATCTGATATAAAAACTCGCTGTCCAAAAAAATTCATGGATTTTGCTGAAGATTGCTGCAGAACATTGAAACTGAAATATGTTTCAAACCCTCATTCCCATGGAGGTGTAACCTGAATCTGATACCACTAATCCAGATCTTGGGGGGAGGCCCCCAAGATCTAAAAAGAATTGAAATGGATTTGACAAGATCTGCAAAATTAGAATGCCAGAAAAAAAGAAAGAACACAAAGAAAATAAACCACAAAGAAACTTGTTTTATTAAAACAGAGAATAACTGTAGAAGCTACATTTTGGCAGAAAATATGTCCTTTTACAAACTGAGGCTTGTTATTTATAGCCTTTTTTGAGTTACAATACCATGTGTAGATACCATAGGCCAATACCATGAGTAGATACCACTTACAATACCATGGGTAAATCCCATGTGTGGATGAATACCATGGGTGGATACATACCATGGGTCACGTACAATACCATGGGAAAATAAATATCATGGGTGGATGAATACCATGGGTCGATGCCATTTACAATACCATGGGTAAATTCCATGGGTGGATGGATAACATGGGTAGATGAATACCATGGGTTGATGCCATTTTCCATTTGGATCACTTGAATAAATCATGTGTATTCCTTTATGTGCCCAACACATAATGAACCTCAAAAACTTAGGATAAAGAAATTTTTTTCATATACCCCTTTATGCACCTAAGGCATACTGAAATTAAAACTTAGGATATAGCATTTTTTGTCATTTTTCAAAGCCAAAACACTTCAACCTACCCTTTAAAATTCACATTATTTTTGTTAAACTAACATTTTTTATTTCTTTTAGGGGTGCATTTAGACTAGCAAACCCATATTCCTTTTTAGAAAAATCTATTCTATCCTATTACTTATTTCTCCTATTGATTCAGATTAAACAGTTGAATAAATTTCATTTTCTACCTAACTATTGATTTACCAAGATTAGATTGTTTGGTAAATATTTATTCTCTAAACTAATTTACAAAAATTCAAAATTATTCAACCATGATTAATTTGTATGGTTTAAACAAATAACTATTCATTGTGGCATTTTAAACAAGCTGCACACAATCTTATTTCATTTGACATAAGTAAAACTATCTATCAGTAGTGGCATTTGAATTTGCAGCACTTTCAATGTTCTTTTATTTTATTTTCTTTTGTGTGGTTCTGATTTCATTTTTATTCTTTTTCAATTTTTCTTTCTTTTCTTCTTTTTCTCTTTATTAATGTTTTTTTAGATATACCCTCTTTTCATTTTCTTTTATATATTTTTTTGGAAATCATTTGAATATTGAAAATTATTTACAATATAATATTACTGAGATAAAATACTTAATCACCTTGAGAGCCTATAAATTATAGGACCCTAACTGATCTGAAAATGGATTGTACTTGAAATAAGGGTGTAAGGTATCCATTTCCAATCATTCTAAATGTGCAAACGACTCCGATACCAATCTGATCTGAAATGTGTGAAAAAAATATTTCTTATATAGAGATAGACAGTAGGGGCTTTTACTGGTTATTTCACCTTTCAAAGAAAGGATGAAACCAAAAGCTTTTGGCCCTCTTACTGGCTCTGCCTAAAGAAATATCAAGTAAACACTGAAACGATCTGGCAATCAAAGTATTTGTTTTCTGATTGCAAAGTATTCATTAACCAATATTATGAGTGTACAAGCATGTTAAGGTGTTCTACAATGGAACAAATGTGGTTTGGAATGGAAAAAATGTGTTTTGATAACTGTATAAGCCTTTTTGTGTTAAGAGGATTTATTTAAATTTATTGTTTAAGGTATTAAACTCTGGAAATAAGCAGTAAGAATTCACAGCATAATAACAAGCATCTGATAAAGCAGTTCACCCCTCTCTTGGGCTACATCTGCTGGGTCCAAAAGCCCCCAAATGGGCTTTTCCCTCTTCTATTAATGCTCAAAATTAGTTTTACACCATGAAGAAAGCCTCAATAGGCTGAAATAGCTGCATAATCAGAATCAAAGTGTTGGAAACAGTAAAAATTGACTATTCATTCACCTCAAACAGATGAACATAGCCCAATACAGCGGATCATTCCCATAGCCCTGGTGGCTTCACAAGCAAATCCGTTGATAAAACCTCTGAAAAATTGCCCTGATGGCTCTGCACCCTATTCCAACAGCTTTAGAATGCTCCAATACCCCCAAAACAAAAACAAAAAATTCATTCCAATTGGACTTCCCTAGCCCAAGTTATGAACAAAACAGTATTTTTCATAATTGACCTTGAAAAGCTCCACTAAATGTGGAGAACTGCCAAATAACCCCGAAAAATATGGAGCCAGTGCTAAAATTGGGTGCTCTTCCATAACTCCGCCAACCTCTGAGGCTAAAGAATAGAGCCACGGGTCATATGACCGCACCCGTCGAAGGAGTTGTTGTAAACATAGAGTTTAATGCGAAAGGATAAGGTTCAATCATATAATAAAACCGTATATTAGAATGGTTCCGCACCTCCCGCTGGTCCTTGTGACCAAGACCGAAATGTTATTCACGTCGATGGAATTAGTTCACGGTTCTGAGCCATAGGGTTATATGATGAGGGGGTTGGCCCCCTTTCGAGCCCCGCCCAAATGAACTTTAAACTTCAAATACAAGTTCACTCCTATGGTTAATAAGAGCCATTCGTAGCCCATGTGGTTGGGCCATCTGGTTTCTCCAGCGCCGACCCAGGGTCGACTCCTGCCATGACACAAAATAATTTTGTAACACACAACAATTTCGTCATTTGACCCTTGGGGCCACGTGGCGGCCTCCGAGCTGGCCACATGGCGCCCTATGATTGGCTGCTCCACAGAATATTCTGTGGAATAGATATTTTTTTTAACAAATTTTTTTAATAAGGTCAAACTGTCAAACTGGCCTTTTTTTGCCTGAGATTGAGAAAATTAAAAGTCAAATAACTTTCTCATACAGCATCGGTTTTCAGTGCCGTTCATGGCTACAGGATCGTCTTTTCGAGCTCTTTCATGTTGTTCTAGTTTGGACCATTTCTGAGAAACTAATTTTTTGAGCATTTTTCCATTAAGGACTTGATCACCTGATCACACCTCCCAAATGGGAAGATTTTGGTCCCCAAAAGCTTACAGAAATGAAGAAAAAAACTATAGTACAACAAATGAGAGAATACAAATCCTCTTCTCTTCAACCCTTCAAAAAATTTTGCCTTTAAAAGCAAATGAAATTGAACCACAAATGGAAAGAAATCGACATTTCCCTTCCTGAATGCGCTTATCCACAACTGTCCACAACTGACCTTCTTGAACTCACACAGAAATTTCTTGCGAGAAATTTACAAAGTGAAACTATACAACGCAGCCTTGATCAATGATCTAAGGTGGCTCAAAACAAAAAAGATATTACAGCATAAAATACATGCATACATCCGAAATTTGCATATCTACAAAAAGGAGTACATCTTACTGTGTCAAGAAGTCCATCCACTTCTCACAAAGCCACTTTCATGGCGACGTTTGCTGCTGCAAATTTTCCTCATGTGAAACTTCCCTTTCCATATCAATAATGGAATATGAGGTTCCACCTTCGCCAATATTTTTGTCATCTTGTTGCATGTGTGTCGGACGACGAGTTGGATGCAAAGTCCAACAATGAGAGACAGCATGTCCCTTCTTTTGGAAAAAGGTGAAAATCATATGCACCTTCTTTGAAGGTAGTCTTTGCTTCATCTGCTTCTTGTGTGCCTTCTTCCTCATCCAGCATCTCGAAACATGATGGTTAAATCGACCACAAAATGTACAAGAATTCTTTCTTCCATTAAAGCATGTAAAATTATCATGCCTTGCAAAAACACAATAAAATTGATCATGATAAGATTTATACCTCTTATGCTGCTTTGCATGTTCATCCTTTTTGCCTCCATGAGGAGATGAACTAGTAGAGGCTCCAGCTTTCAATTGTAGGCTAACATCATTGTTCTTGTCTTGAAAACTGCCTAAAATTGCATGCTTGCCATAAGTTGCATGTATACCATCTTCTTACTACAAAAAAGGCTTAAAACAATGGTAAGGAAGATTACCATCATGACATTGATGTAATTGAGAACTTGGGAGAAATGTTCTCTTCAAATTTGCATCACATTCTTGAATGCATGTGCTCAAAGCTTCGCCATTAAGCTGCTCATAGCCAAGAGCAATATTCTTGGGACGCTCCACAACACAAATAGGCTCAACAATGCCTTGTGCATGCTTTCCTAAACCTTTGCCTTCTTGATAACCCATTTTCAACATCAATTTGGACCCAATACCTCTTATATGCCTTTCAAAAGAACCAACACACTTTTCAATAGAGGAAACTGAAGACAAATCAGAATGATTTACCTCATGATTTACATCCTGAAGATGAGGTATTTTCTTGGACAAAGCTTCTTGAGCTTGAAGAAGATGCAACTACATATCATGTAGTCTTTGAAGAATGGCTTCTTTCTCCTCCTACATAGCTAGCAATTGTGCACGAAGTTGGACACTTTCCCTTTGATCCTCAAGGAGAATCTACACCATGTCCTTCACCTTAAAGAACTCATTCTTCATGTCATCATTGAAGAATCTCGTGAAGGAGGAAACTTCACTTGTAGAAGAAGTTAACATTATGTGAATGGTCAAAACAACCAAAAGGAACTTCCAAAGAAAATTTCTCAAAGCTTTCCAACAAAGGACAAGCTTTAAACCAAATGTCAGTAAAGACCCCTTCTCATTCAAGCAGCCATAAAACACAAACTATTGGAGTTTGTTTTCCAAAGATAATCTTGCAGTAAATTGGGTAAGAAAAATAGTCTTCAATCCTTTCCAAGACTTAGCTAACAACAGCTATCCTTCCAACTCAAGAAAACTCATACATGCAACCATTTTGCAACCAATAAAACAGTAAATCTCTTACATTGTTTTAAAACCTTTTGCACAATAACAAATGCTCAACCCGAGCTTTGATACCAATCTAATCTGAAAATGGATTGTACTTGAAGTAAGGGTGTAAGGTATCCATTTCCAATAATTCTAAATGTGCAAACAACTCTGATACAAATCTGATCTGAAATGTGTGAACAAAATATTTCTTATACAGAGATAGACAGTAGGGGCTTTTACTGGTTATTTCACCTTTCAAAGAAAGGATGAAACCAGAAGCTTCTGGCCCTCTTACTGGCTCTGCCTAAAGAAATATCAAGTAAACACTGAAACGATTTGGCAATGAAAGTATTTTTTTTTTCTGATTGAAAAGTATTCATTAACCAATATTATGAGTGTACAAGCATGTTAAGGTGTTCTGCAATGGAACAAATGTGGTTTGGAATGGAACAAATATGTTTTGATAAATGTATGAGCCTTTTTGTATTAAGAGGACTTATTTAAATTTACTGTTTAAGGTATTAAACTCTGGAAATAAGCAACAAGAATTCACAGCATAATAACAAGCATTTGATAAAGCAGTTCACCCCTCTCTTGGGCTACATCTGCTGGGTCCAAAAGCCCACAAATGGGCTTTTCCCTCTTCTATTAATGCTCAAAATTATTTTTACACCATGAAGAAAGCCTCAATAGGCTAAAATAGCTGCATAATCAGAATCAGAGTGCTGGAAACAGTAAAAATTGACTATTCATTCACCTCAAACAGATGAACATAGCCCAATACAACTGATCATTCCCATAGCCCTGGTGGCTTCACAAGAAAATCCACTGATAAAACCTCTGACATAGTGCCCTCGTGTCTTTAAAACTTATTCCAACAGCTTCAGAATGCTCCAATACCCCCAAAACAAAACAAAAAATCGTTCCAATTGGACTTCCCTAGCCCAAGTTATGAGCAAAACAGTATTTTTCCTAATTGACCTTGAAAAGCTCCACTAAATGTGGAGAACTACCAGATAAACCCAAAAAATATGGAGCCAGCACTAAAATTGGGCACTCCACCATAACTCCGCCAACCTCCAGGGCTAAAGAATAGGGCCATGGGTCATATGACCGCGCCCGTCGGAGGAGTTGTTATAAACATAGAGTTTAATGCAGAAGGATAAGGTTCAACCATATAATAAAACCGTATATTAGAATGGTTCCGCACCTCCCACCGATCCTTGTGACCAAGACCCAAATTTTATGCACATTGATGGAATTAGTTCATGGTTCTGAGCCATAGGGTTATATGATGAGGGGGCTAGCCCCCTTTCGGGCCCTGCCCAAATGAACTTTAAACTTCAAATACAAGTTCGCTCCTATGGTTAATAAAAACCATTCGTAGCCCATGTGTTTGGGCGGCCTGGTTGCTCCAGTGCTGACCCAGGGTCGACTCCTGCTGCGACACAAAATAATTTTGTAACACATAACAATTTCGACATTTGACCCTTAGGGCCACGTGGCGGCGTCCGAGTTGGCCACGTGGCGCCCTATGATTGGCTGCTCCACAAAATATTCTGCAGAATATTCTGTGGAATATTCCCAGAATATTCTGTGGAATATATATATATATTTTTTAATAAATTTTTTTAATAAGGTCAAACTATCAAACTGGCCTTTTTTTGCCTAAAATTGAGAAAATTCAAAGTCGAATAACTTTCTCATACAACATCGGTTTTCAGTGCCGTTCACGGCTACATGATCATCTTTTTGAGCTCTTTCCTGTCGTTCTAGTTTGGACCATTTCTGAGCAACTAATTTTTTGAGCATTTTTCCATTAAGGACTTGATCACCTGATCACTAATAGTGGCTCCAGTTTGGGATGGCACTTCTCCATGTGAGGTGCCAAGAAAATTTTATCAGTAGCCTTGAGTGTTCCATTTCAGTAATGTTTGCACCTGATTTCTTTTGTTGTTGGAGTAAATATGGTATCATTTCAATCAAAAGCTTAGGGCCTTCTCTGTGGGCTTCAACTTCTGTCAATAGGTTACCCAATCAAAATACTAAACACAATGATATTTATAATGATTTCATTTAAGCAAAATCTCTATTGCTAAGAGAAGTAATGCTTCAACATTCTGCCATTCGCAGGCCCACCATAAATTTCTATTCCATCTAAGTCTTTAAGAAAGAATGCATTGTGTCCTCTGAAAGCATAAATGATGTAAGGTACTTTCCAAAGATTGTCAAATTTCCCATGTTTTCCTTTGTCCTCTCTTCTGGAATCCCACTTCAAAACTCTATCGCCCAAATTGAAATCATCTTCTTTAGTCCTTTTGTCGAAAATATTCTTGACATTCTCCTGGATAACTTGTGTTTTATTGTAGACGTATTCCCTGGATTGCTGCAACTAAATATTCTAATTAATCCACCTTTGAGTGTCATTTGTCTCAACCTGCAATTCTTCAATAATATTCATAACTGGAAATCCCAAAGAGTATGGAAAAATAGCATTCATCCCATAAAACAATTGGTATGGTGACATGCCAATTGACTTCTTTGTAGTAAGTCTATCAGCCCAAAGTGCATTAATTAACTCATTGTGCCATGACTTTTTATTGTCTTCTAACATATTTTTTATGATGTTGACCAAACTCTGATTTGAGGATTCAACTAACCCACAACCCTGAGGGTAATAAGCAGTTAAATTTCCCAAAGTAATATGGTATTTACTACATAAATCTATCATTTTCTTGGATTTAAAGGTCGTAGCGTTATCAGTAATGAGCTTGTTTGAACAGCCCAGTCTAGAGAGGATACTGGTTTTCAGAAATTTAATGATAACAACATTAGTGGCTAATCTGGAAGGTGTGGCTTCAATCCATTTAGTAAAGTAATCAGTGGTTGTGAGAATCCACTTACGTTGGGCAGAGGAAGGTGGATGGATTTCACTAATCAAATCCAATCCCCATTGTTGGAAAGGACTTTCAACAAGTATGGGTTTTAAAGGCAGATGTGATACTTTTCATTTTCCCTCAAATATTTGGCATTTGTGGCAGGAGGTTTCTTTCTTATGGACATTAGGGAAAAGGGTAGGCCAATAAAAACCAACTCTTAGGATCTTGTTTGTAGTTTTTTTCCAATATAGATGTCCACCGCAATCACCTTTATGGAATTCTTGCATGGTTCTTTCTGCGTCATCCTTCAATAGAAACTTTAGTAAAACACCACTAGCATCTTTCCAATATATAATATTATCTATGATGCAAAATTTCACTGTTTTTAACTTTAGAAATCTACCCTTCGTTTTTTTTAAGCTAGGGGGAGCATTTAAATTGAATAAAACAAATATGAGGTCTACATACCAAGTTGAATCAATTTGTGAAGTTGCATGCTCCTCTTGATAATCTGATGTAACAACAAAGTTGATATATAGTGCATGAAAGTTAGACTCAGCCATAAATTTGGCTAGTCTTTATCCTTTGATAAGCTTAGTGGGTTTGATTTCTAAGTCATACTCAAGAATGATCGCAATCCATTTACCTCTTACCATCTAGTCCATTCTGAGTTAAAATATCCTTGACCACTGAATTCAAATCTCATTGAGTATATGGCCTGTTGTGTCTTGGCTAGAAGAGTAGGTGACCCCATGATACGGGACGTCTCGGCTCTTGTTGAGGCATAAATTAATTGCTATTGTGTGGCTTGTAGGTTGTTGCACCTAGCCTAGGTTTATAGTGGCAGCTAGTAGGATTTGATCCTGGGCCTTGTTCAGGAAAACTCTCACCAGTTATCGATTATCCTAGATTTAAAAAAAAAAAAAAATCCTTGACCACTGAATTTGGTACATAAGCAATTATATGGGAATGTAGGATATACACTTTGAAATCTTTGATTGCTTTTATTAATGCAAAGGCTTGTTTTTCCATTATGTTATATGTCAATGCAGCATCCCTTATAGCCTTACTGAACAATCCAATGGGTTTTTCAAATCCTTCATTGTTTTTCTATAATAAAACAACTGCAACAGTATGTTCATATGCAAAAGAAAATATTATAAAATATTTAGTGAAATATGGATCGATCAGGACTGGTGATTTTGTCAATCCTTGTTTAACTTGATCAAATGATTGCCTAGCCTCAATGTTCCATCTTATTTCTGAATCCCTTTTCAGCATATTTGTTATATTTCTAAGAATCTATGCAAGGTTGGGAATGAATCTTCTTAGGAAATCTATCTTGTGAATAAATGATTGAAGCTCCTTAATGTTTCTAGGATGACTGATTTTCAATATAGCTTCAATTATACTAGGATCAATCCTAATACCATATTTAGAAATGATATGACCCAGAATTTTTCCTTCTTCAAGGCCAAAAAGTGTTTTCTTAGGATTTAATGAAATTCCAAACCTTCTACTTTTTTCAAACACTCTTCTCAGATGTAACAAATTTTCCTCATCAGATTTTTCATAGACAATAATATCCTCTAGATAGATCACAATAAACCTGCCAATTTCATCAGCAAAGGCAATATCCATTGCTCTTTGAAATGTGGCTCTGTCATTCATTAATACAAAGGGCATCTTCACATACATGAAGGTACCCAATGGTGTAGTGAAAGTTGTTTTATCCTGATCATCAGGATTAACTAAGACTTGGTTGTTGCCTAAGAAACTATATAATAAAGAAATCCTACAAGATCCAACTACCTTCTGTAATATGTGATCCATTTTTGGCAAAGGGTAGTTGTCTATTAGGGAGACTTTATTAATATTTCTAAAATCGATGCATAATCTGATTTCTCCTATTTTCTTCCTAGTAGGAACTATGTTAGACGCCCATTTAGAGTACCTAAGAGGAACTATGATTTTAGCATCATACATATTTTAATTTATTTCTCAATCATAGGCATCAAAACTGGATTTATTCTTCAAACTTTCTACTTAAATGGTTTATGATCCTCTTTAATTGGGATTTTATGTTGTATAATACTAGCATCATAAGCTTTGAGGTCTTCATAGCTCCAAGAAAAGACATCAATGAATTCTTTGAATAAAGCAATGTATTTTTGTTTTTCAATAGTTGTCATTGATTTGGACAGTTTTATCATTTTAGGATCTTTTTCACTGCCTATATTACACTCTTCTACATCTTCCCCTATGGGCTCAATCTTAGGCTTCTTAGCTACATCATTGAAATCAAATAATTCTTCTAATGGAACTAAACCTCTAGGTAAAACATTATCCTTTAATTGAAGTATTTAAAACTCTTCTTTCTCTGGATCTATTTCAAGCAATTCTTATTTATTTACAACTTTATCTACATGAATATTTACATCTGAATTATCTAACTATTTTTATACATAAGAATGTACAACTATTTGATCTTCTGATTCACACTCTAAATCTATACTATCTTCTTCATATCCATCTGTATACTGCAGAAAATTTTCAATATGTTTGTCATTTCCAAACACTTTCCAATACCTCATATTGTCTGGTACAGCTGGTCAATTTTTTATTTCCACTATATATTGTCTATTGGGGTGAGGAATTTTACATGTGCTGACTGAAAAAGCCAGACCATTTGCAAGGATATTCTGATTTCTAGGAATTACAGCAAGATCATATTCCAAAAAATCAAGCACAACATTTCTGTATGCTCTCAATCTAGGATGTTTTGTAGAATATTCCTCTTTAATTTGTTTTATGATTAACTTAGAATCCCCATGAATGGAAATTCTTTTGGCACCCAATTTTTTCAACAATTGCAATACTAATAAAAGTGCTTCATACTCGGCTATATTATTGGTACATTAAAAATTGAGCTTATATGAATGACCTTCAGCATGATTATTTCCTGTGTTTGAAAGCCATACTCTTGCTCCAGAACCCTCTCTGCTAAAATATCCATCAAAACTCATGTTCCAAAGAGGTTCGAGTTCAATTTTTTATTCCACTATTTTTGTTTGGTTGTCATCTATTTCACAAATATCATTTTCTACATTAGTAACCTCAGTATTGATATCTCCATCATTATAAAGAATGAAAGAGTCCAAATTTGAGTGGACAGAGTAAAGAGAATATTTATGTGGTTTATCCTAACTACTCACCATGAATTTCATCAAATTTTCCCTATATAATATTTTTTTCAGACCAAACACGGGTATGGTAGCAAAGGTCATGTCCATTTGTAGGGTCCCTTGTAATTTTTCTCCCCATGAGCGTGACAAAATCATGCCATACTTAGGGGTATATCTGCAACCACTATATCCATTACAAGACTTTTAGCTAGGATTTGAGCTAAAGTAACACACAGATCTTTGATGAGACCTGGGCATCTTACTTTGCTGGAATCAAATGAATATAAATCTTTATAGGGTCTAGTAATGCCAAGACCAAGTTTTTCCATAACAGCTTTGGGCATTAAATTGTGCGAAGCACCTAAATCTAACATAACATTATGGAGAATATTATCATGAAAATTAAGGCTGACATAGAATAGAGGAACACCTCCTTCCTTTGGTTTGGCGTCAATTTCTAGCCCAAATAAGAGTTTAGGCTTATCACCATTCAAATTAACAGTTTCAGTGTTTTCCCCTATGTTTAGAGCCTTCATCACTTGAGATCTGTATAGATTTTTTTTTATTAACTATATTAGAGGAATGGGAATTTTAAGTTTTTCTAATTCATTCTCAATGTTGAATGATGTTTGAATCTTACTCAAGTTAATAAAATCAGATTTGTCAGTAATTTCTTTTGATACGAGTTATTTTTGCTGACTAGTGGTTGGGATATCAGTTTGAGTAGTTTTGGAAGTATTATCAACTATCTTTTTGGCAGGATTTTCTACTGTCTTTTTTCCAAAAATATCAGCAATTTTCTTGGGAGAAATTTCTATGATTTTCTTAACAAAAGTATCAGAGGTTTTCTTAGCATGATTCTCAGAATTCTTTTTGTTGGGGGTTTCTGAAGTTTTCTTACTTCTAAGGTTATATTTCCTATGGACTTCCATCATAGAATTTTCAAATCCTTGTTTAAAATCATCTGATTCTTCTGAATCAAGCTCAGTTTGGGAAAGTTGAAAAACCTCTCGTTCTTCTTGAGTGAGAAAAATTGTTTCATCATCATTAATACCCATCAAATTTATTTGGTTATCTTCTACCTCTTCTACAATTCCCTCGTCATCATCAGCATAATTCTCCTGAAATGGAGGTCTTATTCGTTGATCTGGGCCCCTCTGCTCCCTCTGTTTTATTTGGGGAGGATTTATTCTAACATTTTGATTACGATTTTGAGGTGCAGGTTGGTTTTCTCTAGGAGCATCCCTTTAAGTTAGATTAATCCTTTCCATCATTCTTTCTATTGTTCTGACTAATGAATCTATTTTTGCATCACCAGAAGAAGTTGAGGGTTCTTCTTCCATGGTCACTCTTCATTCATTCCTTTCCCAGCCCTCTTTGCTAACAAATTGGCTCCTACACTCACTTCATCCCTTTGCATTTCTTCTAATGTTGAGGAATTTCTCTCTCTCAGCTGATAAGACATGTCTACCTCAAAGACATCTGGGAATTTTATTAAGGATAGACCTTGTGGTGGTTTAATGTTTGCAGTAACTGAATTATATACACTATTAAATCTAGTGCAATAATCCTGGACACTTTCCCCAGGTGCCCTCCTAATGCTTTCATATTCTGATAGAATATGAAGAGGGTTATTTTTAATTTCCCATATATTAAGGAATGTCTTATGGAATGCAGGGAGATCATTGATGCTAGCAGGAGGCAAAGCTTTAGACCATTTCCTAACTTCTCCGGTGGTACTTTGTGCAAACAAGCTCATTTTGACATTTTGCTCATCTACTTCCTAAAGGTCAAAACTATAATTCATCCTATCTACATGTTGTTGAACAGTGATAGGTCCAGTTCCATCAAAATGTGGAATCCTAGTTTGATAGTCCTGAGGCTTGTTTGCCAAAGGACCTTGAAGAAAAAGTGGAGCATATATGGTTTCCATTATAGGTATATGAGGATGAACAATATGTGGGTTGATCAAAGGTGGTTGTTGTATGAAAGGTGGAGGTTGAATCAGAGGTGGAGGTTGAACTGAAGCTTGAGGTTTTGGTGAAGGTGAAAGTTGGATTGTGGGTGGATATTAGGGAGAAGATGGGGTTTGAGTTTCTTGATGAGAAACTACAAGGGTAGTATTGGAAACTACAGAAGGGGTAGGACTAGATGATCCAGGATGAACAAATTGTGCTTAGGTAGATGAAACTACAAAAGAAGTTAGGGCAGAGAGTTCAACAGATTGTTGGACATATGCCTCATGAACAGAAAGGTCAAGACCTGAAACTAAACCTTCCAATTTATCAAAATCATGAAGAATTTGAAGGTTAATATCAGGTTGGGTATACTGTACTTCAAAAGAATGACGTCTTAATGTGGCTTCATCTACCATAGTTTAAATATACCTAGTTAGATGACTTAGTTATAAACAAACTATGTTCAAAAGGTAAATCAAATTCAATGTCTTGTAGGGTAACAAAATATTTTGGGACAAAATCTTCCCTATGGGGAGGCCTGCTACTTCCTTGGCTATCTGTTATACTTTTTCTTCTCACCATTTTTTCAAGATCATCAACAATAACTGCAGGCTTTGGATCAGGATGAGATCTAGTGTAAGCTATTTTAGGAGCCAGAATTAAAATTTAAGACACAGACACACTTATTATTTACAAAAATTAAAAGGAAAAAATCTCTTGAAATATTCCTATCATACACTTTTTAACGAGGGTTATGAATTCAAAGAAAATCACTATATTTTCAAATTTTCCCTGGTATGGTCGCCACTATGTTATCGTTCTGTAATTTACAATATTGTGAGAATAAACACAAAGGACAATATCAAAACCACTTAGGAAGCTAGGATATATCCTTGCCAGCTTCAGATAGGGATCTCTCTATAAAATTCAGCTATGTTTTGAGTGAATTTTAGGCTAGTTATTATTGTACCGATTGTTTGTTTGATTTGGATTGTTTGGTTGATTAAATTGATATGCATAAAATTTTGAAGGAGTTTCACAGGGAAAGCTAGGTTGCACTAACTGGACTTTCAGAATTTTAAAGAATATGAAACAGAAGAAATGTAAGGTTCAGTAGAAACTAAGGAGCAGTGAAGAATTCCTTAATTTGACTTCAGATGAAAACATATAAATTACAAAAATATAGAATAGGGTGCTCTTTATAACATATCCTATTCGTCAGAGTTTCTATTATGTAATTAATCTTTTCAAAAATTACAGAGAAATTAAAAAAAAAAAAATAACACATTAACAGAAGAAAAACATTACCAATTGGTACACCACATGAATCCTGTGAAGAATGTCCTTGTATTATTTATGCTTCTAGCAACTATAAAAGTACAATGCTTAGTAGAAATTATACTCAACAATCAACCCCTAATACTTCAAATTGTGAAGTATTTATACTAAATTACCAAATGATTTGCAAAATCGATGTCTCAACCGATAGTGTATTATTGGTGTTATCTCAAACAATAAAATCGATCTATTACAAAATAATAGGTAAGGTGTAAAATAATCTAGAAATTTGGTTCTGTTTTGGAAGAAACATTTGTTGAATAGGCCTATTCTTGTGTTGTGTTGATTGATGTGTTGGCTAATGTGATGGCCTGTGTGATGGTCTATGTTGACTGCCTCCGAATTACTACTCAATCCTGTAACTTGCAAATTTTATTCCACCTATCTTCATCTGGGATGGCCAACTTAATTACCTTGTTGTTAGTATGAATCTTAATTGCAAGTGTACTAAAAAATACCACTTTAGTTGTGCATAAAAAACAACCCTAATAGCAAAGATGGCTGCCAATATCTTTAGATCTACAATTAGGTGACCAAGTTAAATGCTGCAAAAATATAGATCTATGCATTAAAAGACATTAAGCAGTAAATAAAAAACAAGAGTTACTCCATGCATCCAATAGACAAGACAAGAATATGTTTAAATAATTTTGTATTTATGGCACCTGGGAGGAGAACATAGAAGGATGTTACCAGTCCTCCTCAATGGGATGGGTTCTTGTATGTCCTCAGCACTTCAGATCTAAAATCCCTCTCTCTTGATGGTGTAGAAAACCGAGAAAAAAAATGGAACTCAAAGGGAGCTCACAAGAAAAATGATAGCAAAATATGACAATGATGGTGGATCAAAGTCAGACCAAGAGTGTAGATCCAGAGTTATCTTTAGGCAACAAAAGGTAGTGAGTGAATGGAAAAATCCTTCTATTTATAACAAAATATTGAGTTAGTCTAGATATTGATGCATAATTAAAATATTATTAACCAATTCTAGATCCAACTTTTATGGAATATTTTATTATATTTTTTGGAGGAAAAAAGAATTTGACTTTGGTCAAATCCCTTTATTTGTAAATAATAAATAAATTATTTATTTATTTATTATTTTACGGATGTGGTTGAGTAATAATCAAATAAATAATGATTTATTTAATTATTTATGAATTATTTAGTCAAATTTAACAAGGAATATTATTTAAATAAAGTTTAAATAATTATTCTTAGAAAATAATAAGATAAATAGTGATTTATCTAATTAATTTTCCTGTTTTTGGTTAAATATGACCAGGAATATTAATTAAATTGTTGTTTAACTAATTATTCCTTGAGGAAAATAAAAAAAAAATGTAGATTTATTTAATATTTCCACATGGGGTTTCCTGTTTAGAGCATAAACAACTTAATAAAGGTGGTTTACTAAGTTATTTTCATAGTGAAAGCAATTTTACTTAATTGGTCTTACATGGTGTACTTAGGTCCATCTAATAGTAACAGGTTAGATGACCAAAAAATGGTGTAACACTTGCGGTAAATCTCATCAACTTATGTATATATGGAAAAAGTGAGTTTTACAACAAAAATATGATTTACTTCATGTTGGATGAAGAAATCATTACCCATGGCTTCCAAAAATTATTTGCCTGTCATGTTGCCTTTGATGTTTGCAAATTTGGAGTTGTCCCTAGCTATCTCTTTTATTTTTCTGGCATAGTATTCATAAGTAATTAACTTATCATTAATTACAAATAAAGAAGGAAAACCTTTCTGTGTTATAGGCTCAATTCTAGTAAAAAATATATTGACAGCTATCTCCAAACTGTGACACTTTTCTTCTAGATGGACAACTAGATTCTTCTTGGTAAGAATCCTCTTCACCTCCAGAATAGTTTTTGTCCTGTCAAATGAAGTATCCTCTTAATGTCCTCCCTTATCTTGGTTTTTTTTGTACTTCTTAGGACACCCATAGCTGGATAAATAAATTGTTCAATGAACTGTTTGTAAGAGAATTCCTTTTGTTCTTTCATCACCAAAGATTACCTAAATATTACTAATTGCTGGTTTCCTTCTTCATCAAGCTTTTTCATGGAAAATTTGAACCTATCTGCCTGATAATACACAAACATATATACCAAAATGGAAGAGTATTTAAACACTTCTTTAGTCTGAAACTTGAGAAATTGCTCATGAATGTTGTCAGCCAGGAATTGGCTAAAATTGAAAATAATTGATGGTTTTCTATCTGTGAAATATATAGAAAGGAAGCCTAAAATGGGTTCATCTACCCATTAATCAAAATAATAGCCAATTTTGTATGAAACGATTGTTATTATCTGTTTAGCTTGATCAGGGAAGATGGAGGAAGGGTATGGAGAGTTTTTCTTTGGAAATTGAGTGTTTTTAGGTAGAAATATGTCAAATATTTTGGATCTTTTAGCAAAATCGATCTTTTGGTACAGTTCATTGAGGGCTTCTAAGGAAAAAGGAATAATTTTTTCCATAGAGGGAGATTGCATCATCTGGTCAATTGAAAGGGAAGTGATGGTGAAAAGGATTTCACCAATAGGGGCAATAATATCTCTTTGATTGGGAATGTAACAAGCTTGGAATTTTCTGATGAATTCAGGGGAATCGAAGGTGTGAGGGAAAATATAGTGAGGGATATTGGACTCCCAGAGTCCAATCTCATCTGATTTATCAATGTATTTATCCTCTAACCAGCAATATAGTTCAAATAGTTCAAATTCTGACTAATTTTCATTTATTTTATAATCCCTATCTATCAGAGGAATTTGGTCTAAGTATATGGGAGGGTGGACCAAAGAATTGAAAGGATCCTCCTAGTTTTTCTTTTTAGGAGGCATAATTAATTCTGAAGAATTTACTTGGGATCGGAATGAACAGGGTTACCGGGAACATATAGCAGCTATGTGATTGGTTGAAGAAGAAAAGGAAAGTGTTGTCACTTGGTTGCAGATATTTCAGCTGATAAAGACTGGCGCACTGTAAAACCTGTAAAAAAATTGATTTACAGAGAGAATAGAACAGTAAAGGTTAAAAAGGATGAATTTTCAGGGTTTATATAGCAAAATATTTTTTTCGTTGTAAATGGAGTGGGTCTGTTGAATTAATGTTCATCCAAGGCAATTAAATGTATAACGGATAAAACACCCCTGGAAGCGATTTGATTGGAAACGGATTAACGACATGGTACAATGGAAATGGCGTAGGAATAGAATCAAGGTACTAGACAAGAATACCCAGGGTTAGGTTAGGAAGAGATAAGGTAGCCATGACAGGTACCAAGGACACTCCAGAAGGGGGAGCTAGGAATGATATCTGACCGGAGGGGTAATGGCCAAGCGGGATGGCTCCAAGATGGTTAAGGCCTGGAGGAACCATTCCAGGAGGGTAGAGAGACTCATGGGTACCATATATAGGTGAAGGGCCAGGAGGAGGGGGTCCAGAAGGCTAAATTGAAGGGCTAGGAGTAGGCTGCAGAGGGAGAGGCTGTTGAATAGCTGAAGCAAGCCGCTTGAGGGAAGCCCGAGATGATTGCATCATGCAAACATTCAATGAGCTGGGATGAGAGACAGAAGGAGGAAGACTAGGGAATGTACCAAGCAAAGAGGAGTTTTTGTAAACTCCGGGTGAGACACTGGTCAATGGATTTACAGTTTTCTTATTGGCCACTGAAGAGATGATGGACTCAGGGGAGGTCTGAGACTTCAATTTGTAATATGTCAACTGGTCAATGGTGACTATCTTTCCATTATGAGGGAAGGACATCTTGTGGTAGGGGACATCAGACATCGCATAAGTGTAGCTACGACCCAATAGAATGTTGTTATCTAAGGGGGTATCAATGACTTCTACGTCAATGCAAATGGTCTTGCCCGCAAGAGTAATATGACAATTGCAGAATAGGCCAATGTGCTAGGAGGCGTGGCCATCCCACACTCGAAGAGTGATCATGGAAGGAGCCAACTCAGGTGATCCGAGTTACTTCCAAGCCGAATTTGACATCACACGGGTGGTTTCCCCCTCATTAATGATGCACCGAGAAACGTTGGCGTTCCGGATCTGGGATTTGGAAGGTGACGGAAAAAGGAAGAGGAGGATGTTCTGACTGGTCAACATTGAAGACAATCAAGTGATCATCTGAAGGATCTACAACGCCCATGGAAAATAGTAGATATTTTCATTGTGAAGGGCATGACTAGAGGAGTTCCAGTGTTGAGATGGCAGTAGGAGATTGCACCAAATCATCTACTATACTATACGAATGGGCAGATTTTTGAGAAGTAGCATTTCGACGTAGTGGTCCCTTATGGATCTTGGTATGAACCTCTACCTTAGGCTGAGGGATTTGCAAAGGACCATTAGGTGTCGAAAGAGGCTCTGTAGAACTTGAAGAAGGGGGCTCGGGGACAGACGTAGCAGGAGGCTTATTGTATTGACGGGAATGAGTCTGAAGGTTGAGGTCTACGGTTATAGGTTGGTCAGAATTCATCATGAGAATCTGGTAATCAGAGGTACCAGATGGAGGAGGTTGAATGGCCACCTGACCTTCAGGTGGTTGGGTAGCCATGAATCCTTGCTGAGGGAAAGGATTAGTAAACATAGCCGGTTGACTAAGCACAACACTGGGAGGGATGAAAGGGGAGGCTTGTTGTCCTTGCAGTGTTGCTTGAGACTCCCACATCTTCTTCATCTGTGGTAAAAGAGGACAATCGTGCGTGTAATGACCATAAACACCACAACAAGAACAAGGCTTGTTCATGCGAACCGGCCTATCCTGCTTGGGCTGAGTGCCCTATTACTGGTTAGCAGTGTTAGGTGCATTATTTTGAGGATTAGGTCCAGGGTTACCAGGGGCAGATTTATTTTGAGTTCCTTTCCTCTTCTTTTTGGAGGGAGGAGTATTAGTCACACCCTGCTATGCATACACCTGCCCCTGAGGGGGCGGTGGCTACTGTTCCAAGGGTTGATAAGGCGAGGGAGGAAGAGGTGATAATGCTGGAGGAGCTAGAGCACCAGGCTGCGGATATGGATAATAAGGAGTTTGGATAAAATTGTGGTAAACAGGAGATTGGGAAAAAGGAGGAGGCATGCCATATCCTGGATACATGCTACCGGGAGGGGGAAAAGTGCAGGAGGTGATGGCCCCCCCTGAGGAAAACCATAGCCCATGGGAGGCTAAGGGTATGGATGAGAGAGAGCTCCAACGATACCTTCGGCGGCATGAGATTCCCCCGGTGTGTTGGAACCACTGGGTCTAGGAAGATCAGGTAGAACGGTATAAACATAACACAACTGAGCGTAGATCAGGTCATATTTTAACACAATTTGGAGAGCGGCTTCTTTGGTTTGAGGGAAATGCGATGTGACATCCTTACCGATAGTAGGTAAGAGAGATCTAAGGAACTAGTCCATGTAGACACGGTATTCGGAGGTAGCAGCTCGACATAGGCTCTTTCTTCTCCACCATTCTGAGACATGATCGGATAGGCGGGTCGAAGACGATTGACGGAAAAAAGACAAAAGTTCGATACCAGTGTCATAACGAAGGGGAAGCTGGAAATAAGACAGAAAAGCTCAAGCAAGAGTCGCAAAGGTGGTATGAGAGGATGAGGCCTGATCAACATACCACTTATAAGCTTCGCCAGTAAGCGTACGTTGGAACAACCGAAGATGGACAAAGTCATTGGTAATGGAATTAGAAAAACACCACATGTGGAAAGATCGAACATGATTTGTAGGATCTTCTCCAGCAAGACCTTCAAACTTGGGAATGTCGAAAGGGAGCTTGGTCGGCATAGCAGGCCAAATAGCGTCATGGTGTATAAGGTCATTGATTAATTGGTTAAAATTGGGAAGACTGAGGCCTGCCATATAGGGGAGCAATGGATCAGCCGGGGTAGTTCCTATTGTGGTCCCACTAGTTGTATTCCCAAAATTAGGGCCAGGGCTACCACCAGTGTTAGGTCCTGAACCAGACATGGTGAAGGTGACAGGGGGAGAACGGAGGGTGGAACCAAAAGGAGAACCCAATGAACCAGAAGAGGAGTTAGAGTGCAGACTCGGTGGAGGACTAACACGAATCCTACACAGAGGAGTAAGTCTTCCTACCAGAAACTGAGGATGAAGGCTAAGAAGTCTCCGGGATAAACGCCTTGGAGGCGCAATGGTGAAGACACAAACATGACACAAAGGAAAGAGAGACCAATGAGGGCAAAGAGGTGCAGGATCACCTGATTACAATGTCGGAACAAGGGCAGAGAGGTGCAGGATCAATTGATTTCAATGTTAAAGTCTTTCCTTGGCAGTGTTAACCAAGCTCTTCTTCCCTTAGGGTGTGTGTGTTAAGTGTGTAAATTTTAATTTTTAAACCCAGAAGTTTGTAGAGAAAAATAAAAAGTGTGTTGTATAGCTGTAAATAAACCTGCAGATAACAGTATATGAAACTGAAATAAGAGAAAATAAACAGCTAATAATGAAATAATCTAAACCCAAGGAGGCAGGCCTCTCAACAAGTAGTCTATAGGTGGGAAAAAATCTATACAAAACACACCAAAATAGCCAATAGATCTAAGGTCGAGAGGGACAAGAATCTAAAGGTCAAATCTGCTGGAAATAGGTGCAGAAAAACAACAAAAAATCAGAGGAAAAATTGTTATAAATTAGGTGGCGAAAGGCTATCTCCTGGAGGGAATCGGAGGGGACCCTAGAGGAAAAACCAAAAAAAATTAAAAATATGTGTTTTGGATGGATAAATAACCAATATAAAGTGGATCTGAATGTAAGGTATCAGGTCTAAAAAATGGCTAAACACTCTGAAAATTTCAAACAACCTGCAACAGCGAAAACTCTTCCACAAAATGTGGAGGGTATTGAAGCCCTAGAGGGCTAGGTTCCCACTTAGTGAGTAAAACAGAACAATTATAGGTCCAAAATAGGCAGAGATAGAGGTCAAACAACCCTGAACAGTGGCCCAGACAAACCCAGGAAACTTTCAGAAAAAACTCCCGCAAAAAGTACAGGTCGTAGTTTCTGACCTTATTTCTGCTGAGGTCGTAGGTTCTGGCCTTTTTTCTGTGCCCTGGAGGTTCAAGTTGCATTTTTTGGCCCAAAAAGTGTGACATGCACTTCCGGCACTCTCGGGAGCAGTTTTTAGAAGAATGTGTCATCTCAGCTGCGGTTGATGCCGATCACCTGCGCAATAGGTCCGAAAACACACGAAAGTTAGAATTTTCAATGTTTTAGGGTTTTATAGGTTAAAAACAACATCAAGAAAAGAAAAGCAAGAATCTGAAGAGAAATCATAGGGTTTGAAGCAGCTAGATATGCAGAGATCTAAAAAACGACATCGGTCATAATCGTAAACCCGTGTGGAGTCGCCAGTTGTTAGTAGAATCTTAATCGCAACTATACTAAAAAAGACCACTTTAGTTGTGCATAAAAAACAACCCTAACAACAAAGATGGCTGCTAATATATTTAGATCTTCAATTCAGTGACCAAGATAAATGCTGCAAAAATCTAGATCTATGCATTAAAAGACATTAAGCAGTAAATAAAAAACAAGAGTTGCTCCATTCATCCAATAGACCAGACAAGAATATGTTTAAATAAGTTTGTATTTATGGCACCTGGGAGGAGAACATAGAAGGATGTTACCAGTCCTCCTCAATGGGATGGGTTCTTGTAAGTCGTCAGCACTTCAGATCTAAAATCCCTCTCTCTCGACAGTGTAGAAAACTCGAACAAAAAAATGAAACTCAAAGGAAGATCACAAGAAAAATGGTAGCAAAATATGACAATGATGGTGGATCAAAGTCAAACCAAGAGTGTAGATCCAGAGTGATCTTTAGGCAACAAAAGGTAGTGAGGGAATGGAAAAATCCTTCTATTTATAACAAAATATTGAATTAGTATAGATATTGGTGCATAGTTAAAATATTATTAACCAATTCTAGATCCAACTTTTATGGAATATTTTATTATATTTGTTGGAGGGAAAAAGAATTTGACTTGGGTCAAATCCCTTTATTTGTAAATAATAAATAAATAAATGATTTATTTATTATTTTAAGGATGTGGTTGAGTAATAATCAAATAAATAATGATTGATTTAATTATTTATGAATGATTTTGTCAAATTTAACAAAGAATATTATTTAAATAAAGTTTAAGTAATTATTCCTAGAAAATAATAAGATAAATAGTGATTTATCTAATTAATTTTCCTGGTTTGGGTTAAATATGGCCAAGAATATTAATTAAACTATTTTTTAGCTAATTATTCCTTGAGGAAAATCAAACAAATGTAGATTTATTTAATATTTCCTCATGGGGTTTCTTGTTTAGACCATAAACAACTTAATAAAGGTGGTTTACTAAGTTATTTTCATAGTGAAACCAATTTTACTTAGGGTGAAATTGGTCTTACATGGTGTACTTAGGTCCATCTAATAGTAACAGGTTAGATGACCAAAAAATAGTGTAACACTTGCGGTAAATCTCATCAACTTCTGTATATATGGAAAAAGTGGGTTTTACAACAAAAATATGATTTACTTCATGCTGGATGAAGAAATCATTACCCATAGCTTCCAAAAATTCTTTGCCTGTCATGTTGCCTTTGATGTTTGCAAATTTGTAGTTGCCCTAGCTATCTCTTTTAGTTTTTTGGCATAGTATTCATAAGTAATTAACTTATCATTAATTACAAATAAAGAAGGCAAACCCTTCTGTGTTATAGGCTCAATTCTAGCAAAAAATATATTGACAGCTATCTCCAAACTGTGACACTTTTCCTCTAGATGGACACCTAGATTCTTCTTGGTAAGAATCCTCTTCACCTCCAAAATAGTTTTTGTCCTGTCAAATGAAGTATCCTCTTAATGTCCTTGCTTATCCTAGTTTTTGTTGTAATTCTTAGGACACCCATAGCTAGATAAATAAATTGTTCAATGAACTCTTTGTAAGAGAATTCCTTTTGTTCTTTCATCACCAAAGATGACCAGAATATTACTGATTGTTGGTTGCCTTCTTCATCGAGCTTTTTCATGGAAAATTTGAACCTATTTGCCTGATAATACACAAACATATATACCAAAATGAAAGAGTATTTAAACACTTCTTTAGTCTAAAACTTGAGAAATTGCTCATGAATGTTGTCAGCCAGGAATTGACTAAAATTGAAAATAATTGATGGTTTTCTATCTGTGAAAAAGATAGAAAGGAAGCCTAAAATGGGTTCATCTACCCATTAATCAAAATAATAGCCAAGTTTGTATGAAACGATTGTTAATATCTGTTTAGCTTGATCAGGGAATATGGAGGAAGGGTATGGAGGGTTTTTCTTTGGAAATTGATTGTTTTCAGGTAGAAATATGTTAAATATTTTGGATCTTTTAGCAAAATCGATCTTTTGGTACAGTTCATTAAGGGCTTCTAAGTAGAAGGGAGTGATTTTTTCCATAGAGGGTGATTGCACCATCTAGTCAATTAAAAGGGCAGTGATGTTGAAAATGATTTCACCAATAGGGGCAATAATATCTCTTTGATTGGGAATGTAACAGACTTGGCATTTTTTGATGAATTCAGGGGAATGGAAGCTATGAGGGAAAATATAGTGAGGGATATTGGACTCCCAGAGTCCAATCTCATCTTATTTATCAATTTATTTATCCTCTAGCCAGCAATATAGTTCAAACAGTTCAAATTCTGACTAAGTTTCATTTATTTTATAATCCCTATCTATCAGAGGAATGTGATCTAAGTCTATGGGATGGTGGACCAAAGGATTGAAAGGATCCTCCTGGTTTTTGTTTTTAGGAGGCATAATTAATTCTGAAGAATTTACTTAGGATCAGGATGAACAGGGTTACCAGGAACGTGTAGCAGATATGTGATTGGTTGAAGAAGAAAAGGAAAGTGTTGTCACTTGGTTGCAGATAGATCAACTGATAAAGACTAGCGCACTGTAAAACTTGTAAACAACTTGATTTGCAGAGAGAATAAAATAGTAAAGGTTAAAAAGGATGAATTTCCAAGGTTTATATAGCAAAATCTTTTTTTCGTTGTAAATGGAGTGGGTCAATTGAATTAACGTTCATCTAAGGAAATTAAATGTATAACGGATAAAACACCCCTGGAAGCGATTTGATTGGAAATGGATTAACGACGTGGCATGATGGAAATGGCGGAGGAAATGGGTAGGGATGACGTTAACTAGAATATGGGGAAAGTGGTTTTCGGGGGGGGGTGCAAAGCACGAAGGGGTGGCCACGTGGTAGTGGGTCCGGGCGGAGAAACAAATTTTTTCAGACCGCCCCCCCCCCCCCAGCAGTAAAAATAGGATGGATAGGGGGGGCAAAAACTAACAGGGATCATTTATGTGGGGAGTGGATAGATCATGAGGCTGATAGCTGTGAGCTATTTAACAACATGTGACAGGGCTTTTTGTCAGGTAGTGATGTAATATTCCTAAATTAGCATGCAGCTAATTTGAATATTAAAATCTAATTTTTCTTTCTTGTTTGATGAATAAGCAGGTAGGGAGACCCATAAATATCTTTATTAGGAATAAAACCACTTCTCATGTGAAATTGGATCATATTTTCAACTTAATAAAGCACCCTTAGGTGTGAAAAGGGGCCACGGCATGTGGACTAGATCAACCTTGACCAAATCAACAGCGTTGTCTGGAGGAGTAGCATTCAATGAGGGACAACACAATTTTAGATGGAGACACTTTACATGGAAGTAGGGTCATAAATGAATGGGGCTTAGGGTTTGGAAGCTCATATCTTATAAAAGGAAGAGGATGGCATCCATATTCATTATGTATTGTTATTTTATATTTCTGAATATATGGTCTGTTTAGACATATAGCTTTCTTTGGTTGTTTAGCTAAGATTGTAGTATTTTTTAGCACACCGTGTTCCTGATCAGGAATCCCACCTCTTTCCTTGAGAGGCCTCTTGGAACATTTTGCACTACATTTCACTATCAAGCATTAAAAAGCTTTAGTATTAATGTACAGTGCAGTTTTCTGTTGAGAGGTTGTGTTGTGTTGCAGGGCAAAAGTTGTGGAGGTTTGATTTGGGAGATTTCTAAGCAAGAACTCATTGGAGGGAGGTTCCTTTCTCTTGGGAGGCTAGTAAAGAATTCCCTAGAGATTTATTGACACATTTGGCATCAGGACATAGTATTTTTATCCCCTACAGCATAGTTCCAGTCCATGACTATGTTATTTTAGTGAGTTGTTGGAGTGGGCAACCCAAAAAGGGTCGAAAATCCAAAATTAAAATCTGGCCAAACCATTTCTGAGTTTTTATGGGTTTTTTTAGTAGAATCCTGGATTAAACTCCCAGATTATTCTGAGCACTATAACATCCTTCTACGCATGGTTCTTATTCTCAGTAGCAGTAGTTTCCAGCAACAACAGCAGTAGCAGCACAACATTTCTAGTGCTTGGTTTCTTTAGTGTATTTCAACCATCTTGTGGCTTGAGTGTATTCCTTTTGGAGCACTATGTACATTCATATTTTTTGTTGTTTATAATGATATGAATCATTTGTTTCTGCTCATAGATATAATGTCTTGATGTAAATTTCAGCTGCAGCATATTTCCATCATTTTCCAAATCTTAGTGCTATATTCTTGTTTTGCTTTATTTGGAATGTTGCATTTGTTTTATATTCATGCTTTTCTCATTTGGGAATATTACAATGGTATCAGAGCATAATCTTGGCTCAGCTTGTGAAGACATTGCATCTATGTTCTCAGAAGAAGAAGAAGCTTCTCACATAAAAGAGAAGGCTTACAGAAGAGACAAAGGCAAGTCTCCATTATTTGGAGAAATGGACGGAAAGAAGTTTTGAGAACTTCTTCTCCAAAATATGCATGAGCTTAAAAGAGAAATCAAGGGAATGAGGGAAAGACATGAGGATCCCTCAAGAATATTTGCACATGAAGAAAGCTCTAGATATTCATATTATGGGTTTGATAATTCAGCCACAAAATCAGATCTACAACGCTCTACCATACCTATGTTCATAGAAAGAAAGATGGAGGAAGGAGATGTACCAAAGGAGGAGACTCTTGGTGACTATCTTCAAGAGTATGAATCTCAATATCAGAGGTTCAAAGGTCATCTAAACTTCCAAGGGTTTTTCAAGATCAAGGAGAATAAAAGACCTAGAAATCACAATAGAAGAAAGTGGTGCAAGTAGCATGATTTGAGTAGATTCTTTCTATCTACTTTTGATGGGTCACCTAAATGTACAGCAAGGGCTTGGGTAAAGGATCTAGACACATATTTCTAGTTGCACCAAGTTTCAGAAGATGAAGCCCTTAGAGTAGCAGTGTTGCATCTTGAAGGTAAGGCTTATGATTGGTGGTTTTATGAAACTTCTTTCTTGAATCATGTAAATGTATCTACTTATGCAAAGTTCACTAGGAGGTTAGTGAAAATATTTGATGCAAAATATTCTGAAACATCCTTGGTTGAGCTAACCAAGCCTAAAAAAACAAAACCTTTTCATGAGTTGGAAGGATCCATAAACCCAACTCCATTCCATAATGCTATTGAATGGGTTAGAAACTTGCAGAATACCTTGCTAGAGGAAATAACCCCACTTCAGGAAGAGCTCTCTTCTCAAAAGGAAGACATGGAGATCTCTTTTTCAAAAGAATGTCAAAACAAAGAGCCTCTTAATGATGATGAGGTAACCTCCATTCATGATGAAGGGGAAGAGAAGGCTAGAGGTAACAACGTTGTCACATCAGGAGAAGATCTAGTACCTCATGGAGAGGTAGATGGAGAAATTGGTCCAATGAGAGGAGTTCTTGTATCATTGCAAGAAGTTCCAAAGGATCTCATATGTGGAGATCAAGGCACAATCCATGAACAGCATGTGCCATTATTGATAGATTGTGATACCTTGCAGATGTAAGGAGAAGGTAGGAAGGATGGCCAGCATCATATGATTAGGAGCACACACCCTTATCTATTTGAGAAGGTTGATGAACAAACGAGGCAGACTGATTTGCACAGCGAGGGCAAGGACAAATTTGTCCATTCAAATATGTAGTCTACTCTTAATAGTGATGTCCCATTTCATGGAATCATTCCACCTGGGAGACCACCAGATCAGGAGATGATGAGATATGCTTCACATCTGGTTGCACCACTCATTGATCTGGGAGGGGTGAGGACCTTGGGAGGACTTGACACAGCGCTGAGAGCCTTGGGTAGACTCAAGGAGGAGGGATACATTCTCCCAAAATCATCATTACCCACTCTCACTTTAGATATTGGGTTGAGAAAGGAGCAGCAAAGGCAAGATTGCAGCATCCTAGTGTGTGACTTTGGTATAGGAGATGTCAAAGAAGAGAGCAGCAACTTGACAGAAGCTTCATATGATATATTAGTAGCACTGAGTATTGACCCTTATTGGAGATCCCAGCTATTAGTGGAATAATCTAAGGATCTCTTTTCATGCAAAGTACTTGATGACCAACTATCTGATGGGCGATATACAGTGGTAGATGGGGTCATCTATTTTCAGAGTAGAGTCTTCTTGACTAGAGCCTCTAAGCTCAAGGAGAAGCTACTAGATGCAGCATATGAAGGGTTGCTCTCCAAACCCACTGGTTTTTTAAAAGCATACCGTACTATCCTGGAGGGATTCATTTGGGAAGGCTTCAAAGAGGAGATGCACCATCATATGAGGAGATGCATGAATTATTTGGAGGATGACGAGAGACATGACTCTTTGATAGAGTCATCATAGCCAATTCCTTCCTCATTGGGAGTGAGAGGAGGCCCATCTATGAGCCACCTTACTAGCTTGAACCAAGTACATGGTAAATATTGTATTTTTGTACGTCATGATTCATTTACTATGTATTTGCATTTCCTTATCATACATGTGCAGGCCATTGCTCCAAGGGGGGGCACTTTTCATTCTAGACTTCATGGTCTACTTGAGGCCATAAGCAGCATTGATGATGGCCACTCCCTAGGAGATCTTGGGGAGATGATATCGTATGCAGTGTATGCTCAACTTGCACCATACACCATACACCTTCCCCAAGCTTGGGAGGAGATTGGGACAGCAAACAAGTGGTTGGGAAAACACTCATCATGCCATGTTCTAATGCAGTTAGGAGTAAAACTGCGCTGGCTGCACTTGAGGGACCATTGTACTTCTCCATTACTACACGTGGCAGCTATCATGACTTTGATTGTGTTCCCATATGTTGATGATGTTCTTATTCTTGTTGGGGACATGATTGGAGGGATGACACATTGGTCAGATGTGTAAATTGGGAATGAAACTTCCCACATTTCTTCATGTTTCAAGGGGAGCATGGGACATTATATGGCTACTACATTACATCACTTGTTTCTTCATGAAGGAAGCCATATGATTGACTTATGCCTTTGGGAGGAGCCTCTCACATGGGAGGAGTTTTTCTATGAATTACCATTCTAGAGGGTGATTCATTTTATATGGATGATAGCTTGGAGGGTGGAGCTTCACATGGGGATGAAGGTTCCCTATATTTTTCAGATCTATCCTTGTATTTACTTGAGGACAAGCAACATTTGGGAGGGGAGGATTGTAATATTCCTAAATTATCATGCAGCTAATTTGAATATTAAAATCTAATTTTGCTTTCTTGTTTGATGAATAAGTGGGTAGGGAGACCCATAAATCTCTTTATTAGGAATAAAACCACTTCTCATGTGAAAGTGGATCATCTTTTTAGCTTAATAAAGCACCCTTAGGTGTGAAAAGGGGTTAAAGCATGTGGACTGGGTCAACCTTGACCAAATCAACAGCGTTGTCATGGAGGAGTGGCATTCAATGAGGGACAACACAATTTTAGATGGAGACACTTTGCATGGAAGTAGGGTCATAAATGAATGGGGATTAGGGTTTGGAAGCTCATATCTTATAAAAGGAAGAGGATGGCAGTCATATTCATTATGTATTGGTATTTTATATCTCTGAATATATGGTATGTTTAGACATATAGTTTTCTTTGGTTTTTTAGCTAAGATTGCAGTGTTGTTTAGCACACGATGTTCCTGATCGGGAATCCCACCTCTTTCCGTGAGAGGCCTCTTGGAAGAGTTTTCACTACATTCCAATATCAAGCATTTGGCTAAAGCTTCAGTCTTAATGTACAGAGCAGTTTTCTATTGAGAGGTTGTGTTGTGTTGCACGACAGAAGTTGTGGAGGTTTAATTTGGGAGATTTCTGAGCTAGAACTCATTGGAGGGAGTTTCCTTTCTCTTGGGAGGCTAGTAAAGAAGGAACTAGATCTTTATTGACACATTTGGCATTAGGCCATAGTATTTTTATCCCCTACATTGCAGTTCCAGTCCATGACTGCGTTATTTTAGTGAGCTGTTGTAGTGGGCAACCCAAAAAGGGCCGAAAATCCAAAATTAAAATTTGGCCAAATTATTTTTGGGTTTTGCTGGGTTTTGTGAGTAAAATCCATGGTTAAAATCCTGGATTATTCTTAGCACTCTAACAGCCTTCCGTGCATGTTTCTTCTTATTAGTAGCAGTAGTTTCTAGCAGCAACAGCAGTAGCAGCACAACATTTCCAGTGCTTGGTTTCTTTAGTGTATTTCAGCCATCTTGTGGCTTGAGTGCATTCATTTTGGAGCACTATGTAAATTCATATTTGTTTTTGTTTATAATGATATGACTCAATTGTTTCTGCTCATAGTTATAATGTCTTGATGTAAATTTCAGTTTCAACATATTTCCGGCATTTTCCAGATCTTAGTGCTATATTCTTGTTTTGCTTTATTTGGAATGTTGCATTTGTTTTATACTCATGCTTTTCCCATTTTGGAATATTACAAGTGATTTCTTGACTTTGGGTTGACAACTTAGGATAGGACCTTGAATAAATCACATGTATTTCTTTATGCGCCCAACACATAATGAACCTCAAAAACTTAGGATAAAGCAAGTTTTGTCATATACCACTTTTTTCACCTAAGGCATAATGAAATTAAAACTTATGATGTAGCATTTTTTATCCTTTTTCAAAGCCAAAACACTTCTACCTACCCTTTCAAATTCACATTCTTTTTGCTAAACTAACATTTTTTATTTCTTCTAAGGGTGCATTTAGACTAGCAAATCCATATTCCTTTTTTATGAAAAATCTATTCTATCCTATGATTTATTTCTCCTATTGATTCAAATTAAACAATTGAATCAATGTCATCTAATACCTAACTATTGATTTACCAAGATTAGACTGTTTGGTAAATCTTTATTCTCTAAACTAATATACAAAAATTTAAAATTGTTCAACCATGATTAAGTTGTATGATTTAAACAAATAACTAGTCATTGTGGCATTTTAAACAAGCTGCACACAATCTTATTTCATTTGACATAAGGAAAACTATCTATCAGTAGTGGCATTTGAATTTTCAGCACTTTCAATGTTATTTTCTTTTGTTTTATTTTGTGGGGTTCTGATTTCATTTTTATTCTTTTTCAATTTTTCTTTCTTTTCTTCTGTTTCTCTTTATTCATTTTTTTTTTTTAGATATAACCTCTTTTCATTTTCTTTTATATATTTTTTTGGAAATCATTTGCATATTGAAAAATTTTTACAATATAATATTACTGAGATAAAATACTCAATCACCTTGAGATCCTATAAATTATAGGACCGTAACAAGTTTTAGGTTCATATGCAAGGTACAAGAACAAGGCTAGCTATTGGTGCACTTAGCAATTGACTGTTTATATTCACCTATCATGGGATTAATTATCATTAATCACATAATTTTTTTTAAATAATTGAAAAACAAGGGAAATATGTCAAGCAATAAGAAAACTACCTTATCATTTCCATTTTTATGATAATAACCCAAAAATGTACAAAATGACAACAATAACCATAATAGATAGGTAAAAAAATGAGGGATTATTGAGAAAAATGGTGTGTAAAACTACACAAAATGGACGCCTAACAGGGGGTACGATGCGCCTCTTGATTTGGTAAGACATAAGGCCCATATAACCTCTATTAGGAAGATAAAGGATGTATTAGACTTTTTTCCACTTAATAACACTTTCTTAGCTTAAATGAGTTCTTAGGAGGGTTAAATATATTTTTCATGCTTTATGTGCTTAGCATGATTATTGTGTGGGATATTATCAGTATTTTTCACAGATTATGAGGAGATCTAGCCAAAGAGATTCATGGGGCCTACCAGTTGCTACAGAAGGTTAAAAATTGGTTGGCTTAGGACAATGAATACTCCTTGTTTATGTGAGGTCACACAGGGAACTATTGGGTATCGTATATGGTATATTAATGGACCAAAATTTAATGTCAATCTGGGGTCTATAGAATTTGAGACGGAGCACTAAAAATGTTGGAGAAATATTTTAGAGACCTACAAAACCAAATATTAATATGTCATTGGAAACTATTTGTCACGCCTTTGAGTTCCTGGAAGCATTAATCAATCCCTTGTTCTAATCCTACAATCAAAGGCATTCATTATAAATGAAACCCTAACTATAGCAAATACTAAACCTAAAGTATATCAACACTTGAAATCAAACCCTAACTATTGAAAATTAAAGATAAAAAACTAACTATTGACAATTAAAGAGAAAATCCTAACTATTGGAAATTAAATAGAAAACTCGAACTAGTGATAATTAAAGAGAAATCCCTAACTAGCGATAATTAAAGAGAAAACACTAAATATTTGGGATCTAAACTTTGGCTCTTGATAACCTTCACACCATCAAAAGGACCATAACCAACTCTCTTCTCTACACATAGTGTAGAATACAAATCAAATTCTATAATGAATCTATATTCAGTATTGTTAATGATTTTAGATCTAAGACTTTTTTGATCCAGAATGTAGATAAATGTCTTTCGGATTAATCACATCATTGGGATACTAATAGATTTAAGACCTTGTCCTGAGGATGAACCATATTAGATGGTTCGAAACATCGACCAATTCCTAATGATGTGATTAATCCGAAAGACATTTATCTATATTGTTAATGATTACTTCGTGATCAAATTAATCTGCAAAATAAGGCTAAATCTATTCTAACCACACATTAATTTGGATACTTCTAAACTCCTCTCTCACTGTGGGAGCATGTACATAACAGTAATTCCAAATCCAATCAAAATACGAAAATAATATTATTTTTGAGATATTAACTCGTTTCCACAAACAAAGTATTTTACAAGACTATGCTAAATGATCAAATTTTCTCCTTTAAAACCAATTCTCATCCAAATAAATAGGGAAACAAAGATATATATATATATATATATATACACCATACCAAAAAATAAATATAGGCTTTGCAATCCTTAATGAATAAATCATTATTAGTAATTACTTGGGAATATATATATAACCAAAAAGTAATATGTAGACTTTGTAATCCTTAATGAGTAAATCATTATTAGTAACTACTTGGAAAGGCTACAGGTTGATAATTTTGTGTTTACTTCCTGAAACAACCCTAAGAACTTTAATTAACAATATAACTCATCTCAAGAACTTTAATTAACAATATAACTATCTCAGGAAGAAAACATTGTAGAAATAAAAATATTTAATCATTGAAACTTCACAATGCATTCCTAATATATTAGGGCATACATTTGTAAAATCCCATTTCTCTTCGAAAAGGCCTTATACAAGAGTTTTATTTTAAGGCTAGTTCTTATAGAGAAAAACACAAGTGATGATATGATGATATTACAAAATCGTTGATATATAAGTCACAATTTCTAACAAGCATACAATTAGATACTTTGTCCCTTCTTAGTCACTTTTCGATATATGTATAACAATCACAAAGATCTCATGGAACGCACACTTCAAATTCCCTTTGAATACAAAGTCTATATAATGAACCCTGAACTTGTGAGACTAGTGTGTATCACAAGATTTAAAGCAACCCAATACAAATAATAAAACACCATTGATGTGTGTCCTCATATATGCTCTATTTCTTCACGAAATGAAGCTATAATTGCTCACGCATGCTCCAAATCTCAATGGTTTCAATGAAAATCGAGTTATAAATCAACAAAGGGTCCAGATCATAATGGATCTCCAATTAATGACACATTCCAGATCCACACATACATCAAAATAGCATTAATATGATCCTTCGAATCTTATAAAATAAGAAAACATAGTCTTTGTTTTAGTGTGCAGGTATGAGTTATTATGTCTTTGAAATTAGATGTGAATTGTGTTTCAAATTAAGAAAGGTTTCTAGATCATAAAATATACTAGATATTGATCCCAGTTTGAAACCCAAAGGAATACGTTGTCAAAGAAAAGTACTATATTTCTAAATTCATTACAACGTAGATAAGGAAACTTACTATAGTTTATGAATAGAATTCACTTAATGGTTGGCCATAACAATAATTCATAGAAGATATCTATTGTTCCACACTCCTATATTTATTCATAAAGGCGAAACAAGAATAAAATAAAATACTATAAAACGGAATGCACAATCGCCATTTCTATTGAAACGTAGTATTACTTCAAATCTAAAAGCAGAAGTATAAATTAGCACATCCAACTTCATAATAAAACTATGAAAATAGATCTATATCTTATTATGTTGTGTGGACGTAGCCCAGATTGGTTGGGTGAACCACGTTAAAAAACTGTGTTCTTTATGTGTGTTTTCTGCTGTGTGTGTTAATTGTTTAAATGTTTTCCGCTGTAATAATTCCAACAATTCAAGCAAATTCACAAGGAGGAGGGATAAATGAGAGAGGACAGAGAGCTGGGTTGGCTGGTCCAGCCAACTAGCTCGTTGTCTCTTGGAAGAAATCAAATTACAGAGTCAAGAAGATGCATAAAAAGTGAAATGTAAAACCTATCATAGCATCTCTCCTTAGATAATTGATCAGTCCTCCTTTACATTGAGCTCAATTAGGTTCCCAAGACCGTAAGGAACAATCCCAAAAGTTTAAAACAATAATATGATTTTACAAAAAGGATCACTCCTTAGCAATGAGCTCAGGAAGGTTTTTTATAACATTCACAATACAATAATAGGGTTCAAACCATTGCACGCAGTTACAGGATAAAATACGTATATATCATAACAACTCCTGGAAAAGAATAAATATGGTTATACATGGATCTAATTCGAAAAAACTATCGATCTTGTGATAAGAGGACTAGAAGGTCAGCTGACCACCAATCAGTTGTGAGCTTAATAATGTGCACTTGTCAATAATCCACTTGTTGAGGGCCCACGTGAGAATCTTCTTGGTCAACAATAATACGCTTCTGGTTTCTTTGGTTGCAATTTTATATGCAAGGTACAGGAATAGGGCCAATTGGGCCAATTGTTGGTGCACTTAGCAAATTCACCTGTCACGGGATTAATTGTTATTAATCACATCAATTCTCTTAAATTATTGAAAAACAATATTAATTATATTAAACAGTAACAAAATTACCTTATCATGTTTATGTTTACAATAATAGCCCAAAAATGATGACAATAACCATAAGAACTAGGTAAAAATATGGGGGATTATAGAACAAAAAGGCCTATAAAACTAGACATATGATGGGCCTCTCGATTAGGTAAAACATAAGGCCCATCTAACATATCCTAGGCACACAAAATATGTATTAGACATCCTTTTTTCACTTAATAACACTTTCTTAGCTTAAATGAGTTCTTTTGAGGGTTTAAGAGATCTTTTATGCTCTAATTGCCTAGCATGATTGTTGTGTGAGATATTATGAGTCTTTTTCATAGACTATGTGGAGATCTATTTAGAGAGATTCATGGGGCCCACCCCTTTCTATAGAAGGTGAAAACTCGATTGGCTTAGGACTATTATTACTTCAAATACTATCAAGGGATGAGATCTAACATTACACCTTGATCAACATCCTAAGCCAGAGTGTTCTTCTGATAATGACAACACTACCTTATACGCTTTGGTCTTTATAAATTATGAAAATATTGATTTATCAAGGCATCCATGGTATTGAAACATAATTCACAATTCACAATTTAATATATGTCCCAATCATCTTGTGTTGGAAATTGGTTTTCATTGGTGTCAACCCCAATAGTAGCTAGAATAAGCCCAGATTTTGATGAATAAATTTTATGAGAGGATCAAATTATTTTCAAGAAAAAACAACATCATTGGAATTTCCTCATCATACTATTTCAAACAGTAAGTGGCATGCCCCATAACTCCGCACGGTTGAGGAGATATGCCTCATCAATATTGGAGCCTCGATTGTGTGGTTATGGTCCCCAAGTTGAGATGTTAATAGCATCTTAATAATTGGTCATTTGTGGCTTGTTGATTGATTAAAGATGGAAATAATATTAAAAAATATCTTGAATAACTTTCATGGCCCTTCAATTTCCCTATTCAATCCTCCTCAAATATTAAAATATCCACATTGAGTCAGCCTCAAAAGTTGATTAAGGTTGGCTCCTTAATTTTTTAATTTGAAAATTCAAATTTCAAATTGGGTAAGGTTGGATCCATGGCTTGTTGGGCTTGCTAGCCCCACAATTTATCTCTTCTGACTAGTATAAATAAAAAGTCTTGTTCCTTCCAAATGCATCAGCCTCAAAAGTTGATTAAGGTTGGCTCTTTAATTTTTGAATTTGAAAGTTCAAATTTCAAATTTGGTAAGGTTGGATCCATGGCTTGTTGGGCTTGCTAGCCCCACAATTTATCTCTTCTGACTAGTATAAATAAGGAGGTTTGTTCCTTCCAAATGCATCAAATCAAATTCATTGATATGAAACATCTTAATTGGCATGGGTAGAACATAAGATCAAAAAGAAGGTTAAATATGGAGTTATTGTTAATCTATTGCTTAATATTTTACAGTTGGTGACTTATTCTTGGAAAAACAAAAAATCAAAAATTAAAAATAATAATAATAATAAAATTCACTGTCTGAGGCTGGATGGTGGCCTATTTGAGGTCAGATCAAAGATCTCTTGCGCTATTTCTAAGGCTTATTCTTTTGTTTTTACTTCGACCCCCTTCAGTCCTATCCAAGTCTAAATTTTCAACGTGAAACCGAGTTGTCTTAGGTTAATTTTTTTTTGTTGAATCAGCCCCCTCTGAGGTCATATCTCTGAGACGGGTGCAGTTTTTGAGGCCTAATCTCATCCTGAGGAAATGGTATGTATTCGCTAGTTTCCTAAGGTTTATTTCGAACTAATCTAAGGTTTATTCAGATTGTCTATAGCATTGGATTTGAGCCCTATTCAGTGGCATATTTGTGACATAACTTCGGACTTCTATGTGGAATTTTGGCTCAGTGGAAGGACATATCTGAGGCCCCTTTATGTTTGGGCCAAGACCTATCCGTAAGCACAATCCTATAAGGTTAATACAAATTGTGCATGGTTAATTTCTGGTAAGACATGATGGTTACATTCGCTAGTTGCAAAGATTGATTAAAGACGCATTTAAGGGTCATATTTTAGTCATACTGAGGTCATTTCCCGAGTCAATACCTGAGACATTTGAGGTTTATATAACAACATACCTATGGCATCATTTTTATCATATGGGAGAGTAATCAAGTTCGCGGTTACAGCCAAGTTTGAATTTTGATTTAGTACCATTTCCATCCAAAAAAGGGGATGCACAAAACTGCAGAGATTGAGCAGTGTCTTATGCCAATTCTTGACAAAAGAAGGGGAATTTATCAGAGGTACAACCTTGACATAAAGAAAGGAATGATAAAAGGCATCTCGAAGGGAATAATTTTGAAGGGTTTACTGAGCTCAAGTAACTCATCATCTTGTGGAGAAAAAAACCATTTTTTTGAAGAAATATAGGCCCTCTCTTAAGGACAGACCAAACTACTAGTATCCGAGCATATCAGAGATCCAAAATAAAGCAAGTGGTTGGAATAGAAGGCTAAACCATTGATTTTAAGTTTAAGTATTTTTTATTTGGCATGACCTTTTTAGTTAATTAAGCACATATTGATGCCATAAGGGTTATCCATTGAACATAGTGAAATTGTTAGCTATGGTAAGCATTTATGAGCTTGGTATTGTCATATATTGCTTTGAGCTATTTCCTTGTATGAAGTTGATGGTGAGAGTGTGGTAAAGTGAAGGGTTGCTTGAGCTAAGAAGACAATTGTTGCCACGAATGTTTCTAATGTTGAAAATCTATTTGACTGAAGCCTAGTGCTGATAGGTTTTTCCAGACTATTGGTTGGAATAAAGGTTTAATGATGCGGAGGTATTTGGTATTGTTGTAGATATTATTCTATGGTTGGGTTGATGAGCTATGGTATGTGGAATCATTTGTATAATTTGTAGTGAAAAATGATATTTGGCTTGGTAACGAGTTTGTTTACTTACAATTATTGTTGCAGATATGTTGGGTAGAGAATTGATTATTGATGTATGTTGCAAAGGTTTTCTATTGACGTAAAATGTTGAGTAGAAGCAAAATTAATTGTTAAGTATAGATTGTATTGTAGTTTTCTTTTGTATTTTTATTGAGCACACATGGATCTAGTCTAAAAATATATGAAACGTGATCCATTATAGTGAATTTAAGGTCAGAGGATTTAAGGTAAGTGTGGCTTGCTAACTAGGTTGGCAGGGTGTCGCAATTCGTAGATTGAAGTCTCCTTTAGGTTGGATCATGAGAATACTTTAGGGTGGCAGGGTGGTGCTAGGGTAGGTTGGTGCCTATGCGGGGTTTTGGAGCATCCTTTCAGTTGGAGTTGATAAATCTAGGGTGTTGGAGCATCCTTTCAGTTGGAGCTGATAAACCAAGGGGTCGGAGCCTCATTCTAGTCGTTGGTAAATTAGGGAGTTGGAGCTTCCTCTGGGTTGGAGCTTGTAAACTAGGGGGTTGCTGCCTCCTTGATCCGTAAAATTTTGTGGATATTCCACTAGACATTTATTCAAAACAAATCCGATAAAAATATATTTAAAATATGAAATTATATGTTATTATAGTTTTATTAGATTTCTGTATCTGTAGATTTACTATTAATAGTGCATGCATGTGAATTAAAAATATCCAAAAAATAGAGAACAGAAAAATAAAAATCACACACACACACACACATTTGACACAATATATTCTCTGGGAAACCCTTTCGAGAGAAAAACCTAGCTCAAAGGTGAGGTTTCTCCACTCTCTTTCTCTGAATGGGAAATATGGTTGCAAGTACAAAGAAGAATGGCTTGTGGCATGTGGGCTGCTACAATGAAGAAATCATCTATATTTTCTCTACCTCTTATCCCTCTTGGTTATTTTTTCTCATCTATGGAACAAATACACTCGAAATAATGGAATCCCTTTTCCTCCTAGTGGCCTGGTTATAACACAGCCCGTTAGCCTACTAGTTGTTAGGTTTGTAAACCTCAACTCTTAACCAAAGTTACAATATAGACTATTATAAATTATTCTACACCATAATCATGTGGCTAGCCCATTTTCCATGAATAATTGGGGTTGGTGTGGCATCCTCTCGAATTATGATGGTGAAAACAGGAAGGTTAACTTCTGAGTGGAATAACTTTCACATACAGACTCTGATTTACATGATTTTTGCATCGTTAGAAAGGTATCTGAGTGTAGAATATCATGAAAAGGTGTTACACTAAAGCACCAAATTTTTTGCCCCAAAAAACGTTGTTTGATGCCTCAAAATTATCCCAGAAAGTTTCAGACCTTATTTTTCCAAATTGGGCCTCGCTGGTAAATGGGGTCTTGTCAGATGATTTCCACTTTCTCCACTTTGAAAGCATCAAGATGGACGAAAAATAATATAATGATACAATATGGATCACTTATTCAATTGGCGTTATAAATCTTGGAAGTTGGTGCTTCTTATTGGTGTAATTTTTCAAGACATATATTAAAAGCGTTCGGTGGTTTTCTCCTCGAAGGGTTTCCACCTAAAAATTTTGTGTATTGGTCTTGTGATATGATGTTGATTATGTTTTGATTTGATTTTAATGATAATTAATACTTTGAAGTTTACAATTAACTAATTGAAGTGAAATATTATTTTACCCTCCTCTCAGCACTTCCAACATCTTGAGCACCATGAGAAAAGGAGACCTCACCTAGAAGCTTCCAAATATTTAATACTTAATACTACACTTTTTCTGAAGATCAACTAGCAAATTGTTATTGATATGGACAGATGACATAGCATATTGGATCAAAACAATCATACATTCATATCAATAGGAACTCTGCTACATATGCCACTATAGATAAAATTTTGATAATTGGTTATTATTGGTCATATTTATTTCAATATTTAAGATCATGTGATGAATTTCATAAATCATTTGGGCATGAAAAAATTGTTATTATTCCATTACAACTATAGTCCTAGATTTATCTTTTTTTTAATTGGGAATAAATTTATATATCCAATTAATCCCCCTTCTTCAGTAGGTCATACTTTCATATTAACTTCTACTCGCTACTTTATTAAAAATATCCCTCTAAAGGAGGCCAAAGATGATTTAGCAATTTAATTTTTAGAATCTAACATATTTTGAAGATTTGGCCTACTAATTGAATTAATTGCATATAATGGACCAACATTATATTACATAAAATGACCCAAATATATACTAAATATGGGGTAGAACATTTTACTTTTTCAACTTACTACCCTCAAGGAAATGGACAAAGTGAGTCCATGTTGGAAACCTTGAGCACTACTGAGAGGGGGGCTGAATCAGTAGTGCAACTTATTATCAATTTTACCACTTTAAAAATTGTCTACTAAATCACACATATATTAACTAACAGCATATTATATCATCACATAAGCATAAACCATATAAGTAGCTAAATCAAACAACCGTGAGAGTAACAATAAAAAAACACATGAAAATCATCAACATAAGAGACACAAGATATCTGGTGGAAACCCTTCTAGGAGAAAAACCACCCTTGTTGTTGTTGTGCTACTATGAATATTCTATTAAGAAAATTATGTATTTTACATATATTTGTTGACACCTATCGGCTAGGAGACTCGAACTCATATACAATCAGTTGACTCCCAGCAGCCAGGAGACTTGATTATACTAATCAACTCGAAAGACTATGTTCTCACTCAAATCTACAACCAACCATCCATTCAAAGCCACCATGGTCAATTATCCTCACCCAAGTCTGATTGGACTATCCAACAACCATTGGATGGAGAAACGATTACTTTCACCAATAATATGAAATCATTGCTCCACTCTCATGAAGTCATTGCTCCTCTACTCTATGTGAAATTTGTTTCATATATTTTCATATTTGATACCAAGACACTTTGCTCAACTTGATTCACCTCTACAATACCAAATCCAATAGCAAGACTTTCTACAAATTATAATAAAAAACACCACCAATAGCATGCTCTCTACACTATAAAATAGTGGAACCAAAACACATATCAATCTCCAATCACACAACCAACCAGCAACATATATAAACTCCTGCAACAAATCAGATCCTCACTATATAAACTAACCAACATACAAAAAATGATGCATCCATCTAAAATTTCTTTATCCCTGCAAGCACAAATACATCAATCATGTAACATTGGAGCTAAACTAAGTTTTGATCTCTACCATCAAATTTTGGTCTCTACAAAAGCATTATGCATATTGATGTTATCCGTCAATTCTATGTTGTTGATTTTTGGTAGCATCGGATGTGCTCTAAGTCTCAAAATTTGTAGGGAGGCTTAGGCACATGTATTCCAAAGAACCCATAAAGGATTTTGGAAAATTCCACTCAAACTATGTTTTATGGAAATAATTAATTGTTTTTAATGAGACTCTAAGTCTAAACTTAGGAAATTAAAATAATTAATGGAAATTAATTAAAATAGAGTGTGAATATTCGAGAAAAGTGAGAGATCAAGTCAAGTTAATCTTAGTATTTTATTAACTTAATCTCTTCCATTGAACTATCAACGAGAATATTATAAGAAGGACTTGATGGATCATTTGGAAGACACATCGGGAGAGAAAATCTAGAGATAGAAATTATTTAGTGAAGAGTGCTCAGGGAGAAAATCGATCGAGAAGATTTTTGCAGAGAGAGGAAGAGATAATTCTTGGTTGGATATTTTCCTGAGTGGGGAATACACTGCAGAGTAGACAGAGAGAAGTACGCAGAGAGGCAGCGTAGAAGCTATATAGAGCCTGTGCAGAGCCAGCGGAGCCAGCGCAATAGCCTTGAGGAAGTTTCTGATTCAGCTAAGGATCAATCAAATCTAGTGTCGGAGAGCCGAGGTGAGAGATTGGGAGAGGCCAGAGGGTCAGATCTAGCCAGAAGAAGATCCACCCAGTAGCATTGATGCATTCCCCATGCAGATTGACACAAAGACTGCGTAGAGGCAGTGGAGGGCTTGTTAGTTCGAAGTTTGGCCAATGTATACTTCCAGTGTCAATGTGAGGTAATATCACTAGCTATTTTTCATTTAGATTCCATGTGAGGATTTCTAGGAAGGCATCCCAGATTATATTCATAATTACAGCATAATAATTAAACCCTTGTTGTTACACCGGTTTTCCCGCATTGGGTTTTTCCAGGGACATTGGTCCAAAAACAATGGTATCATGTGTCTATGATTTATTCTTGCTCAGATCTTGTTTCCACATATTTATTTTCCACGTTTTAATTTTGTGAAGGTTGTAGTGTATGGTTTTCATTATTTACCATAGAAAATAGTAAATAACTTGTTCAAGTAATTAAAAAGTAGAATATTTCTTATCAGTTGCTGCAGTAGGATTCTAGATCTAGGAATTTTCACATGCTATCAGAGCTTGTTTAGCAGTGTAGGAAGAGAAAGAGAGAAGATCTAGTAGATCTAGCATTGAATAATAAGTCATAGATCAAAGAGCTACTTAAGCAGCAGATCGATCTCCCCAGTGACTACACATGTCAATCCAGGAGGGCTAGATATGCAAGGAAATATCTCTCTGATTGAACCGACAAAGAGGTAGGATTTTCTAGTTTGAATTTTGTCAAAGGTAGAGGGATCAACGCAGATCAACAAGATGGTGGGATGCAGTTTCTATGTAGCACTGATTTCTAGTGTAGAAAGCATCAAAAGAAAGTAGTTGAAGACAAATTTGGGGATTTATGACCTCGGGGAGTTCGTTCCCATGAAACTCTGATTTCCCATGCAGAAGCAACAGATTTTGTGAATTATTTGGCTTGCTCCAGTAGGGAGTGCGTAAATCTAATTGTGTAAAGGGTTAGAGGCAACAAATCGACAGTGATTGGGTGAGATGGAATCCAGTGGTTTGTGTGACCATGACTAGTTGGAGGGTGCCTCCAACTACGTAACCTGGAAGGCAAGGATCTCCTTCCTTCTAGATGAACATGACCTCAAGAACTTTATCAACAGTGCACATGCTGAACCAATAGATGCCACACCATTGAGAGCCTTCAAGAATAACATGCCATAAAGCCAAATGGTTGATCCTCAATGGAGTGAAGGATCACATTGTTTCTCACGTTTTTGGCAAAGGGACAACCAAGGAAATGTGGGATGCATTGACCATGCTATATTAGGGTTCTTTCGAGTAGCGGAAGATGTATTTGGAGGAGAAGATGCAGAATACCAAGATGCAAAAGGGAGATCGCATTGACACATTCCTATCTAAACTTCAAGAGAACCGAGATCAACTATCAGTTGTGGGATCAACACCTCAAGCCATAAATATGGTCAGATTGGCCCTCAATTCAATGTCTAAAGACTATTAAGTCTTTTTCTAGAGCATCCTGGGCGGAGAGAAGTTACCGGACTGCGAATCAATGTGGGAAACTCTTCATCAAGAAGAGATGAGGAGATATCTACTCAAGCGAAACATTCATGGCAGCAACAATAGTGGGTTGAAGCCCAAGGAGGAGGAGGAAAATGCATCCCTTGCATCGAAGGGGAAACAGGAGCAGCGAAGAAGAAAGAAGGACGTCTCAAAGATCAAGTGCTTCCGATCAGGCGAGATGGGACAGTATGCCACACAGTGTCCTCTCAAGAAGAAGGACAAAGATGAGAAGAATGATCTGTAGGATGCAACTATGAAGATATAGGAGGAGGAATTCGCCATGATTGCCTAGATATCGCTAAGGGAGCATTGGGGTTTTTGGGCCTCCGTATTTTCCAAGATTGGCAAGAACAAACGCTGCAGAGCCTACATCAAAACCACTTTGGAATCCTAGGATTTAGCCCTCCTGGATTCAAAGAGGGATCTCTCTATATAAGTGTTTTCTAAATATATGATCTTTAAGGTTTATGATATGATTTTATGCTAGTTATGAAGTACAAGGGTTTTTTTTTGTTTTGGTTGGGTGTGATATAATCAAAATGAAGGAAGTCTTTTGAAGGGTAAAGGTATGAGCAGGTTGACAGAATGGTTCAGTTGATAAGATAAGTAAGAAACAGTGTCAATCCATTGGGCTATGGAGTCATAAAGGATTTAATTGGACAACAAGTTCCAAGAATGGTCTATGGGGCAAGTCATCTATGTCAAAGGATATTTTTAGATTGATTTATGGTATGAAACATCAAAGTGTGATGAAAGAAGTAAACATATAAGAAAAACAAAGGGTAGCTTAAGATCAAGTAAGAACTTTGAATCTATCCTGCTTTTAGCATGCTCTTAAGGAAAAACAAAGAATAGCCTAAGATCAAGTGAAGACTTTTAAGTTAGCCTACTTTCAACATATTCTCAGGGAAACAGTTTAAAACAAAGAATAGCTTAAGATCAAATAAGGACTTTCAACCTAGTCTACTTTCAACATACTCTCAAAGGAAAACACTTAAGATATACAATAAACATTAGCCTAAGATCAGGTAAAGACTTTTAACTTAGCTTGCTTTCAGCATACTCTTCAGGAAAATTTCAAAGACAATATCTCAAGTTATACTCAGGGAAACATGGGCTCACCAACACTTCATTGGTTATACTCTATTGAATTATCTTCAAAACACAATTAGAAGAAAACATAAAGATAAAAATTTATCAGTGAGATTTAGGGTACTTTACAGTAAATCCTAATCTATATTTGTTGTTCTTTATCAAAGAATAGTGGACAGTATGGAAACATAAGTAAAATAACAATCACAGTAAGAAAAACATCACCGTTGACATAGACCAGGATCCCATAAATCAGCTTGTATTATGATGTTCAAACCAGTTACAATCTTCAGGTCCAGTAGGTCTTTACAACTTCAAACTTCTCATCTTAGCCTATCTTTCTTCAATTACAAACAGAGCTTCAGCAGCCTCAGTAACTATTTACACTAGATGATTATTCAACAACCAACATTTACAATTGGTTCCTCATATGATATTTATAGAAAAAATGAGGAGGTGGAGTGAAAGAAAGATTTATTGTTCAATTAATACAGAGTTGTGGCTTCTCGGCCTTTGGGAGGCACAATGGAGAAGATTTAAGATATTTGGCTCTGTTAATTGATTTTTTACATTAAGTTTCATTAACTCAGTCACTTTAGTTGACCTTTGAGACTTTTGGTAGGTTGGCAATAACTTTTAAGCTCTCTTTGGCAAAATATCTCTGACTGTGCATTCAATTTGTATTCTTTTGAGGCAAATAAGCTGGCAAGTGGCATTCTAAGGATTAATTTCGTCACTGATGTGGCTTTTGGAGGCAGTCTTCTGCTGATCTATTTCATTATGCCCCTTTTAAACACTGATTGGGCCTTTAATATAGCTTTGAGACCTTCTTTAATCATCTTCGTGTTGAACCCTTGGTTAAACTGAGAGGGGGGGGGGGGGTGAATCAGTTTAACACATTCATGGACTTTTAAAACTTTTTCATTAAAACTTATTTACACCTTCATTTCATGTTCAACTTAATATGTGAGTAGTCTTAGAATGTGAGCAGCAATTAATAAGCATATTAGATAATGTACCAGCAGTCTTAATATGTTAGCAGCAAGTATTAGCAGAATAGATATACCATATCAACACATAGACATCATGCACATAGACACCAGATATAAGTGGAAACCCATAAAGGGAGAAAAACACATCTTATTATTGTTGTGATGCAAAGGAAAGCTCCAACTCCCTCTCACCACTGATTTTCTGTAGGCACCAACCTACAGGAGGCTCCAACCTCAATTCTGCAAGCTACAACTTGCAAGGAAGCTCCAACTCCCATCAATTTTCTGCGGGCACCAACCTACAGGAGGCTCCAACCTCAGTCAGCTACAACTGACATTTTATCAAGCTACAACTTGATGTGGAAGCACCAACTCCCATCTATTTTCTACAGGCACCAACCTACAGGAGGCTCCTACCTCAGTCAGCTACAACTGACATCTATCAAGCAACAACTTGATAGGGAAGCTCCAACTTCCTTACTCTTTCAAAAGAAAAACACTTGCTGATTTACCTTGGATATCAGCTCTGTTCTGTACCATCTTCACTGTTGTGCATCAGTCTTCATATCTGCCTTATATCATTTCTGCATCTTCTCGAATTCTCTATCAGCTCCACCTTATTCTCTGCTCAACTCCTTCTTCTTCTTTGCCTCACTGCTTCATTTCTGTAGTCTCTAACTTCTCTGCATCTCGTTCTGCTCCTCCTTCTTCTTATCTTTTCTGCCTCAATTTTTTGTACTCTGCATTCTTTGACCTCACTCTCTCCCTCTAACTTTTTTATGCATATCAAGTTGATATTATATATAGAGTTCATCACATCACTGTTTGTATTCCACAAGGAATTTGGAGTGAACAGCCATGACTCTTTGGCTTCTGTCTTCTCATTCCTTTGTCCAACTCATTTTAAAAAAATATAACAATATGTACAAATTTCCATGTTACAGTGGGATTTTTCTCTTCCTTCGAAGACTTTCCAATGCATCACAGACAATATAAAATTAATTACAACATTTACATTCACATTTTCAGTTACATAAAGACAATTTTACTCTGCCCATTTTCTGGCTTTTGACTTTGTTGGCTTTGTATTTTCTGCTATTGTCAGGTAGCTGTTATGCCTTCTTCTGCTCACTGTCTTCTGCATATTTTCCAAAAAAAAATTTGTGCTTGTACACCTGTCAAATTCATTCTTGTGCATATTCTTGTTCACCGTGATTGTGTGTCTGTTGTATATATATAGCTGCGTTACAATATATATATATAACTGTTGACTTTAAATCTCGGCAAATTCCAATGCTTTGGTTTCCTTTACTGGCAGTTTAAATAACTGAATGCAGAGGCTTTAATATCACCATGGTTATTGTTTGGTCTCAATCTAGTCTCCTAAATTGAGTTCATTTAATTGTCAACCAGGGTTGGTAAACTGCTGAAGTGAACTGCACCGTATGTGCCTAGGTGTTTTGTCTCTTAATGCGTTGTGTTTAGTGTTTTATGATGTTTTTTGGTCTTTTGTGATGATTTATGTTCACAAGGAAAAATGTCTAGAACGCTAGTGGAAAGAAGCTAATGATTAAAACAGAGTGAAACCTGATTGGTTGATGACAAGTGGTGAATGCAAAGGCAACTACTGAAACAAAATCAAATCCAAACTATGACTAAACAAAAACAAAGCTTGATAATGACTTTTAAGAAAATGATTCAAAACATAAACTCAACTTGTCAAATTCTTTCATCAAAGGTATTTTGAGAGAGAGCTTGAGACATGGTCAGCTAAGTATGCAAATTCTCCTAACTAAACAGTTAAACAACTAACTTATAATGATGCAACATTTTATCCATGATTAGAGATTTGTTGAAGCATATTTGGAGTAAAACATTGATACCATCATAAGATCTCTACTTTAAGACTAGTTCCTAACTCTATTATGCAACTTAGTTTAATAACACTACACTTCACTCAAAGGTTATAGATTTTTAAAGTAGTCTTTTGAGGAAATGTTTGTTTGTGAGATGATAAGGAAGTTGCAGAAGTACTTCAGGCCTTAAAATGATATTGTCTTCTGTTCATATGGTTATGAATCAATTATAGATTTTAGAACAAGAAGAGGTTTGTAAATAATGAAGGTTGTTTTGTTAAGTTTAACAACTAAAGTAATCTAATACGCAGTGAATGACAATTGAATGTGGAGTGCAAATGCAATGAGTTAAGCTAAAAATGAACTTAAGATGTCACTAATCTAAAACAGTGCTGAACTACCAAGTCATTATCAAACTTAAAACAAAATAACTGAGCATGAATTAAGTGCAATTAAACTCCGGAGTATCCTAACTAGGCTATCATGCATTATTCTATGGAATTATACAGTCTGTTTGTCCATCATGATTGGCATTTTGGAAGAGTTTCTTAGAACAATCCTAACTGTACAATTCAGTGCAAATGCAAACATAAAGACTGAAAGCAATTAAAAACTAAGATATCATAGCTATCTCCTACCCATCATTATGATATTTTGGAAAAGCATTTTAAGAGCAAGAACAACTATGGTACTTAGTGCAAACACACAACTGAAACGTTCAAGATCACAATCATGCTTAAGACATTATAAGGATTTTTTGGAAGAGTTTCTTCTTTTGGAAGAGTACTTAGCATAAGTATAACTGTGATGGTGAACAAAAGAGATTGCAATTAAATCCTACAATACTATAGCCATTTCCCATTCATTATCATGATCTTTTGGAAGAGCTTCTTCTTTTGGAAGAGTTTTTAGAATAAGTATAACTATAGTAGCTAATGAAAACAACTACGAATTCAACTTCAAAAACGTAAAGGCAGCTAGGATACTTATCTAAATTACGCAAATAAAACCGTGCAGGAGGCAGGGGCCCTCTACCACCAGACGGAATCTAACTCCAAATGAAATCAACGCTTTCAAAACAATACTGTCTGCTTCATTAAAGGAGAAATAACTTGAACAGAGCAATCTACGTCTTCAGAAATGTAGCACAGAATCTAAGCAAAATCTAGAACAAAGTCTAGCCTAGCTCTCGGTTTCCCAAGTGTTTTCATAACAAATTTACATAACAAGACTAGAAACAATTCCAGGATCATTGTCTTTCCTTATCGAAATCACATTAGGACTCTTGAAGTGGCTGCATAAAAAGGAAAAGGACATCTGGACTAAGACAGTCCTATTAGAAGTCTGTCTTCTTAAATGTGTTCCCACGTACCAAAACCATATCCAGAATTCGTCTCTTCCTTCATGGTGAGCAACGAACAATGTAGACATGACGTGGAATATACCCATATGCGGTTTTTCTTGAGAGGCCACCTAGAACATACCCAAACGTGAAGACAGCTGTAGAATTGCCGGTTAGCTACGGAATGTTTGCATTCTGCAGCTAGTTCTGGTCAAAATGCATTACAATGACAAAAATCACAAAACTTAGCAAGTCAGTCATGTTAATCATTCTAAAACTAATTTTAACTAAATTCATTGATCAATTGGGTCTAGGATAACAATGGACAAAGGAAAATGAGGTAAAGTAAGATGAAAGAAAGCACAATCTTGAGGCTCAACATACCCCCACTGCTGACTTCTTGCATGTCCTCATGCAACTTATCCTATAAACTCAGAGGCTTCTGCAAGAACATCTAATCCTTTCCTTCTCCTTTCCCTGGAAGCTAGAGATCTTCTGGGTTTTCTGATGACAAGTTTGAACCTTAAGTTGATAAGTGCCCTAATTAGCTTCTTGTTCCTCTTTTTCAACTTTTCATTAGCCTTTTCCACTTTTTCTATATGTAGGGATAAGGTTGAGTTCATATCAGTTTTGAGTTTGACTTGTTCCTTCAGAATGTCATTCTCATTTTTGATGTGTCTCTTAAGTATTTCCAACTCATACCTATCCCTTCTTAACACATCTATTTCAGACAATGGAGGACTAGGGGTTCTCTCTCTACTCTCTCAAGCTTTCCTTTCCAAAGTTTCAACATAGTCATAGACTTCTTGCTGAGCATGGTCAATTTCAGGGGTTCCTTCATTAAAATCCTCTTCAAAATCTTCTTCAATAGATGTTTCCTCATCTTCTATATTTATAACCCCTGTTTGTTTGATTTGAGTTTTCCTTAGTTTCCCCTTTAGTCTATGGCTTCTTCTTGGCTGGGAAGATCCCTCTCCTTTCTCTGTGGCAGATTTCCTGATTACCTTCTCTTTCTTAATTTGTCTCTTGATTTGAGTCAACTTCTCTAAGATGATTTCCTCACTACTTTCCTGGACTATTTTGTCAATTTCAATTTTTGAAGCTCTCCATTTTCTGCTTCTCCTTGTAGGTTGTTGTTCAGGTGAGGGCTCTTTTGGCTCTTCAAAATGATTTCTTATCAAGAAATTGTCCCAAGTATCATTTGTTTTGGCTAAATGGTGTTCAATCAAAATTTTAACCAAGCCATGATGATATAGAGTTGTCTCTAAAAATTGAACCCTTCTTTGAACACAAGAAGCCATCTTTTTCAAAATTGAAGCAAGAAATAGGGTAGGTTTAAGTCTTCCCCCAGAAAATGCATTATCAGTCTAATGTGGTAAACATAAAATGTGCCATATCTACCCTCACATGTAATAAATTTTTGCAGAATAAGCAGTATGTTTCTCCATTTATTTTTCAAGGCAGAACTTGGAATTCCTTTCTTAAACACAGTGATATCCATACCTGGTGATTTTAGAATTTTCTTCCAGGATTCATTATGGAATTCTCTGTTTTTGAACCATCTCTCTCCATTTCTAAGCAATCCCATAGCTTCTGCAATGAAAACTTCAGTGATAGTGAATTTAACATCCCCCACTTCAACCTCAGCTCCTTGAAATGATCTTGCAAATGTTTTAGTGACTTCTTTGTGGAAGCCATTAAATTTATCAAGAAATTGTAGCCATCCTATCTGTTGCAACATTTCTTTACATTGCGAGTAGCCTTCTAGGTATTTTATACCCACTGGTTCAGTTCTTACAATGAAACCCATAATTGCTTCTTCAATGTTCAGATTAATACTCTTTTCTACCCACTGAAAAAATAACTTTCACCTTCGAATTGATATGCCCCAGGTTCTTAATGACAGTGACTTCAAACTTCGGAATGATATACCTCTGTGTTATAGTGACAATGGCTTCAAACTTCGGACTAATATGCCTCTGATTGACAGTGACAATGGCTTCAAACTTCGGACTGATATGCCTCTAGTTGACAGTGACAATGGCTTCAAATTCCTCACTGATATATCTCTGTCTCTCGGTGATAATGGCTTCAAATTCCACACTGCTATACCTCTGTCTCCTGGTAACAAATGGCTTCAAATTCTTCACTGCTATACCTCTGTCTCTTGGTGATAATGGTTTCAAATTCCACACCGCTATACCTCTGTCTCCTGGTAACAAATGACTTCAAATTCTTCACTGCTATACCTCTGCGTTTACAGTGATAATGCTTAATCTCTGTTCACGGTGATAGGGCTTTGATATTCAAACTGATATACCCTTTGCTCTGCTCACGGTGATAGGAATATCTCTATTTTGCGGAATGAAGTGTTGGCTACAGAATGGAGTGATGGAAGTAGTTACGGAAATGAGTTAATGGAGTGAGGTGGAGAAAACGAATTAATGATTGAAAAGATGGCGGAGATTTTTACAACGGAAAAGAAAATCATCATTGAATGATTTGGTTGGGTGACGTGAAGGAATTAAACACTTCAGCCATTTTAACCGCTTAAATGATTTCGGGTATGGAATTTGAAATGAGAGATTTTAATCCAAAGTTTGTGGAGGGTATTTTGGTCATGATCAATAAAAATAATTAAAACAACTTTTTCGAATAATTCATAACTAAAACTATGCTAAACTTTATGAAATGCCATTATAATCTAAACTTGTTACCTCTGCTTTTCATTTGATTTTTGTAGTCTTTGTCTTCTTTGTTCACCTTTGGAAGAGTCTTCATAATTCTTCTTGATTCTTCTTATTCACGGATACACTGGATCATTTTGTTGCAATTCTAATGTCTGCTGACTAATTCCTTCAGGATTTGTAGCTGCGGAATGACTGTCTAGCTGCGGAAAGTCTGATCAGCTGCAGAATGTCTGTTAAGATGCAGAATGTACCTGTAGAGCATTTTAATCATGGAATGGAGTGTTTTTGGAATATAAGTGAAATGTTATATGGTATGAATGAAGATGGATGATGAGACATGATATGTATGAAGTGGATGATGAAATGGAATGGATTCAGTTTATGAAATGGAGTGAAAGAACATAAGAACTACCCTGCAATCCATGACATGTATTATTCATTTGCAGTAAGACATCATACTTTAAATTTTGACATGAAAATGAGGTGAATGGAGTATGGAATGGGATGAATGAAATATGGAATGAAGTAGAGTATGAATGAATGAATGAAATGGAATATGGATGGATAAGTGAATGAAGTGAAATGAAATGAGATGGATCATAAGCACTATGGATCTGAACTTATGATTTTGTAACTGCTGCTTGCAAAAACAAAATGGCAAAAGTTAGAGTGTCAGAGAGACTCTGATTTTCACCCTATCTTTTCTGTATAAACATGCCAATCAATGATTGGTTTTCATGTTTATACCTTTATTTTTTTTAATTTTTTTTTTATTATTATTATTTTTTATTTTATTTTTCAAAAGAGAAATACTTCATCAAATTTAATCAAGTTGATGAAGAAGAAAAATTCTTTTTCATTAACTTCACATCACTGCTTTCTTGGAACTTCTAGACAAATTCTTCTCTTGAGAGTGGTTTGTGATACAGCTTCAATCTATGACCATTCACAAGAAAAGTGACCTCTTCTTCATCTATAGTTCTGATTTTTACTGCCCCATTATCAAAAATTTCAACAATTTCATATGGCCCAAGCCAATGTGTCTGAAATTTACCTTGAAAATCCTTGAATTTTGAATCAAACAAGAGATCCCAGTCTCCTTCTTTGAATTTCTTTTCTTTGATGTACTTGTCATGCCATCTAGCCCTTTGTTGTTGGACTAGACTTGTTTTCTGAACTGCATCTTGTCTGATCTCATCCAATTCATTAATTTTCTCCAGTCTATGCTTTTGTGCCTCCGTTAAATCAAGTCCTAGCTGAACTGCCATTTTGAAAGTTTGAATTTGGAACTCTATGGGAAACAAAACTTGCTTTCCATAAACAAGCTCATAAGGAGTATGGCCTGTTGTGTTTCTCCATGTAGTTCTATAGGCCCACAAGGCTTCAGGAAGCCTATCCACCCAATCTTTTCTATGTAAATGGACAGTCTTTGTTAGGATTCCTTCAATAAATTTATTGGTAGACTCCACTTGAACATTTTCTTGTGGATGATAGGGAGTAGATTTTCTATGCCTGATTTTGTACCTCTCCATCATTTGCTTCACTAGCCTTGATGTAAATTGAGCTCCTTGATCTGTAACAATTTCCCTTGGGACACCAAAACGAGTAAAAATATCCTCAAAAATAAAAGTAACTACAGATGCTTCATTAGCAACAAGTAATGGTTTAGCTTCTACCCATTTAGTAACATAATCAGTGCAAACTAATATATATTTCTTTTGTCTTGATGGAGGACTAATAGGTCCTATAAAATCCAAAGCCCATTTTTCAAAAGGTTCAATATGTACCTGAGGTTGTAATGGCATCTCACCTGAAGGAGAAGGTTTCCCTACCCTTTGGCAACTGTCACACCTTTTGTCATACTCTTTAGCATCTTTAAACAAGGATGGCCAATAATATCCTAAATTAAGGATCTTATAGGCTGTCCTATTATCAGCAAAGTGTCCACCACAAGGTTCATCATGACATGCTTTGAGAATCTCGGGCATCTCATCTTCACGAACACATCTCCTAATGATCAAATCTGGACCTGTCTTGTACAACTCATTAGCAACCCATGAATATTTTGCACTGTCATAAATGATTTTTCTTTTATCCCTTGCATTCATTATTGAAGGAAATTTTCCTGAAACTAAATAATTAGCAATGTCAGCAAACCAAGGAGTTTGAGTAGAAATTGCAAAAAGATATTCATCAGGAAATTGGTCTTCAAATGGAGTGTCATCTTTGATGTTTTGGAGTCTAGATAGGAAATCAGCTACTGTGTTTTGTTTTCCAGGCCTATCTAGAATGGTAATGTTGAATTCTTGTAAAAGCAATAACCATCTTATGACTTTGCCATTAGTAATTGATTTGTTCATTAGATATCTAATTGCAGAGTGATCTGTGTGAACAAAAGTTTCATAGCATGTTATATAGTGTCTGAATTTGTTTATGGCATGAACAACAGCTAAAAACTCTTTTTCAGATACAATATAATTTAACTCTGAAGGAGTCAAATTTTTACTTGTATAATAGATGGCATAAGGAATCAAGTCTTTTTGTCCCAATACTGCTCCTAGAGCTGTATCTGAGGCATCTGTTGAAATATGAAAAGGTAACTTCTAGTTAGGTCCCCTTAAAATATGTGCTTCAGAGATTTTTGTTTTCAGGGTCTCAAAGGCTAACTGGAAATCATGATTCCACTTGAATTCACAGTCCTTGGTAAGTAATTTGAAAAGTGGAGATGCTATCTTGGTGAAGTTTTCTATAAACCTTCGATAATATCATGTAAATCCTAGAAAACTCCTAACATATTTTTGACAACTTGGAATAGATAAGTTAGAGATGACTTCAACTTTTGACTCATCAACTCTAATCCCATCCCCTGAAATGTGATGCCCTAAAACAATACCTTCAGTAAACATCATAAAACATTTTTCATGACTAAGTGAAAGATTTGTTTCCTGACATCTCTTTAAAACTTTTTCCAAGTTTTCTAAAGCTTCTTCAAATGAGTTTCCATAAACTGTGAAATCATCCATGTACACCTCTACACAATCATGTATTAGATATGAAAAAATTCCTAATACTGCCCTTTGGAATGTTGCAGGTGCATTGCATAATCCAAATGGCAATACTCGGTAAGCATAGGTACCCCAAGGACAGGTAAATGTGGTTTTGTCTTGATCTTCAAGTGCTACTTGGATTTGGTTGTAACCACTAAACTCATCTAAGAATGAGAAGTACTTTTTGCCAGCTAATGTATCTAACACTTGATCTATGAAAGGTATGGGAAAATGGTCTTTAAGAGTAGCTTTGTTTAGTTCTCGGTAGTCAACACATACCCTCCATTTTCCATTTTTCTTTGGCACAATTACCAAAGGAGAAACCCACTGACTATCTGAAATAGGATAGATGAAATTAACATTTAACAATTTTTGCAATTCTTCTTTAACAATTCCCCTAAGATTTGGATTCATCCGTCTTTGAGGTTGTCTGATTGGTTTGCAATTTTCTTCTATATAGATGTGATGAGTGCAAGTCTTGGGGCTTATCCCTTTCATGTCAGTGTATTCCCATGCATATGCAGAAGAATGTCTCTGTAATACTTTGACTAACTCTTCTTGTTGAGATTTTTCTAGGTTCTTGTTTATGTTCAAAGTTTTGCCCGGAAAAATCTCACTTGTAGAGCTGCCAAATTTGTCCATAGAATGAAGAGACATCTGCCTTGATGACAAAAACTCAATATTGGATCCCTCTTGAAATGATTCATGTTTGTGTTCTGGAGAGGATTCAAAGTTTTCTAGAGTATTCATAATTTGATTATCTTCACTAATTTCTGAAATTGTGAAGAGAGGTTGTAAATCTTCTTCATCCTCTATCCATTGAGTGTCATCTAAATCTGTAATTGTCCTAGTTGGAGGATATAAAGTGAATTTCTTAGTTGAACTACCATCAGAGATATACATATCACCGGATCTACAACTAATAAAAGCATCAGCTGTAGCCAACCAAGGTCTTCCTAATATAACAGGATGGCCTCCTAGATTATTCTTAGGAGTTAGGATCATGAAATCCACATGGTACTCCCAGGAGTCTAGGGACACTGGAATTTCTTCTATTACCCCATCTGGTTTGATCACAGATCTGTCTGCTAATTGTAAAAGTGTGGGTGTAAAGAGAAGATTAGGAAGTTTCAGTTTATCCATGATTTGTCTACTCATGATATTGATTGCTGCTCCTAAATCAATGAGTGTGTTCTGGATTTCAATTCCATTGATGTGAATTTTGACAACTGGATTTCCTGGGTCAAGATACTTTGGAATAGAAATCTTTCCCATCATAATGTCTGCTATTTGTCCTGCCAGTTGAATTTTCTTTGTTTCTCTTATTCTTTTTCTAGTTTTCTTCATACTCAACTCCTTTATTGTTTTGGCTAAAATTGGAATTTCCTTGATGGCTTGTAATAATGGAATTTTAATGCAAACATTTATCAGCTCATCCAGGAAATCATAATTAGGCACCATGATTTGTTTTTCTACACCTTTATCAATTTGTAGTCTTTCCGGAAAGGGAGGTATAGAAGTAGATGTAGATGGTTGCTCTAATACAGGAGTTGAATTTATTGGATCTTTTTGCTTTAATTTTTCAGTGTTTGGGTCTTGAAAGGATGTATCTTCCTCAAGACTTTTATTCACCCGTAGAGAGTCTTCCTCAGAGTCATCTTGTTCTTGTATAATCACAGAAGGTTTCCTCTTTTCAATTATTCTTTCAGACCTAAGTTGAACATCACTAAGGTCTAGAGGAGTAATTAAATAAGTTGGAAACTGTTGACCTTCTATCATGTATGTGTTCTAAGGATTTTTATTATTGGGGTTTGGTATGGGTTGAGCAGGCAATTGATTTTATTTTTGAGGAAATGGTAATGGGAGTGGTTGATTTTGATGTGGTTGGTTCTGATGATGTTGCTGAGGATTTTGTTGAAAATTTTGTTGAAGATTTTGAGGAAAATTTTGTTGAGGATTTTGAGGATAAAAATGTGGGTATGGTGGATAGGATGGTGGATACTGATAGTATGGAGAATATCTTCCATAGGGACTTTGCGTTCCTTGTGCCCAAGATTGAAATTGATTTTGAAATTGGGGCCAAGGTTGCTGCCAAGAATTCCAAGGTGGAGGTTGATTATACATTTGATCATGGAATCCTTGTGTTTGAGGTCCCTGCCAAGGTCTTCTAGATACAAAATTGAGAGACTCTGTGGAATCTGTAGGAGTTTCCTCCTAAAAGACAGCTTTGAGACCAGGAAGAGAAGGAAAATTCTTGGTTTCATGTTTTTCATAACAAATAACATAGGTTTCTACAACTTTTACATCCAAAGGACACTCTCTCAAGGCATGTTTATTTCTACATTTGGGACAAAAGATTGCTAAGGCATCAGATTCATCCTTTTGCTTGTTTTGTATCTTGAGGGTGTCTATTTTTTCACTAAGACTCCCTAAGATGTCAGATTTAAAATCATCAAGCATGTGTCCTATTTCTGATCTACTTACTGTCCCAGAAGCAGACTTACTTGCCCTTGCAAGAGCAGTTTCTCTTGGACCTTTGACAATTTTAGATTTCCCTCTTGAAAGGTTGATACATAACTCAGATATTTCAGGTAATGTGAGCTGTGATATATCCCCTTTTCCCATCATGTTGAGGATATCCAACCATTCATCCCTAATTGTTTTCAACAAAAGAGCTTTTAAGGTGTCTTGATCTAGGTTTTCCATTTTTGCTCTTTTGATGTTGTAATTGAATCTCTCCAACAAATCTTCCAAATTTTCATCTTATTTTTGTAACATCTTGAACACTTCTTCCTTATGATTAACTGGCATACAATAATCCAAATACCTCTCTAGAAATGCTTGTTTCATGTCTTCCCATGTTCTAATAGAACTGCTGCTTAGACTCATAAACCAATTCAATGCTGCTCCTTTCAAGGTTGAAGGGAATAGTTTCAATTTTTGAGCATCTTGTAAGTAGTCATAAGTTCTACACAGTACTTCAAATTCAAATAAGAAGGTTTCAGGATCTTCAGTTTTAAGTCCATATAAGTTTGGAAGGACAGAGGGTGAAATGTTTTTCATGGTTGTATTGGTTTCTTCATCAATTATAGGGAACCCAAAAGAGCTTCCTATTCTACCTCTTCCTCCATATGCACCTCTACCTCCTTCTCCTCTACCTCTACCTCTACCTCCAAATAGTGTGTGTTCTCCATTAAAGACTCCTCCTCCTCCTTCTTCTGCCATGATTGACTCTCCTGTGGAAGTGGAAAGATTTGTGTCCCTAACAGGAGTTTTTAGATCTTCTTCTATGGCAGGTTCAGTGGATGAAGTGGAAGGTTTCTCTAATGGAATAGTTGACCTTAGATCTTCTAGAAGTCTAGGATCAAGGGAGGATGGAAGATGGGTTTGAGTTGAAGGTGTACTAGCTCTGGATCTAGATGAAACAAGTGGTGTTCTAGAAATCAAACTTCTGCCTCTGCTGCTTATAAATCTTCCCCTTGAATCTCTCTCCCTACACATATAATTTTTTTTGGATGCTAAGAAACAAAGGTTACCTAGTTTTCACTTCCCCGGCAACGGCGCCAAAATGTTTGGTCTCAATCTAGTCTCCTAAATTGAGCTCATTTAATTGTCAACTAGGGTTGGTAAACTGCTGAAGTGAAGTGTACTGTATGTACCTAGGTGTTTGTTTCTTAATGCGTTGTGTGTAGTGTTTTATGATTTTTTTGGTCTTTTGTGATGATTTATGATGTTTTTGGTCTTTTGGTAGTTTTATGTTCACAAGGAAAATGACTAGAAAGCTAATGGAAAGGAGCTAATGATTAAAAATAGAGTGAAGCCTAATTGGTTGATGACAAATGGTAAATGCAAATGCAATACTGAAATAGAATCAAATCTAAACTATGACTAAGCAGAAACAAATTTTGATAAAGAATTTTAAGCAAATGATTCAAAACATAAACTCAACTTGTCAAATTCTTTCATCAAAGGTGTTTTGAGAGAGAGCTTGAGACATGATCAACTAAGTATGCAAATCCTCCTAACTAAACAGTTAAACAACTAACTTATAATGATGCAACATTTTATCCTTGATTAGAGATTTGTTGAAGCATAATTGGAGTAAAACATTGATACCATCATAAGATCTTTTACTCTAAGACTAGTTCCTAACTCTATTCTGCAACTTAGTTTGATAACACTACACTTCACTCAAAGGTTATAGATTTTTAAAATAGTATTTTGAGGAAATTTTTGTTTGTGAGATGATAAGGAAGTTGCAGAAGTACTTCAGGCCTTAAAATGATATTGTCTTCTGTTCATATGGTTATGAATCAATTATAGATTTTAGAACAAGAAGAGGTTTGTAAATAATGAAGGTTGTTTTGTTAAGTTTAACAACTGAAATAATCTAATATGCAGTGAATGACAACTGAATGTGGAGTGCAAATGCAATGAGTTAAGCTAAAACTGAACTTAAGATGTCACTAGTCTAAAACAGTGCTGATCTTAACAAGTCATTATCAAACTTAAAACAAAATAACTGAGCATGAGTTAAGTGCAATTAAACTCCGGAGTATCCTAACTAGGCTATCATGCATTATTCTATGGAATTATACAGTCTTTTTTTCCATCATGATTGGTATTTTGGAAGAGTTTCTTAGCACAATCCTAACTGTACAATTCAGTGCAAATGCAAACATAAAGATTGAAAGCAATTAAAAACTAAGATATCATAGCTATCTCCTACCCATCATTATGATATTTTGGAAAAGCGTTTTAAGAGAAAGAACAGCTATGGTACTTAGTGCAAAAACACAACTGAAACGTTCAAGATCACAATCATGCTTAAGACATTATAAGGATTTTTTGGAAGAGTTTCTTATTTTGGAAGAGTAATTAGCATAAGTATAACTGTGATGGTGAACAAAAGAGATTGCAATTAAATCCTACAATACTATAGCCATTTCCCATTCACTATCATGATCTTTTGGAAGAGCTTCTTCTTTTGGAAGAGTTTTTAGAATAAGTATAACTATAGTAGCTAATGAAAACAACTACGAATTCAACTTCAAAAACGTAAAGGCAGCTAGGATACTTATCTAAATTACGCAAATAAAACCGTGCAGGAGGCAGGGGCCCTCTACCACCAGACGAAATCTAACTCCAAATCAAATCAACACTTTCAAAATAATACTGTCTGCTTCATTAAAGGAGAAATAACTTGAACAGAGAAATCTGCATCTTCAGAAATGTAGCACAGAATCTAAGCAAAATCTAGAACAAAATCTAGCCTAGCTCTCGGTTTCCCAAGTGTTTTTATAACAAATTTACATAACAAGACTTGCAACAATTCCAGGATCATTGTCTTTCCTTATCGAAATCACATTAGGACTCTTGAAGTGGCTGCATAAAAAGGAAAAGGACATTTGGACTAAGACAGTCCTATTAGAAGTCTGCCTTCTTAAATGTGTTCCCACATACCAAAACCATATCCAGAATTCGTTTCTTCCTTCATGGTGAGAAACGAACAATGTAGACATGACGTGGAATATACCCATATGCGGTTTTTCTTGAGAGGCCACCTAGAACATACCCAAACGTGAAGACAGCTGCAGAATTGCCGGTTAGCTACAGAATGTTTGCATTCTGCAGCTAGTTCTGGTCAAAATGCATTACAATGACAAAAATCACAAAACTTAGCAAGTTAGTCATGTTAATCATTCTAAAAGTAATTTTAACTAAATTAATTGATCAATTGGGTCTAGGATAACAATGGACAAACGAAAATGAGGTAAAGTAAGATGAAAGAAAGCACAATCTTGAGGCTCAACATACCCCCACTGCTGACTTCTTGCATGTCCTCATGCAACTTATCCTATAAACTCAGAGGCTTCTGCAAGAACATCTAATCCTCTCCTTCTCCTTTGCCTGGAAGCTAAAGATCTTCTGGGTTTTCTAATGACAAGTTTAAACCTTAAGTTGGTAAGTGCCCTGATTAGCTTCTTGTTCCTCTTCTTCAACTTTTCATTAGCCTTTTCCACTTTGTCTATATGTAGAGATAAGGTTGAGTTCATATCGGTTTTGAGCTTGACTTGTTCCTTCAAAATTTCATTCTCATTTTTGATGTGTCTATTAAGTATTTCCAACTCATACCTATCCCTTCTTAACACATCTATTTCGGATAGTGGAGGACTAGGGGTTCTCTCTCTACTCTCTGAAGCTTTCCTTTCCAAAGTTTCAACATAGTCATAGACTTCTTGCTGAGCAGGGTCAATTTCAGGGGTTCCTTCATTAAAATCCTCTTCAACATTTTCTTCAATAGATGTTTCCTCATCTTCTATATTTATCACCCCTGTTTGTTTGATTTGAGTTTTCCTTAGTTTCCCCTTTAGTCTATGGCTTCTTCTTGGCTGGGAAGATCCCTCTCCTTTCTCTGTGGCAGATTTCCTGATTACCTTCTCTTTCTTAAGTTGTCTCTTGATTTGAGTCAACTTCTCTGAGATGATTTCCTCACTACTTTCTTGGACTGTTTTTTCAATTTCAATTTTTGAAGCCCTCCATTTTCTGCTTCTCCTTGTAGGCTGTTGTTCAGGTGAGGGCTCTTTTGGCTCTTCAAAATGATTTCTTATCAAGAAATTGTCCCAAGTATCATTTGTTTTGGCTAAATGGTGTTCAATCAAAATTTTAACCAAGCCATGATGATATAGAGTTGTCTCTAAAAATTGAACCCTTCTTTGAACACAAGAAGCCATATTTTTCTTTGAACCCTTCTTTGAAGCAAGAAATAGGGTAGGTTTAAGTCTTCCCCCAGAAAAATGCATTATCAGTCTAATGTGGTAAACATAAAATGTGCCATATCTACCCTCACATGTAATAAATTTTTGCAGAATAAGCAGTATGTTTCTCCATTTATTTTTCAAGGCGGAACTTGGAATTCCTTTCTTCAACATAGTGATATCCATACCTGGTGATTTTAGAATTTACTTCCAGGATTCATTATGGAATTCTCTGTTTTTGAACAATCTCTCTCCATTTCTAAGCAATCCCGTAGCTTCTGCAATGAAAACTTCAGTGACAGTGAATTTAACATCCCCCACTTCAACCTCAGCTCCTTGAAATGATCTTGAAAATGTTTTAGTGACTTCTTTGTGGAAGCCATTAAACTTCTCAAGAAATTGTAGCCATCCTATCTGTTGCAACATTTCTTTACATTGCGGGTAGCCTTCTAGGTATTTTATACCCACTGGTTCAGTTCTTACAATGAAACCCATAATTGCTTCTTTAATGTTCAGATTAATACTCTTTTCTACCCACTGAAACAATAACTTTCACCTTCGAATTGATCTGCCTCAGGTTCTTAATGACAATGGCTTCAAACTTCAGAATGATATACCTCTGCGTTATAGTGACAATGGCTTCAAACTTCGAACTGATATGCCTCTGATTGACAGTGACAATGGCTTCAAACTTCGGACTGATATGCCTCTGGTTGACAGTGACAATGGCTTCAAATTCCTCACTGATATATCTCTGTCTCTCGGTGATAATGGCTTCAAATTCCACACTGCTATACCTCTGTCTGCTGGTAACAAATGGCTTCAAATTCTTCACTGCTATACCTCTGTCTCTTGGTGATAATGGTTTCAAATTCCACACTGCTATACCTCTGTCTCCTGGTAACAAATGACTTCAAATTCCACACTGCTATACCTCTGCGTTTTCAGTGATAATGCTTAATCTCTGTTCACGGTGATAGGGCTTTGATATTCAAACTGATATACCCTTTGCTCTGCTCACGGTGATAGGAATATCTCTATTTTGCGGAATGAGTACGCTACGGAGATAGTGCATTAGGTAGTTACGGAAATTTTATAATGGAGTGAGGTGGAGAAAACGAATTAATGATTGAAAAGACGGCGGAGATTTTTACAACGGAAAAGAAAATCATCATTGAATGATTTGGTTGGGTGACGTGAAGGAATTAAACACTTCAGCCATTTTAACCGCTTAAATGATGTCGGGTATGGAATTTTAAATGAGAGTGGTTTGTGATACAACTTCAATCTATGACCATTCACAAGAAAAGTGACCTCTTCTTCATCTATTGTCCTGATTTTTACTGCTCCATTGTCAAAAATTTCAACAATTTCATATGGCCCAAGCCAATGTGTTTGAAATTTACCTTGAAAATCCTTGAATTTTGAATCAAACAAGAGAGCCTAGTCACCTTCTTTGAATTTCTTCTCTTTGATGTACTTGTCATGCCATCTAGCCCTTTGTTGTTGGACTAGACTTGTTTTCTGAACTGCATCTTGTCTGATCTCATCCAATTCATTAATTTGCTCCATTCTATGCTTTTGTGCCTCCGTTAAATCAAGTCCTAGCTGAACTGCCATTTTGAAAGTTTGAATTTGGAACTCTATGGGAAACAAAACTTGCTTTCCATAAACAATCTCATAAGGAGTATGGCCTGTTGTGTTTCTCCATGTAGTTCTATAGGCCCACAAGGCTTCAGGAAGCCTATCCACCCAATCTTTTCTATGTAAATGGACAGTCTTTGTTAGGATTCCTTCAATAACTTTATTGGTAGACTCCACTTGACCATTTGCTTGTGGATGATAGGGAGTAGATTTTTTATGCCTGATTTTGTACCTCTCCATCATTTGCTCCACTAGCCTTGATGTAAATTGAGCTCCTTGATCTGTAACAATTTCCCTTGGGACACCAAAACGAGTAAAAATATCCTCAAAAATAAAAGTAACTACAGATGATTCATTAGCAACAAGTAATGGCTTGGCTTCTACCCATTTAGTAACATAATCAGTGCAAACTAATATATACCTTTTCTGTCTTGATGGAGGACTAATAGTTCCTACAAAATCCAAAGCCCATTTTTCAAAAGGTTCAATATGTACCTGAGGTTGTAATGGCATTTCACCTGAAGGAGAAGGTTTCCCTACTCTTTGGCAACTGTCACACCTTTTGACATACTCTTTAGCATCTTTAAACAAGGATGGCCAATAATATCCTAAATTAAGGATCTTATAGGTTTTCCTCTTATCAGCAAAGTGTCTGCCACAAGGTTCATCATGACATGCTTTGAGAATCTCAGGCATCTCATCTTCCCGAACACATCTCCTAATGATCAAATCTGGACCTGTCTTGTACAACTCATTAGCAACCCATGAATATTTTGCACTGTCATAAATGATTTTTCTTTTATCTCTGGCATTCATTATTGAAGGAAATTTTCCTGAAACTAAATAATTAGCAATGTCAGCAAACCAAGGAGTTTGAGTAGAAATTGCAAAAAGATATTCATCAGGAAATTGATCTTCAACTGGAGTGTCATCTTTGATGTTTTGGAGTCTAGATAGGAAATCAGCTACTGTGTTTTGTTTTCCAGGCCTATCTAGAATGGTAATGTTGAATTCTTGTAAGAGCAATAACCATCTTATAACTCTGCCATTAGTGATTGATTTGTTCATTAAGTATCTAATTGCAGAATGATCAGTGTGAACAAAAATTTCATAGCCTGTTATATAGTGTCTAAATTTGTTTATGGCATGAACAACAGCTAAAAACTCTTTTTCAGTTACAGTATAGTTTAACTCTGCAAGAGTCAAATTTTTACTAGTATAATAGATGGCATAAGGAATCAAGTCTTTCTGCCCCAATACTGCTCGTAGAGCTATACCGGAAGCATCTGTCGAGATATGAAAAGGTAACTTCCAGTTAGGTCCCCTTAATATAGGTGCTTCAGAAATTTTAGTTTTCATGGTTTCAAAAGCTAACTGGCAATCAGAAGTCCATTTGAATTCACAATATTTGGTAAGTAATTTGAAGAGTGGAGATGCTATCTTGGTGAAGTTTTCTATAAATCTCCGATAATATCCTGTAAATCCTATAAAACTTCTAACATCTCTTTGACAACTTGGAATAGATAAGTTAGAGATGACTTCAACTTTTGACTCATCAACTCTAATCCCATCCCCTGAAATGTGATGCCCTAAAAAAATACCTTCAGTAAACATCATAAAACATTTTTCATGACTAAGTGAAATATTTGCTTCCTGACATCTCTTTAAAACTTTTTCCAAGTTTTCTAAAGCTTCTTCAAATGAGTTTCCATAAACTGTGAAATCATCCATGTACACCTCTACACAATCATGTATTAGATCTAAAAAAATTCCTAATACTGCCCTTTGGAATGTTGCAGGTGCATTGCATAATCCAAATGGCAATACTCGGTAAGCATAAGTACCCCAAGGACAGGTAAATGTGGTTTTGTCTTGATCTTCAAATGCTACTTGGATTTGGTTGTAACCACTAAACCCATCTAATAATGAGAAGTACTTTTTGCCAGCTAATGTATCTAACACTTGATCTATGAAAGGTAAGGGAAAATGGTCTTTAAGAGTAGCTTTGTTTAGTTCTCGATAGTCAACACATACCCTCCATTTTCCATTTTTCTTTGGCACAATTACCAAATGATAAACCTACTGACTATCTGAAATGGGATAGATGAAATTGACATTTAACAATTTTTTCAATTCTTCTTTAACAATCTCCCTAAGATTTGGATTCATCCGTCTTTGAGGTTGTCTGATTGGTTTGCAATTTTCCTCTATATAGATGTGATGAGTGCAAGTCTTGGGGCTTATCCCTTTCATATCATTGTACTCCCATGCATATGCAGAAGAATGTCTCTGTAAGATCTTGACTAGCTCTTCTTGTTGAGATTTTTCTAGGTTCTTGTTTATGTTTAAAGTTTTTCCTGGAAATATCTCACTTGTAGAGATGCCAAATTTATCCATAGAATGAAGAGACATCTGTCTTGATGATAAAAACTCAATGTTGGATTCTTCTTGAAATTTTTCATGTTTGTATTCTGAAGAGGATTCAAAGTTTTCTAAAGTATTCAGAATTTGACTATCTTCACTAATTTTTGAAATTGTGAAGAGAGGTTGTAAGTCTTCTTCATCCTCTATCCATTGAGTATCATCTAAATCTGTAATTGTCCTAGCTGGAGGATACAAAGTGAATTTCTTAGTTGAACTACCATCAGAGATGTACATATCACCGGATCTACAACTAATAAAAGCATCAGCTGTAGCCAACCAAGGTCTTCCTAATATAACAGGATGTCCTCTTAGATTATTCTTAGGAGTTAGGATCATGAAATCCACAGGGTACTCCCAAGAATCTAGGGACACTGGAATGTCTTCTATTACCCCATCAGGTTTGATCACAGATCTGTCTGCTAATTGTAATAATGTGGGTGTAAAGAGAAGATTAGGAAGTTTCAGTTTATCCATGATTTGTCTATTCATGATATTGATTGCTGCTCCTAAATCAATGAGTGTGTTCTGGATTTCAATTCCATTGATGTGAATTTTGACAACTGGATTTCCTGGGTCAAGATACTTTGGAATAGAAATCTTGCCCATCATAATGTCTGCTATCTGTCCTTCCAGTTGAATTTTCTTTGTTTCTCTTATTCTTTTTCTTGTTTTCTTCATACTCAACTTCTTTATTGTTTTGGCTAAAATTGGAATTTCCTTGATGGCTTGTAATAATGGAATTTTAATGCAAACATTTCTCAGCTCATCCAGGAAATCATAATTAGGCACCATGATTTGTTTTTGTACACCTTTATCATTTTGCAGTCTTTCCGGAAAGGGAGGTATAGAAGTAGATGTAGATGGTTGCTCTAATACAAGAGTTGAATTTATTGGATATTTTTGCTTTAATTTTTCAGTGTTTGGGTCTTGAAAGGATGTATCTTCCTCAAGACTTTTATTCACCCGTAGAGAGTCTTCCTCAGAGTTATCTTGTTCTTGTATAATCACAGAAGCTTTCCTCTTTTCAAGTATTCTTCCAGACCTAAGTTGAACATCACTAAGGTCTAGAGGAGTAATTATATAAGTTGGAAACTGTTGACCTTCTATCATGTATGTGTTCTGAGGATTTTTATTATTGGGGTTTGGTATGGGTTGAGCAGGCAATTGAATTGATTTTTGAGGAAATGGTAATGGGAGTGGTTGATTTTGATGTGGTTGGTTCTAATGATGTTGTTGAGGATTTTGTTGAAAATTTTGTTGAAGATTTTGAGGAAAATTTTGTTGAGGATTTTGAGGATAAAAATGTGGGTATGGTGGATAGGATGGTGGATACTGATAGTATGGAGAATATCTTCCATAGGGACTTTGCGTTCCTTGTGCCCAAGATTGATATTGATTTTGAAATTGGGGCCAAGGTTGCTGCCAAGAATTCCAAGGTGGAGGTTGATTATACATCTGATCATGGAATCCTTGTGTTTGAGGTCCCTGCCAAGGTCTTCTAGATACAAAATTGAGAGACTCTGTGGAATCTGTAGGAGTTTCCTCCTGAAAGACAGCTTTGAGACCAGGAAGAGAAGGAAAATTCTTGGTTTCATGTTTTTCAGAACAAATAACACAGGTTTCTACAACTTTTACATCCAAAGGACACTCTCTCTAGGCATGTTTCTTTCTACATTTGGGACAAAAGATTACCAAGGCATCAGATTCAGCCTTTTTCTTGTTTTGTATCTTGATGGTATCTATTTTTTCACTAAGACTCCCTAAACTGTCAGATTTAAAATCATCAAGCATGTGTCCTATTTCTGATCTACTTACTGTCCCAGAAGCAGACTTACTTGCCCTTGCAAGAGCAGGATCTCTTGGACCTTTGACAGTTTTAGATTTCCCTCTTGAAAGGTTGATACATAACTCGGATATTTCAGGTAATGTGAGCTGTGATATATCCCCTTTTCCCATCATGTTGAGGATATCCAACCATTCATCCCTAATTGTTTTCAACAAAAGAGCTTTTAAGGTGTCTTGATCTAGGTTTTCCATTTTTTCTCTTTTGATGTTGTAATTGAATCTCTCCAACAAATCTTCCAAATTTTCATCTTCTTTTTGTAACATCTTGAACACTTCTTCCTTATGATTAACCGGCATACAATAATCCAAATACCTCTCTAGAAATGCTTGTTTCATGTCTTCCCATGTTCTAATAGAACTGCTTCTTAGACTCATAAACCACTTCAATGCTGCTCCTTTCAAGGTTGAAGGGAATAGTTTCAATTTTTGAGCATCTTGTAAGTAGTCATAAGTTCTACACAGTACTTCAAATTCAAATAAGAAGGTTTCAGGATCTTCAGTTTTAAGTCCATATAAGTTTGGAAGGACAGAGGGTGAAATGTTTTTCATGGTTGTATTGGTTTCTTCATCAATTATAGGGAACCCAAAAGAGCTTCCTATTCTACCTCTTCCTCCATCTGCACCTCTACCTCCTTCTCCTCTACCTCTACCTCTACCCCCAAATAGTGTGTGTTCTCCATTAAAGACTCCTCCTCCTCCTTCTTCTGCCATGGTTGACTCTCCTGTGGAAGTGGAAAGGTTTGTGTCCCTAACAAGATTCTTCAAATATTCTTCTATGGCAGGTTCAGTGGATGAAGTGGAAGGTTTCTCTAATGGAATAGCTGACCTTAGATCTTCTAGAAGTCCAGGATCAGTAAAGGATGGAATGTGGGTCTGAGTTGAAGGTGTACTAGCTCTGGATCTAGATGAAACAAGTGGTGTTCTAGAAATCAAACTTCTACTTCTGCTTGTTATAAATCTTCCCCTTGAATCTCTCTCCCTATGCATATAATTGTTTTTTGATGCTAAGAAACAAAGGTTACCTAGTTTTCACTTCCCCGGCAACGGCGCCAAAATGTTTGGTCTCAACCTAGTCTCCTAAATTGAGTTCATTTAATTGTCAACCAGGGTTGGTATACTGCTGAAGTGAAGTGCATCGTATGTGCCTAGGTGTTTGTCTCTTAATGCATTGTGTTTAGTGTTTTATGATGTTTTTGGTCTTTTGTGATGATTTATGATGTTTTTGGTCTTTTGGTAGTTTTATGTTCACAAGGAAAATGACTAGAAAGCTAGTGGAAAGAAGCTAATGATTAAAAACAGAGTGAAGCCTAATTGGTTGATGACAAATGACAGATGCAATTGCAAATATTGAAACAGAATCAAATCTAAACTATGACTAAGCAGAAACAAAGCTTGATAATGAATTTTAAGCAAATGATTCAAAATATAAGCTCAACTTGTCAAATTATTTCATCAAAGGTATTTTGAGAGAGAGCTTAAGACATAGTCAGCTAAGTATGCAAATTCTCCTAACTGAGCAGTTAAACAACTAACTTATAATGATGCAACATTTTATCCATGATTAGAGATTTGTTGAAGCATATTTGGAGTAAAACATTGATACCATCACAAGATCTCTACTTTAAGACTAGTTCCTAACTCTATTCTGCAACTTAGTTTGATAACACTACACTTCACTCAAAGGTTATAGATTTTTAAAATAGTATTTTGAGGAAATGTTTGTTTGTGAGTTGATAAGGAAGTTGCAGAAGTACTTCAGGCCTTAAAATGATATTGTCTTCTGTTCATATGGTTATGAATCAATTATAGATTTTAGAACAAGAAGAGGTTTGTAAATAATGAAGGTTGTTTTGTTAAGTTTAACAACTGAAGTAATCTAATATGAAGTGAATGACAACTGAATGTGGAGTGCAAATGCAATGAGTTAAGCTAAAACTGAACTTAAGATGTCACTAATCTAAAAGAGTGCTGAACTACCAAGTCATTATCAAACTTAAAACAAAATAACTGAGCATGAATTAAGTGCAATTAAACTCTGGAGTATCCTAACTAGGCTATCATGCATTATTCTATGGAACTATACAGTCTGTTTGTCCATCATGATTGGTATTTTGGAAGAGTTTCTTAGAACAATCCTAACTGTACAATTCAGTGCAAATGCAAACATAAAGACTGAAAGAAATTAAAAACTAATATATCATAGCTATCTCCTACCCATCATTATGATATTTTGGAAAAGCGTTTTAAGAGCAAGAACAGCTATGGTACTTAGTGCAAACACACAACTGAAACAATCAAGATCACAATCATGCTTAAGACATTATAAGGATTTTTGGGAAGAGTTTCTTCTTTTGGAAGAGTATTTAGCATAAGTATAACTGTGATGGTGAACAAAAGAGATTGCAATTAAATCCTACAATACTATAGCCATTTTCCATTCATTATCATGATCTTTTGGAAGAGCTTCTTCTTTTGGAAGAGTTTTTAGAATAAGTATAACTATAGTAGCTAATGAAAACAACTACGAATTCAACTTCAAAAACGTAAAGGCGGCTAGGATACTTATCTAAATTACGCAAATAAAATCGTGCAGGAGGAAGGGGCCCTCTACCACCAGACGGAATCTAACTCCAAATCAAATCAATGCTTTCAAAACAATACTGTCTTCTTCATTAAAGGAGAAATAACTTGAACAGAGAAATCTACGTCTTCAGAAATGTAGCACAGAATCTAAGCAAAATCTAGAAAAAAATCTAGCCTAGCTCTCGGTTTCCCAAGTGTTTTTATAACAAATTTACATAACAAGACTTGCAACAATTCCAGGATCATTGTCTTTCCTTATCAAAATCACATTAGGACTCTTGAAGTGGCTGCGTAAAAAGGAAAATGACATCTGGACTAAGACAGTCCTATTAGAAGTCTGCCTTCTTAAATGTGTTCCCACATACCAAAACCATATCCAGAATTCGTTTCTTCCTTCATGGTGAGCAACGAACAATGTAGACATGACGTGGAATATACCCATATGCGGTTTTTCTTGAGAGGCCACCTAGAACATACCCAAACGTGAAGACAGCTACAGAATTGCCGATTAGCTACGGAATGTTTGCATTCTGCAGCTAGTTCCAGTCAAAATGCATTACAATGACAAAAATCACAAAACTTAGCAAGTCATTCATGTTAATCATTCTAAAAGTAATTTTAACTAAATTCATTGATCAATTAGGTCTAGGATAACAATGGACAAACGAAAATGAGGTAAAGTAAGATGAAAGAAAGCACAATCTTGAGGCTCAACATACCCCCACTGCTGACTTCTTGCATGTCCTCATGCAACTTATCCTATAAACTCAGAGGCTTCTGCAAGAACATCTAATCCTCTCCTTCTCCTTTCCCTGGAAGGTAGAGATCTTCTGGGTTTTCTGATGACAAGTTTGAACCTTAAGTTGATAAGTGCCCTGATTAGCTTCTTGTTCCTCTTTTTCAACTTTTCATTAGCCTTTTCCACTTTGTCTATATGTAGGGATAAGGTTGAGTTCATATCAGTTTTGAGTTTGACTTGTTCCTTCAGAATGTCATTCTCATTTTTTATGTGTCTATTAAGTATTTCCAGCTCATACCTATCCCTTCTTAACACATCTATTTCGGACAGTGGAGGACTAGGGGTTCTCTCTCTACTCTCTGAAGCTTTCCTTTCCAAAGTTTCAACATATTCATAGACTTCTTGCTGAGCAGGGTCAATTTCAGGGGTTCCTTCATTAAAATCCTCTTCAACATCTTCTTCAATAGATGTTTCCTCATCTTCTATATTTATCACCCCTGTTTGTTTGATTTGATTTTTCCTTAGTTTCTCCTTTAGTCTATGGCTTCTTCTTGGCTGGGAAGATCCCTCTCCTTTCTCTATGGCAGATTTCCTGATTACCTTCTCTTTCTTAAGTTGTCTATTGATTTGAGTCAACTTCTCTAAGATGATTTCCTCACTACTTTCCTGGACTGTTTTGTCAATTTCAATTTTTGAAGCTCTCCATTTTCTGCTTCTCCTTGTAGGTTGTTGTTCAGGTGAGGGCTCTTTTGGCTCTTCAAAATGATTTCTTATCAAGAAATTGTCCCAAGTATCATTTTTTTGGCTAAATGGTGTTCAATCAAAATTTTAACCAAGCCATGATGATATAGAGTTGTCTCTAAAAATTGAACCCTTCTTTGAACACAAGAAGCCATCTTTTTCAAAATTTGAAGCAAGAAATAGGGTAGGTTTAAGTCTTCCCCCAAAAAATGCATTATCAGTCTAATGTGGTAAACATAAAATGTGCCATATCTACCCTCACATGTAATAAATTTTTGCAGAATAAGCAGTACGTTTCTCCATTTATTTTTCAAGGCAGAACTTGGAATTCCTTTCTTAAACACAGTGATATCCATACCTGGTGATTTTAGAATTTGCTTCCAGGATTCATTATGGAATTCTCTTTTTTTGAACCATCTCTCTCCATTTCTAAGTAATCCCGTAGCTTCTGCAATGAAAACTTCAGTGACAGTGAATTTAACATCCCCCATTTCAACCTCAGCTCCTTGAAATGACCTTGCAAATGTTTTAGTGACTTCTTTGTGGAAGCCATTAAACTTCTCAAGAAATTGTAGCCATCCTATCTGTTGCAACATTTCTTTACATTGAGGGTAGCCTTCTAGGTATTTTGTACCCACTGGTTCAGTTCTTACAATGAAACCCATAATTGCTTCTTCAATGTTCAGATTAATACTCTTTCTACCCACGGAAACAATAACTTTCACCTTCGAATTGATATGCCTCAGGTTCTTAATGACAATGGCTTCAAACTTTGGAATGATATACCTCTGCGTTATAGTGACAATGGCTTCAAACTTCGGACTGATATGCCTCTGCTTGACAGTGACAATGGCTTCAAACTTCGGACTGATATGCCTCTGGTTGACAGTGACAATGGCTTCAAATTCCTCACTAATATATCTCTGTCTCTCGATGATAATGGCTTCAAATTCCACACTGCTATACCTCTGTCTGCTGGTAACAAATGGCTTCAAATTCTTCACTGCTATACCTCTGTCTCTTGGTGATAATGGTTTCAAATTCCACACTGCTATACCTCTGTCTCCTGGTAACAAATGACTTCAAATTCTTCACTGCTATACCTCTGCGTTTACAGTGATAATGCTTAATCTCTGTTCACGGTGATAGGGCTTTGATATTCAAACTGATATACCCTTTGCTCTGCTCACGGTGATAGGAATATCTCTATTTTGCGGAATGAAGTGCTGGCTACAAAATAGAGTGATGGAAGTAGTTACGGAAATGAGTTAATGGAGTGAGGTGGAGAAAATGAATTAATGATTGAAAAGACGGCGGAGATTTTTACAACGGAAAAGAAAATCATGATTGAATGATTTGGTTGGGTGACGTGAAGGAATTAAACACTTCAGCCATTTTAACCGCTTAAATGATGTCGGGTATGGAATTTGAAATGAGAGATTTTAATCCAAAGTTTGTGGAGGGTATTTTGGTCATGATCAATAAAAATAATTAAAACAACTTTTTCGAATAATTCATAACTAAAACTATGCTAAACTTTATGAAATGCCATTATAATCTAAACTTGTTACCTCTGCTTTTCATTCGATTTTTGTAGTCTTTGTCTTCTTTGTTCACCTTTGGAAGAGTCTTCATAATTCTTCTTGATTCTTCTTATTCATGGATACACTGGATCATTTTGTTGCAATTCTAATGTCTGTTGACTATTGCCTTCAGGATTTGTAGCTGCGGAATGACTGTTTGGCTGCGGAAAGTCTGATCAGCTGCAGAATGTCTGTTAAGATGCAGAATGTACCTGTAGAGCATTTTAATCATGGAATGGAGTGTTTTTGGAATATAAGTGAAATGTTATATGGTATGAATGAAGATGGATGATGAGACATTATATGTATGAAGTGGATGATGAAATGGAATGGATTCAATTTATGAAATGGAGTGAAAGAACATAAGAACTGCCCTGCAATCCATGACATGTATTATTCATTTGCAGTAAGACATCAGACTTTAAATTTTGACATGAAAATGAGGTGAATGGAGTATGGAATGGGATGAATGAAATATGGAATGAAGTAGAGTATGAATGAATGAATGAAATGGAATATGGATGGATAAGTGAATGGAGTGAAATGAAATGAGATGGATCATAAGCACTATGGATTTGAACTTATGATTTTGTAACAGCTGCTTGCAAAAACAAAATGGAAAAGTTAGAGTGTCAGAGAGACTCTGATTTTCACCCTATCTTTTCTGTATAAACATGCCAATCAATGATTGGTTTTCATGTTTATACTTTTATTTTATTTTATTTATTTTTTTATTTTTTTTCAAAAGAAATGCTTCAGAAAATTCAATCAAGTTGATGAAGAAGAAAGATTCTTCTTCATTAACTTCACATCACTGCTTTCTTGGAACTTCTTGACAAATTCTTCTCTTGAGAGTGGTTTGTGATACAACTTCAATCTATGACCATTCACAAGAAAAGTGACCTCTCCTTCATCTATAGTTCTGATTTTTACTACCCCATTATAAAAAATTTCAACAATTTCATATGGCCCAAGCCAATGTGTCTGAAATTTTCCTTGAAAATCCTTGAATTTTGAATCAAACAAGAGAGCCCAGTCACCTTCTTTGAATTTCTTCTCTTTGATGTACTTGTCATGCCATCTAGCCCTTTGCTATTGGACTAGACTTGTTTTCTGAACTGCATCTTGTCTAATCTCATCCAATTCATTAATTTGCTCCAATCTATACTTCTGTGCCTCCGTCAAATCAAGTCCTAACTGAACTGCCATTTTGAAGGTTTGAATTTGGAACTCTATGGGAAACAAAACTTGCTTTCCATAAACAAGCTCATAAGGAGTATGGCATGTTGTGTCTCTCCATGTAGTTCTATAGGCCCACAAGGCTTCAGGAAGCCTATCCACCCAATCTTTTCTATGTAAATGGACAGTCTTTGTTAGGATTCCTTCAATAAATTTATTGGTAAACTCCACTTGACCATTTGCTTGTGGATGATAGGGAGTAGATTTTCTATGCCTGATTTTGTACCTCTCCATCATTTGCTCCACTAGCCTTGATGTAAATTGAGTTCCTTGATCTGTAACAATTTCCCTTGAGACACCAAAATGAGTAAAAATATCCTCAAAAAGAAAAGTAACTACAGATGATTCATTATTAACAAGTAATGGCTTGGCTTCTACCCATTTAGTAACATAATCAGTGCAAACCAATATATACCTTTTCTGTCTTGATGGAGGACTAATAGGTCCTACAAAATCCAAAGCCCATTTTTCAAAAGGTTCAATATGTACCTGAGGTTGTAATGGCATTTCACCTGAAGGAGAAGGTTTCCCTACTCTTTGGCAACTGTCACACCTTTTGACATACTATTTAGCATCTTTAAACAAGGATGGCCAATAATATCCTAAATTAAGGATCTTATAGGCTGTCCTCTTATCAGCAAAGTGTCCGCCACAAGGTTCATCATGACATGCTTTGAGAATCTCAGGCATCTCATCTTCACGAACACACCTTCTAATGATTAAATATGGACCTGTCTTGTACAACTCATTAGCAACCCATGAATATTTTGCACTATCATGAATGATTTTTCTTTTATCCCTTGCATTCATTATTGAAGGAAATTTTCCTGAAACTAAATAATTAGCAATATCAGCAAACCATGGGGTTTGAGTAGAGATTGCAAAAATATATTCATCAGAAAATTGATCTTCAACTGGAGTGTCATCTTTGATATTTTGGAGTCTAGATAGGAAATCAGCTACTGTTTTTTGTTTTCCAGGCCTATCTAGAATGGTAATGTTGAGTTCTTGTAATAGCAATAACCATCTTATAACTCTCCCATTAGTAATTGATTTGTTCATTAAGTATCTAATTTCAGAATGATCAGTGTGAACAAAAGTTTCATAGCCTGTTATATAGTGTCTGAATTTGTTTATGGCATGAACAACAGCTAAAAACTCTTTTTCAGTTACAGTATAGTTTAACTCTGTAGGAGTCAAATTTTTACTAGTGTAATAGATGGACCAGACCAGACCAGACCATACCATACACACACCTTCCACTAATTGGTAACATTAGAATTGGACACTCATGAAATTTTGCAAAAATACATAACACAAACCTTAGCCCAAGTTATGGGGCTTACCATCCGCGAGCGTTATTAGTAATCCCTTATAATAAAACGCTCCATATTATTGAATGGCCAACAACAATCTTATATATATATGTATGTATGTATATGTATTTATTGATGATTCAACTCACCATATATATTAATACCATTCTCCAACTCAGAGCTTACAACGTTAACACGACGCCCATATAATTGACATTCAGCCCCATCGATTAACATGTCTTTCATATCGACAGTTGACCTGTTCTCGCATCCGTCTTGACGATCCAACGAACCCAATCAAATCTTGCGCAGACTGTTATGCATGGGCATTAACTCACAATGAGAGTGGGTTTTCAAAACTACTTAAGGCCACGTGTCAGCCTATGGCATTGATCGTGTTAATTTCTTAAATAAATCTTTCCTTACAAAGGCGGTGTGATATGAGTGGGGTTGGTTTCGCAAACCCACTGTCACTATTCACTTCTTCGTTGTTCTACTCCCCTTACTCTAGGCTCCGTTTCATTTCTTAACTTCGTTCTTCTATACGTTTCAATGCCTTTGTTGATATAAACTTTGCTCTTGCTTTGTCTTCGCATTCACATTACTTCATCTGTAGCTTACATAGAGGTTAAATAACTCATCGTTCCCTTAAAGCGAGACCTTCTTCGAAGATTTCAGAACGTCGTATGACATTTCACAACAGAATGTGTAATCTCCTTCTTCGAATGCTCTATATAATGTAATCACATTCTGACCTGATATGGACATCACCATTGTATAACCGAAGGTCCTTTCCTTCGTTTCTCTTCAATGAGGCTTCCTCCACGACTTCGTGGGACACACACTTTCTCGGCTCTTCGATTAAAACTTAAATATTCTGGATTCGGTTGTCATGAAATTTTATGCTGCATTAATATAAACAGAGGTTCATATATAAACAGAGGTTCATATTGCAGAGTGATTCTCTTCGGCCTCCCGTGGAATTTCGATACAAAAAATACTTCAATTAACTTCTCCACAGCATATACAAGCCTTAATCGCATTTAATTCGAAACATAAAATCGACCTTAATTGACATCAATTCTTCCTTTAATTGCAGGGTTTCATCTCAGAGCCTATTTCAGAGGTTACCATATATCTATTGAATTCAGGCATATTCACACAGGACTAGTTCTGAAAATGCACATCTGGTTCAGGAATGAATTCTTATATATATATATATATATATATATATATATATATATGGAATCACTTACATTCATCTCTGGCCTAGTCTTCAGTAGATGGCCTTTCTAACAATTTTGTCCGAGGATTTTCAGAACAACACCCTCTGCAGCTCTTCCCTATGGCTCTAGAGTAAAATTGCCAAGCTTCAACTGATTTTAGCATTTTCACTAATACACCATAACTCAGAAACTAACATCTGTATTAAACAGTGGCCTTTCTATCCTCATTACTCTATCTCTCCAGATCTGCTATCAAATGGCCTTCTTCTACTGTCCTCACTACTTTGCACCTTGAATAGCTCTCTGCTTCAGTTCACTGATGCCTGCCTCTGCTACCTCTCTACTACCTCTGCCACTTTTTGTTGAGATTGCAACAAGATGATGAGCTTAGTGGAAAGGAGTTGCCTTCACTAAGTGGGCCCGCAGGCTATTTTTGGCGCAAAGTCTATTTTTAGACATATGGATAATGTTCTATGAGTTGCAGGATGCTATTTGTGGATGGTTGGTCAAGTCGGAAAAAATAGATGGACTTCTATTTTTAGACATACTGGGCGGAATCTATTTTTAGATTGCCAGTCTAAAAATAGATATGTCAAATATTATTAGCTCTTAATAATATTTAGACTCTAAACATTATCTTATTCTCTTGGAGCACTTCAATTAAGTGCATAGATGTGGCACAGGAGCTGACAGAAGGAATTACGCTATTCCTGAGGGTTAAGTGGAGCTATTGCATGGATACTTCAGTTAGAACTCATGTGACAGAGTTTGGTGGAGTTGATTGAGGAAGTTAGTGGAGTTGTATTCAGTTTAACTAATCTAAACATAGTTGAACTATTTGTATTTAGTTTAACTAATTGATACAATTAGTGAGAGTGGTGTGAATTAATTATTAATTAATTCACTAATTATAAACTCATAAATCAACTAAAGAATGCATCAGTTAACTTCAGTGCATGGACAGTTTCAGTGGAGACCAGTGCAGAAATAGGTGAAAGAGCAGGTTAACTATCAGTTGTGACTATACTATTGCTATTTGAAACACACAGATAGGTGGAGTAGCCCATGAGGATTGCGCAGTACAAGCCAGGTGGTTTATCTATTTAATGAAGCCATCCCATATCATTAATTACGCAATAGAGGCTGGCTATCAAGTGGCAAAATATTGGAGCATGTGTTTTGCTAGATCTAGCTTGATAGTGTGTAGAAATTGAGGGTGTGCATGAGAGCTTGTGAGGAGCTTTTGTACTATTATTGTTACATGATATCCATGACATATAATATATAGATAGTTTGGGTTTTCAGCTCTAAGATTTCCCATTAAATATTGTGTTCATATGTGTGATTGTTTGTGGTTTTAACGTATGCATGCAATTGATTTTATTTCCGCATGTGATGATCAATGGTAGAAGAGATTCTGTATTATGCATGAAGCTAAAATAGTGTGTGATCAGGAGAATCTCGGTGAATAATATATCAGTTATTCAAATTTCTACATGGTATCGGAGCTATATTGATCATTGGAGCAATTGCAAAACATTGAAGCGGTTGAGTTTTGTGCTGGTGGAATTCGAATTTGCAGCAGTGTTTTATTGGTGTCGAAGTTGAGATGTCTTTCAACGGATTGCGATTGGAGTATGCCCTTGAGGGCAGCTCGAATTATATTGCATGGAAGGACAAGATGGAGGCGGTGCTAGATGACAATGGGTTGAAGGAGTTCCATTCCAAAGCCTACTTCTAGTGATGCTATCGTACTTGACGCATGGCAAAAGAAGACAGCAAAGTGTCAAAGGATTCTGTTGGAGGGCGTGAAGGATCACATAGTATCCAGCCTTCATGGTAAGGCTTCTCCATTCTTGATGTGGAAATCTTTGACATATTTATTTCAAAGCAAGAGCGATGAGAGGAAGTTAGCGCTCAAGGACAAACTCAGGAACATAAAGATGGAGAAAAGCAACAGTATGCCCAGGTACCTCACGAAGTTCATCCAATGTAGGGATGAGCTGGGAAGTGTGGGGGTTACTGTTGATGATGAGTACTTGGTGATCTTGGCTCTCCTTGGGCTTCCGAAGAGTTGGCATTCCTATCAGGACTCTATCAATGGTCGAGAGAAATTGCTAGGATGGGAGCGACTTTGGTCAGATCTTGTGCAAGAGGAGATAAGGCGAAGTACTAGGGATGGATCTTCATCAAAGAACTCTGATGAAGAAAATTGCGCTTTGGCTACCAAAGCAAGGAAGGGGAAGAGCAAGAAGAATGCTTCTCAATCTGGTGCGAAAGGCAAGAAGCAGGACATGTCCAAGGTGAAGTGCTTTCACTATCACCAACACGGACATTACGCCACTAATTGTCCACAGAAGAAGAAAAATAAGCAGGCTGCTAGATCTGCAGCTGAAGAGACCTTAGCCTCACAGTTTGAGCTGGATTTTTCACTGATCACATGCTTGGTCTCAAGTATGACGGGATCAGTGTGGTTTCTGGACAGTGTTGCATCTTTTCACATGACGGGAGATAGAGATTTGTTTACTGATCTAGATGAGAAAGATCTTGGAGTGCACATCGAGATGGGCGATGATGGTAGATAAAATGCGACCAGTATCGGTACCATTTCCTTTGAGAGAGAGTCTGGTAAACCGTTCATATTGAAGGAAGTGATGCATGTTCCAGGATTGAAGAAGAATCTTATCTCTGTGGCGATGTTAGAAGACAAGAGATATGATGTTGTCTTTAGCGAGGGAAAGGCTTTCCTGCGCAGTAAGGTAACTGGTGAGACCTGGAGGATAGGGGGTTGAGTTAAGAACCTTTATCAATTGCAGGTAGATGGCTGCGCAGCAATGGCAGGCAAGGCAGAAGGAGTGGTGAGCCGGGATGATGGCGAGCTGTGGCACAAGAGATTGGCCCACCTTCACCATGGAGCAGAGATACTACAGTTCTCTTGGGCTAAGGGCACCCTTGCGCAGTCAGATCAGTGCAAGGGGTGTACTTTAGGGAAGTATGTGAAAGCCACCTTTCACGAGAAGGATAGTAGCGCCACGACGATCCTTGAGAGAGTTCACACAGACGTGTGTGGTCCTTTCTCAGTTGCTTCGACAGCAAAGCACAAGTACTACGTGATCTTTGTTGATGATTTCTCTCGGAAGTGCTGGATCTTCTTCATGCAGAAGAAGAGCGAGACATATTCAAAGTTATGTGAATTCAAGGCGCTGGTTGAGAAGGAATCGGGGAAGCATGTGAAGGCTCTTAGGAGCAACAATGGTGGTGAATTCATCTCTGCTGAATTCAAGGACTTTTGCAGTGCGAAGGAATTCGAAGAGAGCTCATAGCACCTCTTAGCCACAACGAAGGGGTTGCGGTGGAAGGTAAAATGATCGTGGGTGTTGCACGAGGAGGCGATGTTGCATGATGGGGCCTTCCCATACAACTTGTGGGTGGAGGCATGCAATACTGCAGTATATGTGCATAACCGTTGTCCTCACATGATACTTGGCATGAGTACACCCGAGGAGGCGTTTTCTGGTAAGAGGCCTGATATTTCCCATTTGAGGATTTTTGGTTCACTTGTTTACATTCATGTGATGAAGGATGTCAGGAAGAAGTTGGAGCCAACCGCAGAGGTTGGGATATTTGTGGGGTACACTGATACACCCCACAACTATCGTGTGTATTTTCCGGACAGTCACAAGACTGTTGTGCGACGGGATATCAAATTTCAGGAGGAGAAAGCCATGAAGTGTTCACTTGAGAAGGAGCCACACTTTCATGTAGATGAGGAGCTATTAGTTTCCAAGGATGAGCCTCAGGATGTGGATCAGCCACAAGAGGAGGTTCATGGAGTGGAAGAGACCACTCAGGCAGCGCCAACCATCAGAGGGAGGAAGCGCACCCTCTACAGAGAGGGCGAGTCTGCGCTCGAATGCGAGAGAAGGTTGTAGGAGAACCTACATCACGGCACGGACGAGGCAGTCACCTAATCGGTAACCTTGGATACATGGCTCTTGTGAGCAAGTGTATCGTGAAGCGGGAGCCATCCTCTTTCGAGGAAAGCTGTGGAGGATCCGCATGGGTAGATGCCATGGTGGAAGAGTATGATTCAATTGTTAGAAACCATGCATGGGGTGTCCCAGGCCCGGATATCAGTGGTGGGTTCAAGATGGATCTACAAAGTGAAGCAGGCAGCTGATGGGAGTGTGGAGAAGTACAAGGAAATATTTGTTGCCCGAGGCTTTTCACAGAGTGAGGGGATCGATTATGAGGAGACCTTTGCACCTGTCACAAGGTATTCTTCCATACAGACAATTCTTGCTCTCTTAGTGCAGATGGGGTGGCACATTCATCAGATGGATGTGAAGACTACGTTCCTCAATGGGGTCATTGAGGAGGAGGTGTACATAGAGCAGCTCGAAGGTTTTGAGATCTTCAGCAGCGAGTCACATGTGTGCAGGCTCAAGAGAGCGTTGTATGGGTTGAAACAAGCACCTCGTGCTTCATACACACGGATAGACAGTTATTTCACCAGACTTGGATTCTCCAAGAGTGAGGCGGATCCTAACCTATACCAGATTGTGGTGGAGGGTAAGTTCTTGATCATTGTACTTTATGTAGATGATTTGATTTTGACGTGTGATGAGCTGATTGATACATTCATGCAAGTGATCTTGCAGGTTTGAGATGAAGGACTTGGGCCACCATCATTGTCCCTGCAGGATTGTGGCTGGTGGAAATTTGGCAACGGTGGTGGGTGGTTTCTCAGGTAAGTATGCCAGGAGATCTTGGAGAAGTTCAACATGCATGGCTGCACCAAGCTGTTGATACTCCTCTTCCTGGTGGTTGGAGGAAGGAGGATGCTACTTCGGAGAGGTAGTGGATGCCTTGTTTATCAAGTTGGTGGGGTTGCTTATGTAATGTGGCCAATACATGACCCGACATATGCTCTGCAGTTAACCAGCTTTCACAAGCTATGGTTAAGCCTACCAAGCTCTTTTGGAAGGCGGGGAAGCATGTATTGAGATATCTTAGAGGCACATCAAGATATGGATTATGGTACAGACAGGAGGATGAGTTGAGGCGGCATGGCTTCATGGATTGGTATCATCATATCAGAGATTGTGTGCAGCGGAAGGTCATGTTACTTTCATACATTCCTATGGAGGATCAGGATGCTGATATCTTGACGAAGGCGCTCACCAGGAGCAAATTCGAATACCACAGGGGCAGGATAGGGGTTGCAGATAATCCATATCTTGTTGAGAGGTAGTGTTGAGATTGCAACAAGATGATGAGCCTAGTGGAAAGGAGTCGCCTTCACTAAGTGGGCCCGCAGGCTATTTTTGGCGCAAAGTCTATTTTTAGACATATGGATCATGTTCTATGAGTTGCAGGATGCTATTTGTGGATGGTTGGTCAAGTCGAAAAAAATATATGGACTTCTATTTTTAGACATATTGGGCGGAATCTATTTTTAGATTGCCAGTCTAAAAATAGATATGTCGAATATTATTAGCTCTTAATAATATTTGGACTCTAAACATTATCTTATTCTCTTGGAGCACTTCAGTTAAGTGCACAGATGTGGCACAGGAGCTGACCGAAGGAATTACGCTATTCCTGAGGGTTAAGTGGAGCTATTGCATGGATACTTCAGTTAGAACTCATGTGACAGAGTTTGGTGGAGTTGATTGAGGAAGTTAGTGGATTTGTATTCAGTTTAACTAATCTAAACATAGTTGAGCTATTTGTATTCAGTTTAACTAATTGATACAATTAGTGAGAGTGGTGTGAATTAATTATTAATTAATTCACTAATTATAAACTCATAAATCAACTAAATAATGCATCAGTTAACTTTAGTGCATGGACAGTTTCAGTGGAGACCAGTGCAGAAATAGGTGAAAGAGCAGGTTAACTATCAGTTGTGACTATACTATTGCTATTTTCAACACACAGATAGGTGGAGTAGAACATGAGGATTGCGCAGTACAAGCCAGGTGGTTTATCTATTTAATGAAGCCATCCCATAGCATTAACTATGCAATAGAGGCTGGCTATCAAGTGGCAAAAGATTGGAGCATGTGTTTTGCTAGATCTAGCTTGATAGTGTGTAGCAATTGAGGGTGTGCATGAGAGCTTGTGAGGAGCTTTTGTACTATGATTGTTACATGATCTCCATGAAATATAATATACAGATAGTTGGGATTTTTAGCTCTAAGATTTCCCATTAAATACTGTGTTCATGTGTGTGATTGTTTGTGGTTTTAATGTATGCATGCAATTGATTTTATTTTCGCATGTGATGATCAATGGTAGAAGAGATTATGTATTATGCATGAAGCTAAAATAGTGTGTGATCAGGAGAATCTCGGTGAATAATATATCAGTTATTCAAATTTCTACACTTTTCATCTCTCTTTTCCATCTCCTTTTCTTTCTTTTGCTATCTCTCTTTGTCTTTGTTTCCTCTGATGTCTCTGCTGCCTTTCTACCCCTGGAATGATGTTTCAGGTGCTCCTCCTTTGTCATCTCCTTTTCCATCAATGACAACATTTCCAACAGTCTCCCCCTTTGGCATTGATGGCAACACATCCAACAATAATCCAATGCTTCCTTTGCCTATCTGCTTTTCCTCCCCCATTGACATCAATGGAAAAGGGTTTCACATCTCTCAGTGTAGATTCTATCTCTGCATTTTCTCTCTCTGAGATGCGATTAGGCCTTCTTCTTTTGACTTTGTACCCTACTGCTCCAAACTAGTGTAAAAGAGTTGTTGAGCAAACACTTTTGAGGATTATCGATCTTGAATGTACACTGCAAGTTGATACAATCCCAAAGCACTGACTCCTTTCACTTGTATAAAGCTGAAAGTGAGGATAATGACACTTCATAGAACACATTGTACTAGCCTTATCTAATCAGAGATGCATCACTGGATCAAAACTAAAATACTGAGAAGGCTTCAAATATACTTATGTATATAGTATGATCTTCAACAGAAATACATATATGTTGAGGAAGATTGTAGGTGGAATATGTCTTCTTTTTGCAATACACATCTGCAGTACAACATTTGTTCAAATATGATGATGATGCCAATATTTATAGTTATGGTTCACTTGTACTGCTTGTTTTTGGTGATATGTGCTAGACTGCTGACAGGGATATTACTCTTAAATACTGAAAGGTCCTTGTCGTTGTTGTGAACAATGAATCAAACCAGAGTTTACAACTTATTGTGAGATTAGGAAATATCTTTCAATATAAGAGACCAAATGACTTTTACTGCTTGCACACTGTACTTTCAAAACAAACCCTTCAATGTATTGGTCAGTCTCACTTATCAATCATGCAGTTTTCTTTATGACATGAGGAGGTATGTATGTCAATGATCAATCTCTCTTTAAAGGTGAATTAGCATATTCAAAATGTTTAATTGAAAACTCAGCAAACAAACTTCACATAGTGTTATGAATGATCTTAAGAGAAAAGGCTTGATATGTATATGTATTGACTTCAGGAAGGCATCCAAAAATATTTGTTTCAATGCTCAATATCATGTTTCAAGAGTAAACAAAATGTTGATCATTTAGCCTTTTCATTGACCCTTTTATGTTGGATGTACTCTTGCCATAACCTTTGATCCTGAGGACTTGTATCATACCACTGCTTCTCCATGAAAACTCTTGATATTATATTGATAGGCATGCTGCCTGCACCAAGTACCAAATGATATTACTTTGATAAAATATGCAGAGATTTCACTTTAGCTTGCACATTTACCCATAATTTAAGACATCCTTCATAAATTCTTCTATTGAGATTTCCAATGTTCACATCAACAGTCATTAATATCCTCAATCTGATCTTTTCATCATTAACTATTTTCTTATTTTGTCATTCTGTTCAAGGAATGTCATTTCATTTTCCTTTCTAAGACTGCTCCAAAATCATTGCTGCTTTAAAAATCAATTCAACAGTTCTAATATAAAGATCTTTGGGAAGGCATCTTCAATTTCTTTTCTATGAATCTTCATGGGCTAATTACTCAAGGATTTATTACTCACTTAACTACATTTCTCCAAGGGGACTTTTCATATATGAATGATGCCATGACATAATGATGATAGGCACTTCTCTTACACATCCTTCTTAATGTGGTTCACTGTTAGTTCTACAAGTTCATGGTTGATGTTCTCTCTACAACCATGGTTGCTTGCTGCCTTTTCTTCTTCCATCACTCTGTCAGCTAATGAATGCTTCAGATCATCTTCCTCCTCTTTAGTTCTCTGTTAGAGGAATTTCCTTTCCCTTCCTAATCTCATATCCATTCTCATTCTAAGGTTCTCTTCTTAGACTACTTTCATGGGATCTATATATGAACTGCTCTCCCCCTGGGATGTTGCTTCATATTTGTCATTGGATGGATTTTTTCTTTTCTTCCTAAAGCAGCTCCCCCTGAGACTATGGAGGATTCGTTATGTTATTGAGATAATAGGCTCTCCCTTTCTCTTTTCCTTCCATACTTTATTGGAGTTCATCATAATGTCTGAACTTCTTTTTGATTCATAGTTTTTATTGATTTGTTTTGAATCCATCATCTGTTTAGAGTTCTTTAATGTATATGGCATATTACAGTTTCTTTCTTTGTGACCTGGCTTGAGGCATACATAACATCTTATTTGACCAAGGTACATTTGAGCTAATGTATAATAGTTTGTTCCCCTTTTTTAACATAATTTACAATCAACAAATTTATGTCCAAAATTATTGCATGCATAACAATAGCCATGGAAATGATTTGTGTACCTGGTGAAATATTGTCTTTTCCCTTTGCTTGCTTGAGGTATTCTTCTCATTTGCAGCATCTTTTGCTGGTTAACATTGATTCTCTTTCTCTTACAATGTGCTGCATCATGTCCTGGTGTGTGGCAAGAGAAACAGGTGATACTTCCCATAGGAGGAAAGAACCTTCTTTGACATCTTCCAAACTTATTCAATTCATCCTTAGGAGTATGTGAGCCTTTAGCAGCTGATTGTTTCATCCTCTCATTCTCTATTCTTTCATGTTGCTGCTTGATTCTGTTAGTTTCTTTACACCTCATGTTCTTGCTGGCTACTTCTTCTGGAGGAATTTTTTGAGTAGCTTCATTTCCCTTTGTAGCTTTTACAAAGATGATTTTCATGTTATCTTCTACCTTGGACTTACTGGTTTCTCCTTCATATCCTATCCCAGCCTTTATAAAGGGTGACCTTTGAGCATTTAGTATTTGGTCCAACTGTCCAGAGCTTTTCATTAGAGGTGTATTCATTAATAGTTCTCTTTGGGGTTTTTCTAAATTCTTTCTTAGGCTCACTACTTCTTCTTCCAATCGTTCACATTCCTGACTTTTCTCTCTCATTTGTTGCAGCAGAGTTTCTTCTACTTTCTTTGCTTCTTCAAGCTGTGTCTTCAGGCCAATAATTTCTTTCCTATCTTCATATTATTTCTCATCACATATTTGCACCAAAGTCTTCAGGTCTTTGTTTTCATTCTTCAATTTTTCTATTTCAGTCAGGGCTGTGTCAAGTTTGGCTTTTTCCTTAGCTACAAATTCTTCATGGTTCTTACTACCATTCACACTAGAAGGTACCTCATTTGATTGAATATTTTCCTTTTGACCTGAAGTTTTATTCTTTTTAATTATCTTCTCCTTCTTGACAATGCAGTCCTCTGTGTCTATTCCATGCATGAAATGCAATCTGTCCCAGATTTATTTTGCAGAGGTTAAATCCATTATCAACTCAAAGTCCTTGTTATGAAGACTGTTACATATCACACATTTTGCCTTGTCATTCCTCTATTGTTCTTTCACCGTGGGGAAGTCTGTGCAATAACCATCACAAAAAATATTCCGTACCTTAGGTTCATCAGCCATTAAACTTGTTTTAACCTTATCTCTCCATTCAGGAAAGTTTGTTGTATTTAGCACAGGTACATTTTGATAGTCCATGACTCAACCAGATCTCCTTAAATCTATTAAGCTTACACCAAAGGAACCCGCTCTGATACCAATTGTTGAACCCTTAGTTAAAATGAGAGGGGGGGTGAATTAGTTTAACACATTCATGGACTTTTAAAACTTTTCATTAAAATTTATTAACACCTTCATTTCATGACCCACATAATGTGTGAGCAATCTTTATTTGTGAGAAGCAATTAATAAGAAGATTAGATAATGTACCAGCAGTCTTAATATGTTAGCATCAAGTATTAGCAGAATAGATATACCATATCAACACATAGACATCATGCACATAGACACCAGATATAAGTGGAAACCCATAAAGGGAGAAAACCACATCTTATTATTGTTGTGATGCAAAGACAAGCACCAAATCCCTCTCACCACTAATTTTATGTAGGCTCCAACCCACAGGAGGCTCCTACCTCAATTCTGCAAGCTACAACTTGCAAGGAAGCTCCAACTCCCATCAATTTTCTGCAGGCACCAACCTACAGGAGGCTCCTACCTCATTCAACTACAACTGACATTTTATCAAGCTACAACTTGATGTGGAAGCACCAACTCCCGTCTATTTTCTGTAGGCACCAACCTATAGGAGGCTCCTACCTCAGTCAGCTACAACTGACATCTATCAAGGAACAACTTGATAGGGAAGCTCCAACTTCCTTACTCTTTCAAAAGAAAAACACTTGTTGATTTACCTTGGATATCAGCTTTGTTCTATACCATCTTCACTGTTGTGCATCAGTCTTCATATCTGCCTTATATCATTTCTGCATCTTCTCGGATTCTCTATCAGCTCCACCTTCTTCTTTGCTCAACTCCTTCTTCTTCTCTGCCTCACTGCTTCATTTTTGCAGTCTCTAACTTCTCCGCATCTCGTTCTGCTCCTCCTTCTTCTTATCTTTTCTTCCTCAATTTTCTGTACTCTGTGTTCTCTAACCTCACTCTCTCCCTCTAACTTTTTTATGCATATAAAGTTGATATTATATATAGAGTTCATCACATCACTGTTTGTATTCCATAAGGAATTTGGAGTGAACAACCATGACTCTTTGGCTTCTGTCTTCTCATTCCGTTGTCCAACTCATTTTTAAAAAATATAACAATATGTACAAATTTCCATGTTACAGTGGGATTTTTCTTTTCCTTCAAAGACTTTCCAATGCATCACAAACAATATAAAATTAATTACAACATTTACATTCACATTTTTAGTTACATAAAGACAATTTTACTCTACCCATTTTATGGCTTTTGCCTTTGCTGGCTTTGTCTTTTCTGTTGTTGTCAGGTAGTTGTTCTGCCTTCTTCTGCTCACTGTCTTCTGCATATTTTCCAATTTTTTTTTTTTTGCTTGTACACTTGTCAAATTCAGTCCTATGCATATTCCTATTCACCGTGATTATGTGTCTGCTATATATATATAGTTGCGTTACAATATATATAATTGCTGACTTTAAATCTAGGAAAATTCCAATGCTTTGGTTTCCTTTACTGGCAGTTTAAATAAATGAATGCAGAGGCTTTAATATCGCCATGGTTATAAACCCCCAACATCGCATCAACGTTCAAACTTTGGAACATAACCCCTTATAAAATCACTATACATATATATGTATGTCGCGACCAGACCATACACGCACCTTCCACTAATTGGTAACATTAGAATTGGACATGCATGACATTGTGCTAAAATCCATAACACAAACCTTAGCCCAAGTTATGGGGCCTACCATCCGCGAGCGTTATTAGTAATCCCTTATAATAAAACGCTCCAATTATCGAATGGCCAACTACAATCTTATATACATACATACATACATACATACATACATACATACATACATACATACATACATACATATATATATATATATATATATATATATATATATGTATTGATGATTTAACTCACCATATATATTAATACCATTCTCCAAATCAGAGGTTACAATGTTAATACGATGACCATATAATTGACATTCGGCGCTACTAATTAACATGTCTTTCATATAGACGGTTGACCTGTTCTCGCATTCGTCTTGACGATCCAACGACCCCAATCAAATATCGCGCAGACTGTTATGCATGGGCGTTAACTCGCGATGAGAGTGGGTTTTGAAAACTGCTTAACGCCACATGTCAGCCTATGGCATTGATCGCGTTAATTTCTTAAATACAACTTTCCTTACAAAGGCGGTGCGATATGAGTGGGGTTGGTTTCTCAAACCCACTGTCACTGTTCACTTCTTCATGGTTCCGCTCCCCTTACTCCAAGTTCCGTTTCGTTTCTTAACTTCGTTCTTCTATACGTTTCAATGCCTTTGTTGATATAAACTCTGCCCTCACTTTGTCTTCGCATTCACATTACTTCATCTGTAGCTTACACAAAGGTTAAATAACTCACTGTGCCCTTAATGCGAGACCTTCTTCGAATATTTCAGAACACCGTATGACATTTCACAACAGAATGTGTAATCTCCTTCTTCGAACGCTCTATATAATGTAATCACATTCTGACCTGATATGGACATCACCATTGTATAACCGAAGGTCCTTTCCTTCGTTTCTCTTCAATGAGGCTTCCTCCATGACTTCGTGGGACACACACTTTCTCGGCTCTTCAATTAAAACTCAAATATTCTGGATTCGGTTGTCAAGAAATTTTATGTAGCATTAATATAAACAGAGGTTCATATATAAACAGAGGTTCCTATTTCAAAGTGATTCTCTTCGGCCTCCCGTGGAATTTCGATACAGAAAATACTTCAATTAACTTCTCCACAGCATATACAAGCCTTAATCGCATTTAATTTGAAACATAAAATCGACCTTAATTGACATCAATTCTTCCTTTAATTGTAGTGTTTCATCTCAGAGCCTATTTCAGAGGTTACCATATATCTATTGAATTCAGGCATATTCACACAGGACTAATTCTGACAATGCACATCTGGTTCAGGAATGAATTCTTATATATATATAGATGGAATCACTTACATTCATCTCTGGCCTAGTCTTCAGTAGATGGCCTTTCTAACATTTTTTTCCGAGGCTTTTTAGAACACCACCCTCTGCAGCTCTTCCCTATGGCTCCGGAGTACAATTAACAAGCTTCAACTGATTTTAACACTTCCACTAATACACCATAACTCAGAAACTAACATCTGTATTAAACAGTGGCCTTTCTATCCTCATTAATCTATCTCTCCAGATTTGCTATCAAATGGCCTTCTTCTACTTTCCTCACTACTTTGCACCTTGAATAGCTCTCTGCTTTAGTTCACTGCTGCCTGCCTCTACTACCTCTCTGCTGCCTCTGCCACCTCTCTACCAATTTTCTTCTCTCTTTTCCATCTCCTTTGCCTTTCTTTTGCTATCTCTCTTTGTCTCAATTTCCTTTAATGTCTCTGCTACCTTTCTTCCCCTTGAATGATGTTTCAGGTGCTCCTCCTTTGTCATCTCCTTTGCCATCAATGACAACATTTCCAACACTTCGAGCCTTTAAACCTTTTCTGTTGACTTTATTCACTGTTAATCGTCCCTTTTCTTTGGTTTTCGGCCTTCATTCCTTCCTTTATTTTCTTTTCGGGATTTTTGTCTTTAATCCATTATATTTAACCTTTAAACTGTGTATTTACCCTTAAAATTGTATGGTTAAACTTTTAACCTTCAACTTTTATGCATGATCCTTTATCTTCAACCTCCACTTTCTTTTCCTTTTGTTGTTGTGGACAGCTGATTTTAACGCGCAGGGGTTTGATTTGAATAACCAATATTTATGCAACATTGATTATAAAACCCGGATTTTACACTTGGGAAGCCCCTTTTCTACATTGATTTGGCTTCAAAGATAGTGATATTCGGCCCTGTCCCTTTATGAACTGTGGGAAGGGTTTTTGTCTTTAAAACCGCCTTCAAACCCTGCATAAAACCAACAAACACGTTATAAAATCCTATGGGGTTTGGAAAATACTGCTTACAGAGGGTGGCAGAGGCGAAGGAGCAATATACAGAGGAATGGGATATGCAGGCGGAGGAGGAAAAAGTATGCGGAAGAGGTTTATGGACAAAAACATGAAAACAGGGTTCAATTTTGAGTTTTAGCACGAAAATGGAAGAAAGAGGTTTTGTGAAAACCACTAATGGTTTTCGCGCACGATTCAGGTTGTAAGTGGTTTACGTATGAACAAACGCGATATCATCCATTTAGCGACGCGTGTCCTCCCCAATACCATCTATTTCGCGTTCATTTTGCGCGATCAACTTTATTGGTGAAACGAGCGCGAAACTGACTTGGGACCGTTAGATCTTCGGGCGAAAGATCTACGATCAAGAATGAGCGCGAGGATTGGAAGTTGCACGATGAAATATATGGTGGGACCAGAGTATGACGCTAGCTCTTTTTTTTGGTAGCGAGATGGTTGATCGACGGGGTTGGATGTCGAGTTAAACGAGAATCGTTAGATCAAATGAATCAACAGTGTAGATTGATTGCGAGGGGGAAAAGATAAGGGGTAGTCCAGAGGATGAGAGGGGAATGGAGAGCCATTAGATCAATGAGATCTACAGCTAGGATTGTCTCATAGAGTGGTAAGGCGGGGGGAGTAAATGAAAAATAAAAGGTAAGGGAAGGGGGCTAGAAAGAAAGGGAAGGTGTGATTCTGCGGAGGAAAAGGGACTGGGAGCCAGGAAAAATGTAGTTGAAAAGAAGAGGGGAAGGTAGGGTGAGAGTGTAACCATTGGATTAATAAAATCAACAGTGGGATTTGCCTGAGGAAAGAATGAAGTGGGGTGAAGGGGTATTGAATCGGATTGACGACAACCATTGATCTTGATAGATCAACGGTGTAAATCCCATTAGGAATTTATTCATCGGTGGGGAAAAGAAAGGGAAATGAAGGAAAGCAGTTTTTTTCAATGCGACGAGGGAATTTGCGATGCGATTAAAGAATTTCGATGTGATGAGCGCGTCAACATATCGCAAATTGGCAGAAATAACAGGCAAAGGTATGAAGAATGAAAACACCGATATGTGATTGCGATGGGGCTAAAGCCTTGGTCGCGGGCACAAGGTTCTATGGCGGGGAAGGGAAAAAAGGCTAAGGATCTAAACCCTCTGATCGCATCGGCGGAAAATTGTTTATAAAGAAAGAAGGTTGGGGGGGAAGGGAAAAGGCCGATGTCGATGGGCTTAGCGCTCTGGCCACAGGGCCTGGTCTTATTGCAACAAAATGGCTTGGTGGCTTAAGTGGAAGGGGCTGAAGGCATAAATAAGAGAGGAAAAGGCATTTTCAAAGGTTTCTAGGTGTTTTCATAGATTTTTTAGTGTTCCGATAGGAAAAAGGAAGGGTTTTTTATTGTTTTTTATGGTTTTTTGAGGTTCCGGTAAGGGGAAAAAGGGATTCTAAACCATAAAAAAGGGGTTTTTATGGGTTTTTTGATGAAATAAGGGGTAAAAGGGAATGGAGGATAAAATGAGAGGAAAATGAGGGATATATAAAGGGGAAAAATGAGTGAAATATGGAGGAAAAAAATCTTAAAACAGTTCTTTTTGAAACCAACAGGACTCCTTTGAAGGCTTTGAAATGAAGATATCATTGGATTAGATCTCTTGAGGGTAAAGGACACAGAGAGGCTTCAAGAATGAGTAATTTTCTATGAAAATAATCTCTTGAAGGCTCAAGACCTGTTTTTAGCCATCATTTTCCATGACAAAAATTTACTGATGGCTAACAAGTCAAATCCACTTGGGGATGGCGGCTCCTTGGAGGTGTCGGGAACTTAAATTGATCTACGGGATATGAACTGTGCCTTTATCCATTGACAACCTTTTTTCTTTGATCATGCTATTTAAAAAGATGATCAGTATTACATCAAATAGAATAATTCAGTCCCCAAACAACTACCTACACAACCTACTTTTCCTAACATTTTTTCTTCATAAGATGCATTTGGACTTGCAAACCTTTGACATCGACATTTTATTATTTTATTGAAAGCAGGAAACTAATCTAAATCTACCATTATTTCTTCCATGAGTTCAGATTAAGCAGTTGAACTCATAAATTCTCTACCTAAGCTACTATTTTCCAGGCTTAAACTATCTGACAGATTTTATTCTCTATATTCTAAAATAGAAAATTTTAAAATACAGCCAAACCAGGATTAAGCAGTCTGATTTGTTGTTGTGTCTATGGTTGTATGTACAAGCTGCACATAGACTTTATTTGCAGAAAATTTAAAACAAAATTTGAAGGCTTAAGATCTGAAAATTATAAAAACATCCTTCATTCTTCTTAAGACTCAGATTTTGATCTGTTTTGAGTCATCCTTTTTCTTCTTTCTTGGTTCAGATTTTGTGCATGTTTGAACCAGTTTTTATCTATATCTTTGGCTCAAGGTTTGATCTGATTAGAGCCACTCTTTATTAAACTTACAGGTTCAGGATTTAAGCTTATTTGAACCTCTATTTTTCTATCCTAATCTAGTTTACTGATAAGCCCAGATTAAATTGTTTGGCTAATCTAATTCACTAACCTATCAGTAGTAAATTGAAATATATCTAGTCATGATTAGGTTGTATGACTAAATAGCAGCGCTTTCTTTTGGTAATGGCATTTAGGCTTGCACACTTTCAAATTTTCTTTTATTCTTTTTTAGTATGGGGTTGTACCTTTCTTATTTTATTTCTGCCCTTTTTTTCTCTTTTCTATTGTTTTTGTATTTTTTGCTTTGTTCAAATTTAAAAACAGTGTTATATACAGTGAACAAAAAACTTAGAAACTTAAAATATTAGTTAAAAAAATTAATGTTTGAGCATCCTGCCATTGACAGGACCTCCAAAATATTCAGCTCCATCTAATTCCTGTAGAAAGAATGCATTTTTCCCAATAGAAGATTGGATAAGATAATGGCCTTGCCATAAATTATCAAATTTTCCATGTTTGCCCTTATCTTCTCTCCTTTAATCCCATTTCAAGACTTTGTCACCAATTTTAAAGTCACTTGCCTTGGTTCTTTTGTCAAACAGCTTCTTGATGTTTTCTTGTAGTTGTGTTTTGATGTATACTTCTTCTCTAGTTTGATGTAGATGTATAGTTTTGTTTATTCTTCTTTTCATATCATCATCTTCAGACTGTACTTCTTGGATCAACTTCATGACTGGCACTCCTAGACTAGTTGGAAATATTGCATCTGTCCCATAAACTAGCTGGTAGGGAGACATCCCAATTGATTTTTTAATTGTTAGTCTATCTACCCATAAAGCATGTACTAACTTAGTATGCCATGATTTCTTATTATCTTCCAACAACTTCTTGATTATGTTTACCAAACTTTTATTTGAGGATTCTGCCAAACCATTACCTTGAGGGTAATAGGCTGTACAATGACCCAATATAATCTGATATTTATGATAGAATTCCACCATCTTTTTAGACCCAAATGCAACAGCATTATCAATTATAATCTTCCTAGAGCAGCCAAATCTAGACAGTATATGGTTTTCAAGGAATGAAATGATGACTGAATCTGTGGCATTCCTAGATGGGATGGCTTCTATCCACTTGGTAAAATATTTTATTGCTGTGAGGATCCATCTATGTTGGGTATATGAGGCAGGATGGATTTCCCCAATGAAGTCTAGACCCCACTGCTGAAAAGGAGCTTCAACAGTGATTGGTTGCAAAGGTAAGGGAAGCATTTTTCTTTTGCCTTCAAAAATTTGGCATTTGTGATAGGCAGTAATCATTTTGTGGACATATTGAAAGAGAGTGGGCCAGTAGTAACCAGCTCTAAGGATTTTGTTAGCAGTATATTTCCAGTAGAGGTAGCCTCCACATTCTCCTTCATGAAACTCGTATTTGATCTTATCTGCATCATTCTCAGGCAAACATTTAAGCAATAATCCACTAGCATTTTTCCAATATAAACATTTATACAAAATGCAGTAATTTACAGCTTTCAACTTTAAGAATCTTGCCTTTGTTTTAGACAAACTAGGTGGGACATTAAGATTGAACAAATTATATAAAATATCAGCATACCAAGATGAACTCAAAAAATGATCTTCAATAATTAGAGCTGTGAAATCCTCTTGTTCTTCTAATGCATTAAACATGTTTATATCAAGAGCTTGAAAGTTGGATTCAGCCATAAGTTTTTCTAGACCTTGACCTTTTATGAGCTTAGTGGGCTTGATTTCTAAGTCATATTCCAAAATTACAGCAATCCACTTTCCTCTTTTGCCATCTGGATCTTGGGTCAAAATGTCTTTTACAATTGAATGATGCACAAATGCTATAATGTGGGAATGTAAAATGTAATCTCTTAAGTCTTTTAAGGCTTTGACCAAAGCAAAGGCTTGTTTTTCCATTATATTGTACTGGAGATTGTCTCTGTCCTTGCAAAAAAATGGAATTTCCCATGCTTGCTTTATTTTTAGAATAGGAAGTGCATGGACCTTCCTCTTCTTCTCTCTACTTCTCCTCCTCGGGGACGCTCTTCTTTGTTTTGAAAATAGATGAGATCAAGCTCATCTTCTGCATCATCATCTTATTCCTCTTTCTTGGGCTTGAAGGCCAAAGGCTAAGCCAAGAAAGGTATACGATACTGCCTTAACGTTCCTTTTTAGGAATAACTAGCAATCCATGGCTGGAAAACGCTATTTCCGAAAATGGAGGCACCAAGATTCGATACCAAGACTTGGATCCCTTAGACCAATGTGTCTAAGACCAAAATCCAAGAGTTGAGATCTATGAAATCCTTCTAGGGTGGTGAGACAAGCTTCCCACACCTAGTTCCCTTCAGAAATTTCCCAGTGAAAGGGCTGCAACAATATATGCACAAGACTTGGAGCATCAACGTTATTCAAACACACCATTAGAACAGAAGTGAAATTTATCCCATAGAAATGTGAATGAAATCCTTGGCCATCAGAAAATATTAGCAGCAAATGAATACATGATCATGAGGGAAAATTTACTCGAGACAAGTAAAACCCTGCCTCAATCTACTGCTACACAAGTATACCCAAGCTAAGATTGCGAAGTTATATGAAGGTAATGCAACATATATAATGGAAATATAATGATATATCAATGATAGCTCAATAAATAAGGGGGAGCAAGCTCTCAACCCTGAAAACACTAGTACAACAATCCTTAGAAGGATTGGCTACAATACATGTACAAAATGGGAAAATACAATAATGCCGGAGTTGCTGGGTAGCAGTAGCAAATCATAAACAAAATAGAAGGAGATGGTTGAATATGATGTGCAATCTGAAATAGCCTCCTCTAATGTATCTCTTAAAGTGAAAGGCTGATCCCTTCACCCAATATTTCCCCTCCAATCAATCTTGCAGTCCCTCACTGCAAATACACCATGAGAATAATGCAGTCTAGGAGAGATACTGCACTGTATGTGAGCTGGAAAACATTGGCCTGGTGCCAAGATATGAAAATATGCTGAAGAACACTCCTCAATGATCTCCCAATGAAATATAGATCCCCTCCTCTGAAAATCAATCTCTGGAGTGATGTTGTGGAACTCTCCCCTGCAACACCCAGCAACACAACCCAGCCACCAATGGAGACTGTGCTGTAGCTAAATGAAATGCTTTAGCCTCAAGCCTGGATATGGGGAATAATGAAGTACAACCCCTCAAGAGGTATCTCAAGAAGGAGAGGAAATCCTAAGTAGGAATTCCCTCAGCACTCCTGCTAAACAACAAAAAGATGCTCCAAGTCTAAACCGACATGGAAATCTATAATCCATAACATGAGAGAAATGGTTTCCTTGCCCTCCTCTTATACAATTGTGAGCTCCATCTCCATGGGCTCCACTCATTAGGGTTTTCCTTCTCAAGGAATCTTCCCTCCTCTTTCTCTGTTTTGTCCCACAACGTGCTCTCCACCTCATGCTACTGCGTTGTTTGACTTGGTCAAGCCTGACCTAGTCTTCCTGCAAAAGTCCCTTTTCACACATGGAGGTGTGAAATAAAGCTCCAAAAGTGATCCCCCTTCATACCAAGAGGATTTTATTACCTATTCATGAAATGAATGGGTCTCCTACCCATTTTATTTATCTCCTAAGTGGAAATGGAAAAAATTAATGTTCCATAAAAATTGGGAACATTACAGTCCTCCCCTCTCAAAGATTGCTTGTCCTCAAGCAAGTACAAGGATAGACTGATTTATTTCCCCTTACTTTCCTTATAGCATCCATGCATGATAAAATCCTCCAAGAAAAGGATGCCATATCATCAATCAAGTGTTCAAGTTGTCCCTCCAACATATGCAATCTAGCCTTTGGTGAACATCTCCAAATAGCTATCATGAAGAAACAAATATCCCTGAAGGAAACAATGGGTTGTATAAGGGCCTCCTTGAGGAATGAGATCTGATATATAATTGGACTCATCATCCCCATATGAATCTCCCATCCCCAAGCAATCATCCATACAACATAATCTGCCTCCCAACATGGCAACTCATAGAAATCTCCCTCCACCTTGAGCTCCGGAAATGAAGGTGGGCTGAAAATATGAATATGGAAAGCCTCATAGCTTGCCCCATGCTATCCTTCTCTCCACTTGTGATAAGTGTAGAGTGTGTGCTGATCATGGGCTGAAAAAATATTGCCCTCAAGTGGAAAAATGAAGAGCAATCCTCCAGGGATCTCTCCTCCATCAATGATAATCCGGCTGGCCGAAGACATTTCATCCATGATGAGTAGGACATTATCATCATAGAATACCCCAATGAAATAATATTTTTAGGTTATACCATGTGCATCAAGGTACAAACAATGTCTCATAGGGTTACAACGCATCCTCATCCACTGCAGCTACAGAAAATAACATGGCAAGCATTGTACAGAAAATATCACCTCTACTACTGAATAGTAAATAGATGAGTGAATCAGCAATACACAATAAAACACATGCCCATATACATACAATGGATGGATAGCAACATCAAATCCATGTCCCACCTCAAAACAAGGCAAATAGGTGGTTGTGGTCGTCATGTCTCCTCTCACGTTCCCACTAGAACATGCAATGCATAAACTATGGGGATCATCTCCCCTCAAAGACACATTCCACTCATGTGTCAGTTCACCAATCATGCTCCTAATAATAATGGGGACAATATCATCAAATGGAAACATGATCTTCAACAAAATAAACGAAGTATTTATGGTTTTACATGATGCTTGATGGTACCAACAGTCTCCCAAGTAGCAACAGCGCGGTTTTTCAAACTGTTGCTTCAGAATTTTACATGGAAAATTTTTTCTTAATACATGGTCAAGTACATGAATTTTCTGAACATACATGTAATGAGAAAACCTTTTCCCAAGGCCACATAAAATATGGTTGTCTCCATCATATGGTTTGGCCCAACTTTTCTCATGGAGCAACATGAAAAATATTCCCCTTTGAGGAGCCATGCACTACAACATAATGATAAGAGTATGTAAATCAGAAAATGTAAACACAAGGCTCTTACCATAAGCTGGAAGTAAGATGATAGATGGATCCATGCATGTGACCCTACTCCCAAGTGACAGCGATGTGAGCTCATGCAAGAAGGCTCTTGTCCATGCCAATATTTGTCTTTTGACATGCTCCTTGTCAAGAATATCTCTGGTGTTGTTGCTGCAAATATGAAGCTTCTCCCAAGATGTAAATTCCTCATGATCAGTCCAAGCCAAGGAGTAATCCCTTTTCACTATGAGAGTGCCCTCCTCTACTCTGGCAACACCACATATCATATGAGAGCAAATATGTCTGTGCTCTCTCCAAGATAGCTCAAGCAACCCAAGTGCTTGTTGCCTCCTCATGCTCACATCATGTAACTCATGTGATAAAGGTATCATGACTAATATATATACCATATCAGCACCATGTATCCCTACTCTCTGCTGCTCAATGATGTAAACATCCTGCCACTTCTTCTCTACTCTTATCCTCCTGGGAAAAGGGTACACCAAGTGATGGCCAAAATCCTTCAAGAGGAGCCAACGCAGCCAAGCCTCTTGCTGCCTGGTATCATATATTTGCAAGTGGAAAATCAGCCTCTTGCTTCTCCTCCACACCCACTCAACTCCTTGTGGATTTCTTCTCCTTCTTCCTCCTTTGGTACTCCTCCCATGAGGGCTACCATTCTTCCAAGCCATATCCTCCCATTTGCATTTCATGGAAAGTTGAAATGCAACTCCTTGGAGACCTCTCACCCATGACTGTGTTGGATCCATGAGGGCCCAAATGTGATGGAGGTAATATCTCCTCTCCACCCATGTTTAACAGTGCTGCTAATTCCTCCAATGATGTAGCAGTTGTTTCATCCTCCGGTTCAAAATTTGTTTCATTTTTTTTCATGGAAGTGCCATGGTTTGTTTCATCCTCCAATGGCTCACATCCCAACCTCAAGGGTTGAATGAGACTCATCAATAGTGCATTAGGATGAGGTTCCATCTCCTATTTGAACCCATTTCACAGCGCAGTGCAATCATGGTGCTCTAAAATAGCAAAGTGTGTAGATCCTTGGACCTCTTCATGTGAGTTTCCACATTCTCTTAAATTGTTTGTTGAAATGAAAAGTGGAAATTCATTCATACCTTGGTGGAACTTGGGGTTTTATTCTTGTATGGATGCATTATTTTTCTCCTCCAATGCAATGGTTTCCTCCTCCATAGATGTAAAAGGCTGCCCTCCCAAAGATGTGACAACGTTGGTGCAATTCTCCTCCCATGGTGGAATGGCTTCCTCTTCCTTTTTCCTCTCTCCATCAAAGGTTTAGATCAATCTTTGAGAAAATTCTGCAAAGGAACTCACCCTTGAATGGACCAAGGGTTTGAACCACCAAACAGAGGCTTCACCCTCCATGTGCAACACTGCAATCTCCAATGCTTCTTTCTATACCATTGGATGTAGCAAGAAAAATGCTTCTAGCTTTTTCACCCAAGCTCTAGCTGAAGTGTCCCCATCAAATGTAGGCAATAGAAACCTATTGCCTTTAATTTATCTCTTGCCATAGGGCCTTCTCTTCTCCTTCTGCTGAATAAACTATGGGAACATTGTAGCTCCCTTGAATGCTACAGAATGGGATTTATACTCACTCAGGTATTGATCTAGAACTTGATGATCCAAGCATCTCTCATGCTTGCTTTCTTCTTGAGAATAGGAAGTGCATGGACCTTCCTCTTCTTCTCTTTGCTTCTCCTCCTTGGGGAGGCTCTTATTTATTCTGAAAATAGATGAAATCAAGCTCATCTGCTTCATCATCTTATTCTTCTTATTTCTTGGGCTTGAGGGCCACAGGCTGAGCCAAGAAAGGTGCTTTGATACCGCTGTAATGTTCCCTTTTTGGAATAGCTAGCAATCCATGGCTGGAAAATGCATTTTCCAGAAATGGAGGTAGCAGGATTTGATACCAAGACCTGGATTCCTTAGAAAAATGTGTCTAAGACCAAAATCCAAGAGTTTGGATCTATGAAATCCTTCTAGGGTGGCGAGACAAGCTTCTCACACCTAGTTCCCTTCAGAAATTTCCCAGTGAAAGGGCTGCAGCAATACATGCACAAGACTTGGAGCATCAACGTTATTCAAACACACCATTAGAACAGCAGTGACATATATCTCATAGAAACGTGAATTAAATCCATGGTCATCTCATTAGATAATAGCAGCAGAAAATGAATACAAGATCATGAGGGAAATGTTACTCAATGACAAGCAAACCCTGCCTCAAAATACTGCTACACAAGTACACCCAAGCTAAGACTGCGCAGTTATATGAAGATATTGCAACATGTATAATGGAAATATAATGATATATCAATTATAGCTCAAGAAATAAGGGGGAGAAAGCTCTCAACCCCTGAAAACACAAGTACAACAATCCTTAGAAGGATTGGCTACAATACATGTACAAAATGGGAAAATACAATAATGTCGGAGTTGCTGGGTAGCAGCAGCAAATCATACACAAAATAGAAGGAGATGTCTGAATATTATCTTCAATCTAAAATAACCTCCTCCAATGGATCTCTGAAGTGAAAGGATGATCCCTTCACTCAAGATTTCCCCTCCAATCAATCTTGCAGTCCCTCACTACAAATACACCATGAGAATAATGCAGTCTAGGAGAGATACTGCGTTGTATATGAGCTGGAAAATATTGGCCTAATGCCAAGTGATGCAAATCTGCCCAATAACACTCCTCAATTATCTCCCAATGAAATGGAGATCCCCTCCTCTGAAAATCAATCTCTGGAGTGGTGTTGTGAAACTCTCCCCAGCAACACCTAGCAACACAACCCAGCCACCAATGGAGACTGCGTTGTAGCTAAATGAAATGCTTTGGCCTCAAGCCTAAATATGGGGAATAATGAAGTACAATCCCTCAAGAGGTATCTCGAGAAGGAGAGGAAATTCTAAATAGGAATTCCCTCAACAACGCTTTCTAAACAACAAAATGATGCTCCAAGTCTAAGCAAACATGGAAATATATAATTCATAATATAAGAAACAATGGTTTCCTTGCCCTCCTCTTATAAAATTGTGAGCTCCCACTCCATGGGCCCCACTCATTAGGGTTTTCCTTCTCAAGTAATCCTCCCTCCTCTTTCTCTGCGCTGTCCCACAATGTTCTCTCCACCTCATGCTATCGCGTTGTTTGACTTGGTCAAACTCCGACCTAGTCATCTCTTAGCAAGTCCCTTTTCACACATGGAGGTGTGAATCAAGCTCCAAAAGTGATCCCCCTTCGTTTTCCTCTCTGTTTTGTTCATTACAGCTGCCACTGCGTTGTTCTTGTAGGTCTACATTATGTTGAATTTTGTTTTGTTCCTCAATATTTTAAATGTTTTGAGGATTTATTCTTTGATGTCCATGATTGGTGCTATGTTCAAGACTATTTTGATGCTCAAGACCTTTAATCTGTTTGCGGTGATTTTCTGAATTAGCAAACTGTTTTTCTGTTTTCTCCTTGCTTTCCTCTTCATCTATAGCTGCCACTATGTTTGGGGATAAAGTGGTCACTATATTGGTTGATGTTTCATTGTCTAACTCTTGCTCATTAGGAATCTCATCATTAAAAAGAATGAATGAGTCGAGATTAGTATGTATAGAATAGAGAGGGGATTTTTCTGGTCTTTCTTGACTACTCACCATATATTTAATGTGTGTTTCCCTATAGATTCTTCTAGGTTGACTGAAGACAAGGATGGTGGCATAAGTCATATCCATCTGACCAGTACCTTGCAACTTAGAACCCCAAGATCTTGAAAGAAGCATGCCATATTTGGGGGGCACATCAACCACTACCACATCCATCACTAGGCATTTGGTTGGGATCTAGGTCAAGTTTACACAATGATCTTTGATCAAGCCTAAGAATTTTACTCTACTGGAGTCAAAAGAATATAAATCTTTATATGGTCTGGTTATCTCAAGGCCTAATATTTCCATGATTACTTTGGGCATGAGGTTATGTGAAGCCCTTGAATTATGCATAGCATTGTGCAAAATATTATCATGGATATTCAAACTGACATAGAATGGAGGGGTAGTTCCTTCTTGAAATTTTCCTTCAATTTTCGGACCAAACAGAAGCTTTGGTGTATCATCATTTAAGTTAATAGTGTCATGAACATTTTCTATGTTCAAAGCTTTCAAAACTTGATCTCTATATACATTTTGAGTGACTAATTTAGTAAGTGGGATAGAGATTTTGATTTTAGAAATTTCACTCTCTAGACTAAAGGGAATCTGATTTCTCAAAATGTTGGTTTCAGCCTTGTTAGTCACTTCTTTATCAGCAAAATCAGCTTGTTGATTTCTACTATTTACATAAGTTAAAATGGTTTTTTCAGGAGAATTAGTTGAAGTGCTAGTGCTGCTAGGGTCACCACTCATTTTTTTGTTGATTTGGGTGTTTTTCCCCTTGTTTAGATCAGAACTTTCAGCCACTGTTTTATGGTTTTCTTTTTTTTTTGGAAGTATTTACAGGGCTGTTTTTGGCAAAATTATCAGAGGTTTTCTTCTTGGGAGTTTCTTGATTATTTTTACTTCTTAGGTCATATTTTTTGGGCTCTCCTATGATGGCATTTTCAAAGTATGGATCATATTATTCAGTTTTTGATCTTCTATCATCATAGGGTGTATATAGACCTTGTTTTGCTTCATGGAGGAAATCAAAATCCTCATTGCTTACTCCCAACATGTTTATGTTATCATCCTTTGTTTGTTCAGTTATTTCTTCATCCTCATTAACATAATTTTCTTGAAAAGGAGGTATGATCTGTTGATCAGCATCTCTTTGTCTGTTATGAGGTTGATTTCTCCTAAAGTTATGATTTTGGTTCTGGGATTGGTTTCTATTTTGAGGAGCTGTTTGGTTTTCTCTAGTTTGAGCTCTCTCATATATGCTCATCCTCTCCATCATCTTTTCCATCATTCTTTCTAATTTTGAGTCATATGTGGAAGGTGCAGCTTCATCCCTATAAGATACCCTCTTCTCAACCTTCATTCTAGCTCTCTTCTCAATTAGATTTTCTTTAACACCTAAGGCTCCCCTCTGCATATCTTCTAAAGTTAAGGGGTCCCTTTCTCTTAGCTGATAGGCCATGTCAAGATCAAATCCTTCAGGGAAATTGGCTAAAGATGAGCCTCGTGGAGGTTTCAATTCTGGGGGTAGTGCATTATAAACACTATTAAATCTAGTGCAATAATTATGAACACTTTCCCCAGGGTTTCTCTTAAGATTGTTATAATCTGAAAGTATTTGGAGAGGGTTCTTCCTCATTTCCCATATTTTTATGAACATTTGATGTAAAGAATGGAGATAATTTATACTATTAGGAGTTAGACCCTTAAACCACTTCTTGGCCTCTCCTCCTAAACTTTCGGCAAAGATTCTCATCTTAATGATCTCATCTTCTATTTCCATATAGTCAAAGGCATCATTTACCTTGTCTACATGCTGTTGAGCAGTAATGGGTTCACTTCCGATGAAATGGGGAATTTTAGACTGATAGTCCGGTGGAAAATTGACTAAGGATAAAGGAAGGACTAGAGGAGCATACCATGTTGCCATGATAGGAAGTTGTGGGATAAATGGGGGGTTTACAAGTGGAGGGTTTATGAAAGGAGGGGGAGGATGGAATGGAGTAGTTTGAAGAGTGGGTGTATGGATAATAGAATTACATGGACCAGCAAGAGACTGTTGAGCAGATATAGGATGAAAGAAACCAAAATTATGAATGAAATGAAGGTCAAGTGGGGTGGTTTCTCTACACCAGGATGTTCACCACTATGTTGGGGTGAGTGTGGAGACTCAAAGTCTAACTGATCTATATCATCAAGTGACCTAGTTCTGAATGGATTTCTTAAGTCAACTTGTGTATCTTGCATAGCTGAGAGATTTTCAGGGACAGAATTAGCTCTATGAATTGGTATGAAAAAAGTTGAGGTCTTGGAGTTAGGAGATTTCCTAAGGATACTTTCTAGATTATCAACTATTTCAGGAGGATTTGGGTTTCGATAGGCTCTAGTATGAATTCTTATAGAAGCCACTATGTGGTATTTTTAGACCCAATAATGAGAAAAGATCAGCCAATTATGACAGTTTCTAAGAGGCTAACTAATCTTTTTCAAGGAAAACTCAATCCTCAAATTCTTATTAACTGAGTTGGCATGATGTTATGATAAATTTTTTCCAAGTGGATTCTTAGGAAAAAAAAGTGGGGTCAGTAGGCCTACTGAATACCAATGGAGTCGCCAAGTGAAGGATTTTTACTTGTTTTTAATGGTTTGTTTGTTTTTCACCATCAAAAATCAATAATAACCAGTCTTGGTGACACTTGTTTCATTTAGGAAGAGGGGTTAGTTGAGCTATGAGGTTATCTATCACTCAATACTCCCCAGTGGAGTCGCCACTATGTTAGGCCTCCATAGTTTGCAAGATTGGCAAGAAAAAATGCTACAGAGCCTACATCAAAACCACTTTGGAATTCTAGGATCTAGCCCTCCTGGATTCAGAGAGGGATCTATCTATATAAGTGTTTTCTAAAGATATGATCTTTAAGTTTTATGATATGATTTTAGGCTAGTTATGAAGTACAAGGTTTTTTGTTTGTTTTGGTTGGGTGTGATATCATCAAAATGAAGGAATTTTTTTGAAGGGTAAAGGTATGAGCAGGTTGACAGAATGGTTCAGCTGATAAGATAAGTAAGAAATAGTGTCAATCCATTGGGCTATGGAGTAATAAAGGATTTAATTGGACAACAAGTTCCAAGAATGGTCTATGGGGCAAGTCATCTATATCAAAGGATATTTTTAGATTGAGTTATGGTATGAAACATCAAAGTGTGATGAAAAAAGTAAACATATAAGAAAAACAAAGGGCGGCTTAAGTTCAAGTAAGAACTTTGAATCTATCCTTCTTTCAGCATGCTCTTAAGGGAAAACAAAGAATAGCCTAAGATCAAGTAAAGACTTTTAACTTAGCTTCCTTTCAGCATATTCTCAAGGAAAAAAAGTTAAAACAAAGAATATCTTAAGATCAAATAAGGACTTTTAACCTAGTTTGATTTCAACATATTCTCAAAGGAAAACAATTAAGATAAACATAAACAATAGCATAAGATCAGGTAAATACTTTTAACTTAGCCTTCTTTCAACATACTCTTCAAGAAAATTTCAAAGACAATATCTCAAGTTATACTCAGGGAAATATGGGCTCACCAACACTTCACTGGTTATACTCTATTGAATTATCTTCAAAAACACAGTTAGAAGAAAACATAAAGATAAAGATTTATCAGTGAGATTTAGGGTACTTTACAGTAAATCCTAATCTATATTTGATGTTCTTTATCAGAGAATAGTGGACAGTATGGAAACATAAGTAAAATAACAATCACAATAAGAAACACATCACCATTGAGATAGACCAAGATCCCATAAATTATCTTCTATTATGATGTTCAAACCAGTTACAATATTCAGGTCCAGTAGGTCTTTACAGCTTCAAACTTCTCATCTCAACCTATCTTTCTTCAATTACAAACAGAGCTTCAGCAGCCTCAGTAACTATTTACACTAGATGAGTATTCAACAACCAACATTTACAATGGGTTCCTCATATGATATTTATAGAAAAAATGAGGAGGTGTAGTGAAAGGAAGAGTTATTTTTCAATTAATACAAAGTTATGGCTTCTCGGCCTTTGGGAGGCACAATGGAGAAAATTTAAGATTTTTGGCTCTGTTAATTGATTTTTTACATTAAGTTTCATTAACTCAGTCACTTTAGTTCACCTTTGAGGCTTTTGGTAGGCTGGAAATAACTTCGAAGCTGTCTCTGGAAAAATATCTCTGACTATGCATTCAATTTGTATTCTTTTGAGGCAAATAAGTTGGCAGGTGGCATTTTGAGGATTAATTGCCTCACTGATGTGGCTTTTGGAGGCGGTCTCTTGCTGATCTATTTCATTATGCCCCTTTAAACACTGATTTGGCCTTTAATATAGATTTGAGGCCTTCTTTAATCATCTTCGTGCCTTTAAACCTTTTCTGCTGACTGTATTCACTTTTAAACATTGATTCGGCCTTTGATATGCTTTAGGCCTTCTTTAAATCATCTTTTGGGATTTTCGGGCTTTTTGTTCCTTACCGGCTATTTTAACTCTTTAAACTAATTTTTTCCCCAAACTTTGCTTTATTCCTTTAATTTCTTTGCTGACATCACTTTTCTTTCTTCTTCACTGTGTTTGCTAGTGTATAGGTGGCTTTAGTACGCGGAGGGTTTCATTATATAACCAGTGCTCATAAAGCACCGATAAAACCATGGAATTAACCCTGGAAGCTTCTGTTCTACATCGTTTAAGCTTTGAGGATTGTGATCCTCGGTCCAGTGCCACTATTTTCTTGGCTATAAGATTGTTTTTCTTGAATAACCTGCCTTTCAAAACCTGCAACAAACCATAAAAAATGTTATAAAAACCTGCGGTGGAGGTTTTGACTGCTATCAGAGATCAGGCGGAAGTGGAAGGAGTGGTGAGGCATAAGGAAAAATGTGTGGAGGAAATAGAAATACGACAAAAATGGTTTAAAAAATAAATTATGCAGCCGAAATATGAAAGTGGTTTTGTGAAAACCGTAGGCGGTTTTCGCGCAGCACCCAAGCGGTAAGTGGTGTATCGCGAAACGAACGCGATATAATTTATTGCACGACACGTGTCCTCCGAAAACTAATGTTTTCGCATTGAAGTTGCTCGATGGAGAGGTTTGGCGATCGGAGTGTGTCGGTCTTCTGATCTGCGAGGGTGCAGATCAACGACGGTAGACGAGCGCGATCAAATGAAGTTGCTCAGTGGAAAAGGGCTAGTGGAAGCCAGGTGACACACAGAGAGTGGAGTAAAATGACGTGGGAAGAAAGGTGGGCCAGAGGGGGGATGTCAGCTATTTTTTTTTATAGCAGGGGTGTTATGTGCGGGGTCAAAAGGTGAGAGTGAGCACGAACCGTTGATCTTGGTAGATCAGCAGTGGAGATGTGTTGGCACAGATGTATGAGGAGGGACGGTGGGGAGATAGGATGGAAGGAGGGAGAATGGTAGTCGTTATATCAATGAGATCTACGATCAAGATCTCATCAGAGGTTAAAACATCGACGGGGGAAAGGAGAAACTTAATGGAGGAAAAGACGTGGTTTTCCGATGCGATGAGGGCTAACGGCTTGCGAATGGTGCGGTCTCATGGAGGAGAAAGAATCGGGAGCAATAGTAAAAAAGAAAGGGAAGAAGGGCTAGGAGGAGGGGTGATGGATGTGATTCAATGCCGTTGGATTGGAAAGATCTACGGCTGAGATTAACACAGGGTTTGACAAAGGTGGATGGGAAAACACAAAGAAAAATGCATTTATAAAGGAAGCAAGGGTAAAATAAAGGTAAGGGAAGGGGCTTAAGGGAAAAGCGCTAGGAAGTAGTCCTGTGGGGAGGTAAGGTGACCAGGGGCGAATGTCAGAAGGGCTATGAGGTAGGTGGGAGATGGAAAAGGAGAGAAGTGTTGACAACCGTCGATCTTGGTAGATCAACGGTGGGGATCTAATCAGAGGTTGAGCATCAGCGGAGGAGAACAAAAAGTGAAATGAAGAGAAAGGTGAAATGTCGATGCGATGGCATGTCGTGATGCGATTGGAAATGCCGATGCGATGGGGAATGCGCAATGTGATGATCGCATCGACATATTGAAAATTGGCGGAAAGTATTTCATAAAGAAAGAAGGTTGCGGGGAAAGGGAAAAGGTCGATGTCGATGGGCTTAGCGCTCTGGCCATAGGGCCTGGTCTTATTGCAGCAATAAGGCTTGGTGGCTTAAGTGGAAGGGGCTTAAGGCATAAATCAGAGTGGAAAAGGCCTTTTCGAAGTTTTTTAGGTGTTTTCACGGATTTTTTAGTGTTCTGATAGGAAAAAGGAAGGGTTTTTTAGTGTTTTTGATGGTTTTTTTGAGGTTCTAGTAAGGGGAATAAGGGGTTCTATACCATAAAAAGGGGGTTTTATGGGTTTTTTGATGAAATAAGGGGTAAAAATGGGTTTTTCAAAGGGAATGGAGGATAAAATGAGAGGAAAATGAGGGATATATAAAGGGGGAAAATGAGTGAAAATGGAGGAAAAAAGCTTAAAACGGTTCTTTTTGAAACCAACAGCACTCCTTTGAAGGCTTTGAAATGGAGATATCAATGGATTGGATCTCTTAAGGGTAAAGGACATAGAGAGGCTTCAAGAATGAGTAATTTTCTATGAAAATAATCTCTCGAAGGCTCAAGACCTATTTTAGCCATCATTTTCCATGACAAAAATTTACTGATGGCTAACACCTAGAGCACAAAATCACTATGTAGATAGCATTGCAAACAATATTCTAGATTGGCATTTAACACATGTATTTAACATAAGTTAATAACATAAAATCATCAAAATGATGCATATCCATAATATGTGTCATCTAACATGTTTTAGAGTCCATCAACTCCGATACATATGACATGCCCATAACATGTTACAAAAACTCAAAAATTGGGGGCACCACCTGCCCTTACACACTAATCACTATCTGGAGGATCCCAAGAAAATGGCTCTACTCCTACAGCTAGTAGATCGTGCATCCCCTGTCCAGATCCCAATAATTGACAATCCATGTCAACAAGGGCTCTCCAACTCTCATCAAAGGGTTCTCCACAAACTACAAAACCCCAAACCTGGCCAATGCACTATGGACACCCTGATCCTCTCAGATCTTTGACCGTCATGTGTCCAGGTCTATCTCTCTCCATTTGATCGACAATTATGCCATATCTTCACAAAACATCATACTTGTCAATGTACAAATAGGAAAGACTACATTTAACCTCAAAAACCAAGATCTCAGTCAAAAAATAGCATAGAAAAACCCCTCTCTGCCAGGTCACACTTTTTAGGAAAAATCCTAGTATAGGTCACACTTTTCTGCCCAAAACCTGCTACCCAAGTCACAAATATTGCTCCAAAAAGTGCGACCCAACCGTGAAGAGGAGCAGGGGTCTATTCCTAAGCTCTAAGCACCTAAATTGAACTTTCAATCCACTGAAATGAAAAAGTAGTGTTAGGCCTCTTACCTGCAACTGAAAAATCTTGATTACAACGGTCAATTTTTCCACTATGATCGCTGCAAGATTTAGGGCTTTCTCTCCTCTCTACATTCACCACAACTACACTTGAAAATGAGTGAATTTGGAGGTAAAATGCCTTATTAAAATAAAAACTCATGATTTTCTTTCGCCTATTGCGGCCAAACCGTAGCTCAATTTGACAAATTGTTTGTACCATTGGAAAGCTCTCACAGAGCTCTCAAATGGGTATCTGTTATTTTTTCGTGATTTGATACTTCATAGGACACATTTTTTCCAAGAAACGTCACTTCACCACTCCTTAAAATCAAATTTCTTCACTTGCAACACTTGTACTTGGGGCACCACTTTGCCTCTATACTTTTCCATGCTCGTGTCGAATTTCGTCATGAGTAACCATCTTGTACTCATGTCGTTATGGTCCCCATTGGACCTTTTCTATGTGGCAGCATCGTCGAGTTACCCTTGTTTAGAGCATCCGAGTTGAGTCATCATCACATCCATGGAGTCTATCCTAAGTCCCTTTGTATCCTGCTATATTCCTCCATCCTTCATTGCTTGGTTCCTCTCTCGTGTTGCACACTATGGCCTTCAATCCTACTGTCCCCTATTCCCTTTGATATTGTGTCAGTCGCTACCAGGTCATCCATGCCCTTTATGCTCTAACAAGGGAAGTCGTCCATCCGCTACTCAGTACCCTCCATTTCATCATCATCCCTGGTCCAATCTGTCAGTCACTCTACTATTTTCTCTCATGCCTTAGTTGAGGATTCCTTATTGCCTCACCTATGGCGGACCTTCTTCCATCGACGTAAGATCATTCATTCCAGAAGACAGGTCTAGAGGGCGGTGTACCTTGATTCCAGCTTCCACTCTTGTTCGGTGCCTCGGATCAGGCAAAGGGACTCCTTATTTCCCTTTTACTTGATTGTTTCTCAGCTCCAACTCCTTACAGCATGATCTAGATCCGTATACTTGATGTTTCAGTGATGCAGCAGATTGTACTGGTGATGCCCAAGTGTGTGTGAGATGTTTCAGACCTCATGAGGGGGTGGCCCTTCAGGTAGCCCCCCACATGCCTGGATGGCCTCTTCATTACAGCCTTTGATGCAGCTCCATATATTTTATGATGTCAACCTCATCTGCTTGCAGCGCCTTTTAGTTTGCATGTATTAGCCAGATTTTCAGAGCCCTTTCCTGTTTACAGGGGCACTTTGGTTGTATTTATATCTCATGTACTCATATATTATTGTATAAGTCCTGGCTATTATCCCAAGCACAGTATGTATGTGGGATTCATTATCATGTTTTTATTTGGCTCATGTTTATGCCAGCATGTACTATATAGTTTAGTCCCTTGTTTACTAGACGCATTATTCTTTGTACTTTGTCTCAGCGAGCATAGGTATGCCTCCCCCGCCACCTATAGCACAAATACTCACTCATAAAAGAGACTTATCGCACCTATAAGTCTTGCCTCCTCAGGGCCTAGTCCTCTAGTGCTTTGGTCTACCTTATATTTCTCTCTCTCGGACTTCCCCTTCAGTTTCTAGTGATTGAGTTCTTACAACATACTTCGGTCATACAATTAACTCCTAACGCTCGCACGCTGAGGGGTAATATGTTACACCATTTGTTGGTCATCTAACCTGTTACTATTAGATGGACCTAATTACACCATGTAAGACCAATTTTACCCTAAGTAAAATTTCTTTCACTATGAAAAATAACTTAGTAAACCACATTTATTAAGTTGTTTATCATCTAAACATGAAACCCCATCAGGAAATATTAAATAAATCCACATTTGTTTGACTTTCCTCTAGGAATAATTAGTTAAACAACAGTTTAATTAATATTCCTGGTCATATTTAACCCAAAACAGGAAAATTAATTAGATAAATCATTATTTATCTTATTATTTTCTAGGAATAATTATTTAAACCTTATTTAAAAAATATTCCTTGTTAAATTTGACTAAATAATTTATAAATAATTAAATAAACCATTATTTATTTGATTATTACTCAACCACATATTTAAAATATTAAATAAATCATTTATTTATTTATTATTTACAAATAAAGGGATTTGACCAAATTAAAATTCTTTTTCCCTCCAACAAATATAATAAAATATTCCATAAAAGTTGGATCTTCATTTGGTTAATAATATTTTAATTATGCACCAATATCTAGACTAACTCAATATTTTGTTATAAATAGAAGGGCTTTTCCATTCACTCACTACCTTTTGTTGCCTAAATATCACTCTGGACCTATACTTTTGGTCTGACTTTGATCCACCATCATTGTCATATTTTGCTACCATTTTTCTTAGGAGCTCCCTTTGAGTTCCATTTTTGTCTAGGTTTTCTACACCATCAAGAGAGAGGGATTTTATATCTGAAGTGCTAAGGACTTACAATAACCCATCCCATTGAAGGGTACTAGTAACATCTTTCTGTGTTCCCCTCCCAGGTTTCAAAAAATACAAAAATTCTTTAAAAAAAAAATTCTTGTCTATTGGATGCATGCAGCAACTCTTGCTTTTATTTACTACTTAATGTCTTTTAATGCATAGATCTAGATTTTGCAGCATTTATCTTGGTCAACTAATTGCATATCTAAAGATATTGGTAGCCATATTTACTGTTAGGGTTGTTTGTTATGCGTGGCTAAAGTGAGCCTTTTTCGTACGCTTGCCATTAAGATTCATACTAACACCAAAGGTTGTACAAGAGGAAGTAGAATTAGAAACCATACTGACATAAATTAAATCCTTGCTAGATGAATTCAAGGAGATTGTTGTTGATGAATTTCCAAAAGGACTGCCTCCCGTGAGAATTATTTCTCATCATATGGACTTGATTCCTGGATTGATCTTACCAAACAAGGCACCTTACCGGATGACCCGAGCAGAGAATGAAGAAGTAAATAAGAAGGTACATGATATACTAGATAGAGGATTGATAAGAGAAAGTTTGAGTCCATGTGTTGTACCAACACTATTGACTCCAAAGAAGATAGGTGAGAGGAGAATGTGTACGGATTCTAGAGCCATTAATAGGATAACCGTCAAGTATTGATTTCCCTTGCCAAGGATGGAGGATATTATGGACTTTTTGAGTGGGGTTTCATATTTCATGAAGATGTAATTGAAGAGTGTTTATCATCAAATTCAAATCAGTGAAGGTGATAAGCAGAAGACTGCTTTTAAGACAAATGATGGATTTTTTGAATGGTTGGTTAAGCCATTTGTGATGAATAACTCCCCTATCACATTCATGACGCTCATGAATGGGGTCTTGAATCCATTCTTGGGAAAATTTGTTGTTGTATACCTGGATGACATTTTAATTTTCAACAAAAACGAGGAGGAGCACTTGGAACATGTAACGTAAGTGTTGTTGTGTTTGAAGGAAGAAAAGTTGATGATCAACTTGAAGAAGTGTACATTCATGCAGGATGAGATAGTGTACTTAGGATTTTTTTATTTCCAAGGAAGGTTTGAAGATGGATTATGATGTTAGAAAAATTATATATTACAGAGAAATGCAACACATAAAATATGCGGAAAACACAAGCACACTAAATACATAAAACCATAGAGACACAAATATATGTGATTCACCCAGTTTGGGCTATGTCCACCCCAAACAGCCAGTCCTTCCTTTCTATTATCTAGCAAAATGAAGAGACACAACCTACAACAGATCCATTGTAATATCCTCTATTCTCTCTCACGGACTCCCTATCTGTTTCTCGCTCTGAGAATACACATACAATCCATAGTCGCAATACAATACCCTCATACAAGTGAGGGGTTGCCTTCTAGGGAAAAAAACCCTAAACTAAACATAATTTCTATCGTTAGATCATCCACCTAATGAACAGCCCAAATTGACTAGAAATTATTATACTTTTACAAGGAAATTTTACATATGTTTTTAGCTTTGGGGGCGTTGCCCCCGAAACCCCTCGCTAGAGGGGGGCTCCATCAAGTAGCAGCCACCCCCCCTAAACCCCCCAGGCAGTGTTTAATTACAGGCAACTTTTCCGACCCATTAAGGTACAGGGTTCCAATGCTGTGATACAAAATAAACAAGATAATCAGGCTCCACACCCAACAATCTTCCACTTGGAGACTGATTGTAGCAACGCCACCACTGCTTCATTTGCTTGCCAATGAATCCTCTTTGGACTTAGTTGTTTCTCATATTCATCGTCATCCTTGAAGACCAATTGAAACTGAGCATATTCTAAGTTTCTCCCTGGTTACAACTTTTGTTAGCATATCTACAGGATTCTAGCTAGTGTGTATCTTTCCCAGCTTCAATTGTCCATCTTCCAATACTGACCGTATAAAATGGTATTTGATTTGTATGTGTTTGGTCCTGGAATGAAATGTTGATTTATTTTCAAGATGAATGGCACTTTGGCTATCATTTTATAACGTGCCCATATCATGCTTCTTACCCAATTCATCCATAAACCTTTGTAACCAAATCATTTCCTTACTAGCCTCTGTAGCAGCAACATACTCTCCTTCTATTGTTGAAAGTGCAACAATACTTCGGATTTTTGAAACCCAACTGACAGTTGTTCCACCTACTGTAAATACATATCTTGTAGTGCTCCTCCTGTTATCTCAATCACCTGCCATATCTGCATCAACATATCCCTATAGATCAATGCTTAAACCACCAAAGCATAATTCTTGATTTGCAGTACCTCTCAAATATCTGAGAATCCATTTCACTGCCATCCACTGTTCTTTTCCTGGATTGTTTATGTACCTGCTTAGAACTCCCACTACATGTGCAATATCAGGCCTTATGCAGACCATTGCATACATTAAGCTTCCAACTAGTGATGCATATGGAACTTTAGACATATAGTCCATTTCTTCTTGGGTCTTGGGGCACATCCCCTTACTAAGTTTGAAATGGCTAGCAAAAGGTGTACTAATTGGTTTTGCATTCTACATATTAAATATTTTCAACACCTTTTGTATGTACTCATTCTAAGATAGTGTTAATTTGCGATTTTTCTTGTCTCTACTTATTCTCATACCAAATATTTCTTTTGCACCTCCCAAATCCTTCATTGCAAATGAATTTGCCAATTTTCTTTTGAGCACATTTATTTTCTGCATGTTAGACCCTGCAACAAGCATGTCATCTACATACAATAACAATATAATATAGCTGCCATCATTTTTCTTTTTCAGATAAACACAATGATCAGAGTGACATCTAGTATAACCTTGTTCAGACATAAACTTCTCAAATTTTAGATACCACTACCTTGGAGCCTGTTTTAAGCCATACAGGCTCTTCTTTAACCTACACACTAATTTTTCTTTCCCTTTGACCTCATATCCTTCTAGTTGCTCCATATAGATCTCTTCCTCCAAATATCATGGAGAAATAATGTCTTTACATCTAACTATTCAAGATGTAAATATTCCGCTGCTACAAGACTTAAAATAGCTCTAATTGGCAGCTGTATTAACCAAAGACATAAACCCATCCATTTTCAATGCTTGGTGGCAGCGGCACCTGCCGAATCTTCTTGCTGGATGCGCAGAGGAATCTTTATTGGCTAGAAAAACCCTGTTTTCTGGTAGCCATCCTCATTTGGCAACCTCCTTCACACCCCAGCAAGCCCTGGAGGAGTTGAAAAATCAGAGACCCTGTTCGATCTCATCTCATATCAACAATGGTAAGAAAATATTTACAAATCTCTCTACCCATTTTAGGGACACCCATGAACAAAAGGCGGAACCTCCCCACCAACAGCCCCCTAGAAAACAGGCAATCTAGGATAGCTCCATTGCCTTTCAAATCCAAATCTCTCTTCTTACGAGTAGATTCATGCTGCTTTCGGCCAACCCATCGGACACAGTTCAGAATCTCCTATACATCCTAGAGCAGAATTTGGGCATTCCCACAACTATTCAACGACTTCTTTATGGAGGTGAACAACTTGATGCCTCTTTCCCCCTTTCATTTTACAAAATTGAAAGAGATGCTACTTTAGTTTTATCCCTGCGTTTGAGAGGAGGAGCCACAGGAAATTCCTCCTCTGCTCCAGCTTTCTCCTACAAGGATGTTGTCCATGTACATCCCAAGAAAGCTGCCCAAACCCCTGAGGCCCCCAAGCCTTTTCTAGTTGAAAAATTAGAGGAATTTCCCTCTGTAGAGATTTCGCATCCAGATCTGGCTGAACAGCTCCAAAATTTTGCAGAAACTGCCATCATTTTGAGATCCACTGGAATTTGGCCTCGCACAAAGGAACTCTTCGAGTGGATCTACGCCAACTAGACCCACCATTGCAAAGTCAGCTTCTACTCAAAAGGTTTCTTCATAGTACAGTTTGACCATAACATCGTGGAATAGGACATGCCCTGGGCCATTTTGTGACTACAGATTACTCTCGGGAGTGCCAAGGAATTTACACATATGCCATAGTATGTGCGGAAATAGACATAAGAAAAGGCATGCTCGACCAAATTAATCTCAAGATAGGCGATTTTGTATGGACACAAATCCTGGATTATGAGAACATGGCCTTTTGATGCTGCCATTGTCACCAAACAGGGCATCTTCAGAACTCCTGCCCCACATTTCTTGAAAAACAAAAAACAAAAAAAAATCAGCCCAAAATCCAAATCCAAAAGTTGGAAATCTTGCAGTCTGCCACCCAAGGATGACTCTGAATCTTCAAGCTTAGAAGATGAAGAGTCAGATGTTGAAATGGATCTTTCTCAACAGAATAATGACTTTTCCATGGTGATACCTGAGCAGCCTCCATATACGACGATTGTTCATAAATGCATGCATGAGTCCTCCTCTTCTGATACATACAAGGAGACTCCTCACTCAGTCAGCACCAGTACACAAATGGTTCTTGCCCATCCACACCAAGCTAGATGGGTAAAAGTCAACAAAAAAAAGGAAAAACACTTCTCTTGGAGGCTTCTTCTCATTCTGGGTAGAATCTTGCTTCTTCGTCTTGCTCTCTAGTTATGCTTCATAACACAAGTGCTTGTCTATTTTACTCTTTTCTGGACCGAGGTTGATATTTTCTCATTTCCGGTAAACCCGATTCTAGCCTCTTTGGATTGTAGTCTCACCTTGTACCATATTTTCTCTTAATAGATTTAGTCTTATTCAGAAAAATAAAAATAAAAATAAAAATAAAAAAATAAAAAAAAATTCTGATTGAAGTCATCTTAAGAACAAGAGAAATATTTCATCAAAATAAATACCTTTCTTTGTGCAAACCCCTTCACCACAAGTCTAGCTTTGTACCTTTGTTTTCCCCCATCTTCTTCCTTCAGCCTGTAAACCCATTTATTGTGCAATGTTGTTTTACCTGCAGGTAACCTGACTAAGACCTAAGTCTGGTTATGCATTAAGGAGTCCATCCTTTCTTCCATGGCTAGCTCCCACTTCTTCCTGGTTTCAACCTGCATTGCTTCTTCATAACATTCGGGTTCACCAGAATTAGTTAACAATAAATAATATAATGAAGGAGAGTATCGTTCAGGAGGTCTACTTATCCTAGTAGATCTTCTAACACCACTTTCAGGTGTTTGAGGTGCTTGTTGTTGTTATGGTGGTTGTTGTTGTTGCGGCTGTTGATTATTATTATTTTCAGGAACCTTTACTTTTTCTATGATCTAATCAAGAACTGTGTATTCTTTGTTTTCCTTTTCTTGTTTCTTTTCCTGCAATTGATTCTTATACAAGAGCTTTTCATTAAATATTACATCTCTTCTCCTAATGATTTTGTGATTTTCATAATCATATAAGTGATAACCAAAATCATTAACACCATATCCAATAAAGGTACATTTCTTTGATTTTTCCTCAAGTTTTGTTTTATTTTCTTTATTAATATGGACAAAGGCCTCACATCCAAAAGGCTTTAAAAAAGAGTAGTTTACCTTTTTACCTGTCCATGCTTCCTCTGGAATACCACCATCCAAGGAACTTAAAGGCCCTCTATTTATTAGATAAACAATAGTATCTACAGCATCTACCCAAAACTGTAAAGGCAATCCTGCATGCAATCTCATGCACCTTGCACGCTCCATGATTGTTCTGTTCATCCTTTCTGACACACCATTTTCTTGTGGTGTTCTTGGAACTGTCTTCTCTCTCCGAATTCCATGTTCTAAACAATACATATCAAACTCTTTGCTGAAATATTCACCTCCATAGTCTGATCTGAGACACTTCAACTTCTTTCCTGTCTCAATCTCAACCAAAGCTTTCCATTTCTTGAAAGTATCAAATACATCATATTTATTCTGAATACAATAAATCCAAGTTTTTCTAGTTTCATGATCAATAAAAGTAACATAATAACGATAGCCACTGAGAGATGATACCTGACCAGGTCCCCATACATCTGAAAGCTCTAATTTTTCTCTCTTCCTTTCTTTCCCAACTCGGAGAAATATAACTCTCTTCTATTTTCCATAAATGCAATTCTCACAAAAATCGAAATCAACATTCTTCAATCCCAGCAGCAAATTTCTTGAGTGAAGAATCTTCATCCCCTTCTCACTCATGTGTCCGAGCCTATGATGCCATAATGCTGCATCTGCTCCTTTGGAAGTTAAAGCATTAACAGAGTTAGAAATACCATTTCATAAATACAATGTACCACCCTTTTCTCCTTTTTCTATTACCAGGGCTCCTTTGGTGACCTTCCAAGTTTTATTTGTGAAATTTGTCACACAACCTTCACCGCCTAACTGCCCTATTGAAATCAGGTGTTTCTTCAAATCTGGAACATGCCTTACCTCCTTTAATAGCCATTGGTTTCCATTATGTTGTTTTACAAGAACTTTACCCATTCCAACAATTTTACAAAGTTTATCATCACCCAAATGGACTTTTCCAAATCTCCTTGAACATAGTCATGAAAATATGTCTTATCAGGTGTGGCATGGAATGAGGCCCCTAAATCTACCACCCAAGAATCAGTAACATTTTTGAAAGAAAGAATCAAAGAATCTTGTAACACATCACCTGTCACATTCGCTTCATGATTGCTTTCTTGTTGTGCGTCTCCTTATTTTCCCTTCCGAGATGTACAGTATTTCTTCAAGTGTCCTTTCTTCCCACATTTCCAGCACACTATCCCCGATCTGGACTTGGATCTACCTTTCCTTGATTTACTGCGATATCTCGAGCTCTTTCCTCTTTCCATTTTTCTTCCCCTAGACTCTGCGCTCAAAGCATTACTCGATGTCTCACCGGAGCTTTTTCGTCGCATTTCCTCGCTAAGGATAGCACTGACAACATCATCAAAATTTAAAGTACTAGATCCAGAGACAGAGTTACTAATGGCCATAACTAAACCATTCCAACTTTCTGGCAATGAGCACAAAAATAACAGAGCTCTAACTTCATCATCAAAGTTTACCCCTATAGAACTTAACTGACTGGTAACTGTATTAAAATCATTTAAATGGTTTGCAACAGATCCACCTTCCGACATCTTCATATTAAGTAAACGTTTCATAAGAAAACCATCGATAAAGGCCGAGGGTTTTTCATATAATTTCGCCAATGCCTTAATCAAACCCTCTGTTTTTGTTTCCTTCGAAATATTGAAGGATACCAACGCCGTGAGGCACAACCATACTGTTCCAAGTGCCTTTCTATTGAGAATCTCACATTCTGCATCTATCATAGCCGTCGGCTTCTTTGTTTTTCCACTCAATGGTAGATACAGATCTTTCTGATACAGATAATATTTCATCTGCATCTTCCATGGCAGGGAGTTTTGGCCGTTGAATTTCTCAACCCTAAAATTACCATTTTCTTCCATTTTCCCCACTCGAACCAGGAACCCTTCTTTCCTGCGAGTTTATCAACCAAATAGACCTTCGGCTCTAATACCATTTGTTAGAAAAATTATATATTACAGAGCAATGAAACACATAAAATATGCGGAAAACACAAGCACACTAAACACATAAAACCAGAGAGACACAGATATATGTGGTTCACCTATTTTGGGCTACGTCCACCCCGAATAGCTAGTCCTTCCTTTCTATTATCCAGTAAAATGAAGAGACACAACCTACAGCAGATCTGTCGTAATATCCTCTATTCTCTCTCACAGTCTCCCTATCTGTTTCTCGCTTTGAGAATACACATACAATCCATAGCCGCAATACAATACCCTCATACAAGTGAGGGGTTGCCTTCTAGGGAAAAAAACCCTAAACTAAACATAACTTCTACTGTCAGATCATTCGCCTAATGAACGGCCCAAATTGACTAGAAATTACTATACATTTACAAGGAAATTTTACATTTGTTTTTAGCTTTGGGGGCGCTGCCCCTGAAACCCCTCGCCAGGGGGTGGGGGGGCTCCATAAAGTCACAGCCACCCCCCCTAGCCCCCCAGGTAGCATTTAATTATGGGCGGCATTTCCACCCCATTAAGGTACAGGAGTCCAACATTGTGATACAAAATAAACAAGATAATCAGGCTCCACACCCAACAATCACCCACTTGGAGACTGATTGTAGCAACACCACCGCTGCTTCATTTGTTGGAAAATGACTCCTCTTTGGACTTGGCTATTTCTCATATTCATCTTCATCCTTGAAGACCAATTGAAATTGAGCATATTCTAATTTTCTCCCTGGTTACAACTTTTGTTAGCATATCTGCAGGATTCTGGCTAGTGTGTATCTTTTCCAGCTTCAACTGTCCATCTTCCAATACTAACCATATGAAATGGTACTTGAGTTGTATGTGTTTAGTCCTGGAATGCAATGTTGCGTTCTTTTCAAGATGAATGGCGCTTTGGCTATCACTGTATAACGTGCCCTTATCATGCTTCTTACCCAATTCATCCATAAGCCTTTGTAACCAAATCATTTCCTTACTAGCCTCTGTAGTAGAAACATACTCTGCTTCTGTTGTTGAAAGTACAACAACACTTTGGATTTTTGAAACCCAACTGACAGTTCTTCCACTTACCGTAAAGACATATCCTGTAGTGCTCCTCATGTTATCTTTGTCACTTGCCATATCTGCATCAACATATCCCTGCAGATCAATTCTTGAACCACCAAAGCATAATTCTTGATTTGTGGTACCTCTCAAATATCTGAGAATTCATTTCACTTCCATCCAATGTTCTTTTCCTGGATTTTTCATGTACCTGCTTACAACTCACACTGCATGTGCAATATCAGGCCTTGTGTAGACCATTGTATACATTAAGATTCCAACTGCAGATGCATATGGAACTTTAGACATATAATCCATTTCTTCTTGGGTCTTGGGGAACATCTCCTTACTAAGTTTGAAATGGCTAGCAAAAGGTGTACTAACTGGTTTTGCATTCTGCATATTAAATATTTTCGACACCTTTTGTATGTACTCATTTTAATACAGTGTTAATTTGCAATTTTTCCTGTCTCTGCTTATTCTCATACCAAGGATTTATTTTGCACCTCCCAAATACTTCATTGCAAATGAATTTGCCAATTTTATTTTGAGCACATTTATTTCCTAAATGTTAGACCCTGAAACAAGCATGTCATCTACATACAATAACAATATAATATACCTGCCATCATTTTTCTTCTTCAGATAAACACAATGATCAGAGTGGCATCTATTATAACCTTGTTCAAACATAAACCTGCCAAATTTTAGATACCACTGCCTTAGAGCCTGTTTTAAGCCATACAGGCTCTTCTTTAACCTGCACACTAATTTTTCTTTCCCTTTGACCTCATATCCTTTTGGTTGCTCCATAAAAATCTCTTCCTCCAAATCTCCATGGAGAAATGTTGTCTTTACATATAACTATTCAAGATGTAAATCTTCCTCTCCTACAAGACTTAAAATAGTTCTGATTAAAGTCATCTTAACAACAAGATAAAATATTTCATCAAAATCAATACCTTTCTTTTGTGCAAACCCCTTCACCACAAGTCTAGCTTTATACCTCTGTTTTCATCCATCTTCTTCCTTCAGCCTGTAGACCCATTTATTGTGCAATGTTGTTTTACCGAAAGGCAACCTAACTAAGTCCAAAGTATTTTTATGCATTAAGGAGTCCATCTCTTCTTCCATGGCTAGCTCCCACTTCTTCCTGGTTTCAACATGCATTGCTTATTCATAACATTCGGGTTCACCAGAACCAGTTAACAATAAATAATATAATGAAGGAGAGTATCATTCAGGAGGTCTACTTAACCTGGTAGATCTTCTAACACCACTTTCAGGTGTTTGAGGTGCATGTTGCTGTTTTGGAGGTTGCTGATGTTGTGGTTGTTGATTATTATTATTTTCAGGAACCTTTACTTTTTCTGTGATCTCATCAAGAACTGTGTATTCTTTTTTTTCCTTTTCCTGTTTCTTTTCCTACAACTGATTCTTATACAAGACCTTTTCATTGGATATTACATCTCTTCTCCTAATGATTTTGTGATTTTCATAATCATATAAGTGATAACCAAAATCATTAACACCATATCCAATAAAGGTAAATTTCTTTGATTTTTCCTCAAGATTTTTTCTATTTTCTTTATTAATATGGACAAAGGCCTCACAGCCAAAAGGCTTTAAAAAGGAGTAGTTTACCTTTTTACATGTCCATGCTTCCTCTGGAATACCACCATCCAAGAAACATGAAGGCCCTCTGTTTATTAGATAAATAGCAGTATCTACAGCATCTACCCAAAACTGTAAAGGAAATCCTGCATGAAATCTCATTCACCTTGCAACTCCATGATTGTTCTGTTCATCCTTTTTGACACACCATTTTCTTGAGGTGTTCTTGGAACTTTCTTCTCTCTGTGAATTCCATGCTCTAAACAGTACCTATCAAACTCTTTGCTGCAATATTCACCTTCATTGTCTGATCTGAGACACTTCAACTTCTTTCCTGTCTCAATCTCAACCAAAGATTTCCATTTCTTGAAAGTATCAAATACATCAGATTTATTCTGAGTACAATAAATCCAAGTTTTTCTAGTTTCATGATCAATAAAAGTAACATAATAATGAAAGTGACCGAGAGATGATACTTGAGCAGGTCCCCATACATCTGTATGCACAAACTCTAATTTTTCGCTCTTCTTTTCTTTCCCAACTTGGAGAAATCTAACTCTCTTCTATTTTCCATAAATGCAATTCTCACAAAAATCCAAATCAACATTCTTCAAACCCGGCAACAAATTTCTTGAATCAAGAATCTTCTTCTCCTTCTCACTCATGTGTCCGAGCCTATGATGCCATAATGCTGCATCTGCTCCTTTGGAATTTAAAGCATTAACAGAGTTAGAAATACCATTTCATAAATACAATGTATCACCCTTTTCTCCTTTTTCTATTACCAGGGCTCCTTTGGTGACCTTCCAAGTTTTATCTATGAAATTTTTCACACAACCTTCACCGCCTAACTGCCCTATTGAAATCAAGTTTTTCTTCAGATCTAGAACATGCCTTACCTCCTTTAATAGCCATTGATTTCCATTCTGTTGTTTTACAAGAACTTTACCCATTCCAACAATTTTACAGGGTTTATCATCACCCAAATGGACTTGTCCAAAATCTCCTTGAACATAGTCATGAAAATATTTCTTATCTGGCGTGGCATGGAATGAGGCCCTTAAATATACCACCTAGGAATCAGTAAATTTTTCAAAATAAAGAATCAAAGCATCTTGTAACACATCACCTGTCACATTTGCTTCATGATTGTTTTCTTGATGTGTGTCTCCTTCTTTTCCCTTCCGAGATCTAGAGTCGTTCTTCAAGTGTCCTTTCTTCCTACATTTCCAGCACACTATCCTTGATCTGGACTTGGATCTACCTTTCCTTGATTTACTGTGATATCTCACGATCTTTCCTCTTTCCATTTTTCTTCCCCTAGGCTCTGCACTCAAAGCATTACCTGATGTCTTACTGGATATTTTTCATCACATTTCCTCGCTAAGGATAGCACCGACAACATCATCAAACTTTAAAGTACTAGATCTGGAGATAGAGTTACTAGTGGCCATAACTAAACCATTCCAACTTTCTGGCAATGAGCACAAAAATAACAGAGCTCTAACTTCATCATCAAATTTTACCCCTACAGAAATTAACTGACTGGTAACTGTATTAAAATCATTTAAATGGTCTGCAACAGATCCACCTTCCGACATCTTCATATTAAATAAATGTTTCATAAGAAATACCTTGTTTAAGGATGAGGGTTTTTCATATAATTTCGCCAGTGCCTTAATCAAACCCTTTGTTGTTGTTTCCTTGGAAATATTGAAGGCTACCAATGCCACGAGGCACAACCGTACTATTCTGAGTGTCGTTCTATTGAGAATCTCACATTCTGCATCTGTCATAGCCATCGGCTTCTTTGTTTTTCCGCTCAATGGTAGGTACAAATATTTCTGATACAGATAATATTCCATTTGCATCTTCCACAGCGGGAATTTTTGGCCATTAAATTTCTTGACCCTAAACTTACCATCTTTCGCCATTTCTTCCACTTGAACCAGGAGCCCTTCTTTCCTGTGAGTTTATTAGCCAAATAGACCTTTGGCTCTGATACCAGTTGTTAGAAAAATTATATATTACAGAGCAATGCAACACATAAAATATGCAGAAAACACAAGCACACTAAACACATAAAATTAGAGAGACACAGATATATGTGGTTCAACCAGTTTAGGCTACGTCCACCCCAAACAACCAGTCCTTCCTTTCTATTATCCAGCAAAATGAAGAGACACAACCTACAACAGATCCATTGTAATATCCTCTGTTCTCTCTCACAATCTCCCTATCTATTTCTCGCTCTGAGAATACACATACAATCCACAGTCGCAGTACAATACCCTCATACAAGTGAGGTGTTGCCTTCTAGGGAAAAAAACCCTAAACTAAACATAACTTCTACTGTTAGATCATTCGCCTAATGAACAACCCAGAATGACTAGAAATTACTATACTTTTACAAGGAAATTTTACATCTGTTTTTAGCTTCGAGGGAACTGCCCCCGAAACTCCCGCTAGGGGGGGGCTCCATAAAGTTGCAGCCGCCCCCCCTGGACCCCCTAGGCAGCATTTAATTACCGCTGGTTTTTCTGCCCTGTTAAAGTACAGGGGTCCAACACTGTGATACAAAATAAACAAGATAATCAGGCTCCACACCCAACAATCTCCCACTTGGAGACTAATTGTAGCAACACCATCGCTACTTCATTTGCTGGACAATGACTTCTCTTTGGACCTGGTTTTTTCTCATCTTCATCGTCATCCTTGAAGACCAATTGAAACTGAGTATATTCTAAGTTTCTCCCTAGTTACAACTTTTTTTAGCATATCTTCAGGATTATGGCTAGTGTGTATCTTTTCCAACTTCAACTGTCCATCTTCCAATACTGACCATATGAAATGGTACTTGAGTTGTATGTGTTTAGTCCTGGAATGAAATGTTGAGTTCTTTGGAAGATGAATGGCACTTTGGATATCATTGTATAATGTGCCCATATCATGTTTCTTACCCAATTCATTGATAAACCTTTGTAACCAAATCATTTCCTTACTAGCCTCTGTAGCAGCAACATACTCTTCTTCTATTGTTCAAAGTGCAACAACACTTTGGATTTTTGAAACCCAACTTACAGTTATTCCACCTATAGTAAATACATATCCTGTAGTGCTCCTCCTGTTATATCTATCAACTACCATATCTGCATCAACATATCCCTATAGATCAATGCTTGAACCACCAAATCATAATGATTGATTTGTGGTTCCTCTCAAATATCTGAGAATCCATTTCACTGCCATCCAATTTTCTTTTCCTGGATTGATCATGTACCTGCTTACAACTCCCACTACATGTGCAATATCAGGTCTTGTGTAGACCATTGCATACATTAAGCTTCCAACTGCTAATGCATATGGAAATTTAGACATATAGTCCATTTCTTCTTGGGTATTGGGGCACATCTGCTTACTAAGTTTGTAATGGCTGCAAAAGGTGTACTAATTGGTTTTCCATTCTGCATATTAAATCTTTTCAACACCTTTTGTATGTACTCATTCTAAGACAGTGTTAATTTGCGATTTTTCCTGTCTCTACTTATTCTCATACCAAGGATTTGTTTTGTAGCTCAAAAATTCTTCATTGCAAATTAATTTGCCAATTTTATTTTGAGCACATTTATTTCCTGCATGTTAGACCCTGCAACAAGCATGTCATCTACATACAATAACAATATAATATAGCTGCCATCATTTTTTTTTTATAGATAAACACAATGATCAGAGTGACATCTAGTATAACCTTGTTCAAACATAAACCTGTCAAATTTTAGATAGCACTGCCTTGGAGCCTGTTTTAAGCCATACAGGCTCTTCTTTAACCTACACACTAATTTTTCTTTCCCTTTGACCTCATATCCTTTTTTTTTATCCATATAGATCTCTTCCTTCAAATCTCCATGGAGAAATAATGTCTTTACATCTAACTATTCAAGATGTCAATATTCCTCTCTTACAAGACTTAAAATAGTTCTGATTGAAGTCATCTTAACAACAAGAGAAAATATTTCATCAAAATCAATACCTTTCTTTTGTGGAAACCCCTTCACCACAAGTCTAGATTTGTACCTATGTTTTCCTCCATCTTCTTCCTTCAGCTTGTAAACCCATTTATTGTGCAATGTTGTTTTACCTGCAAGCAACCTGACTAAGTCCCAAGTCTGGTTATGCATTAAGGAGTCCATCTCTTCTTCCATGGCTAGCTCCCACTTCTTCCTGGTTTCAACCTGCATTGCTTCTTCATAACATTCGGGTTCACCAGAATCAGTTAACAATAAATAATATAATGAAGGAGAGTATCGTTCAAGAGGTCTACTTATCCTGGTAGATCTTCTAATACCACTTGCAAGTGTTTGAGGTGCATGTTGCTGTTGTGGTGGTTGTTATTTTTGTGGTTGTTGATTATTATTATTTTCAGGCACCTTTACTTTTTATGTGATCTCATCAAGAACTGTGTATTCTTTGTTTTCCTTTTCCTATTTCTTTTCCTACAACTGATTCTTATACAAGACCTTTTAATTGAATATTAAATATCTTCTCCTAATGATTTTGTGATTTTAATAATCATATAAGCGATAACCAAAATCATTAACACCATATCCAATAAAGGTACATTTCTTTGATTTTGCCTCAAGCTTTGTTCTATTTTCTTTATTAATATGGATAAAGGCCTCACAGCCAAAAGGCTTTAAAAAATAGTAGTTTACCTTTTTACCTGTCCATGCTTCCTCTGGAATACCACCATCCAAGGGACTTGAAGGCCCTATGTTTATTAGATAAACAACAGTATCTACAGCATCTGCCCAAAACTGTAAAGGCAATCCTGCATGCAATCTCATGCACCTTGCACACTCCATGATTGTTCTATTCATCCTTTCTGAAAAACCATTTTCTTATGGTGTTCTTGGAACTATCTTCTCTCTGCGAATTCCATGCTCTGAATAGTACCTATCAAACTCTTTGCTGCAATGTTCACCTCCATCGTCTGATCTGAGACACTTCAACTTGTTTCTTGTTTCAATCTCAACCAAAGCTTTCCATTTCTTGAAAGTATCAAATAAATCAAATTTATTCTGAATACAATAAATCCAATTTTTTCTTGTTGCATGATCAATAAAAGTAACATAATAACGAGAGCCACTAAGAGATGATACCTGAGCAGGTCCCCATACATCTGTATGCACAAACTCTAATTTTTTGTTCTTCTTTTCTTTCCCAACTCAGAGAAATCTAACTCTATTCTATTTTCCATAAATGCAAATCTCACAAAAATCCAAATCAACATTCTTCAAACCCGACAACAAATTTCTTGAGTGAAGAATCTTCATCCCCTTCTCACTCATGTGTTCGAGCCTGTGACGCCATAATGTTGCATCTGCTCCTTTGGAAGTTAAAGCATTAACAGAATTAGAAATACCATTGCATAAATACAATGTACCAACCTTTTCTCCTTTTGCTATTACCAGGGCTCCTTTGGTGACCTTCCAAGTTTTATCTGTGAAATTTGTCACACAACCTTCACCACCTAACTGCCCTGTTGAAATCAGGTTTTTCTACAGATATGGAACATGCCTTACCCCCTTTAATAGCCATTGGTTTCCATTCCGCTATTTTACAAGAACTTTACCCATTCCAACAATTTTACAGCGTTTATCATCACCCAAACGGACTTGTCCAAAATCTCCTTGAACATAGTCATGAAAATATTTCTTATCATTTGTGGCATGGAATGAGGCCCCTGAATATACCACCCATGAATCAGTAACATTTTCAAAAGAAAGAATCAAAGCATCTTGTAACACATCACCTGTCACATTTTCTTCATGGTTGCTTTCTTGTTGTGTTTCTCCTTCTTTTCCCTTCCGAGATCTAGAGTCTTTCTTCAAGTGTCCTTTCTTCCTGCATTTCCAACACACTATCCCTGATCTGGACTTGGATCTGCCTTTCCTTGATTTACTGCGATATCCCGAGCTCTTTCCTCTTTCCATTTTTCTTCCCCTAGACTCGCACTCAAAGCATTACTCGATGTCTCACCAGAGCTTTTCCATCGCATTTCCTCACTAAGGATAGCACCGACAACATCATCAAACTTTAAAGTACTAGATCTAGAGATAGATTTACTGATGGCCATAACTAAACCATTCCAAATTTCTGGCAATGAGCACAAAAATAACAGAGCTCTAACTTCATCATAAAATTTTACCCCTACAAAACTTAATTGACTGGTAACTATATTAAAATCATTTAAATGGTCTGCAACAGATCCACCTTCCGACATCTTCATATTAAATAAATGTTTCATAAGAAATACCTTGTTTGAGGCCGAGGGTTTTTCATATAATTTCACCAGCACCTTAATTACACCCTCTGTTGTTTTTTCCTTCGAAATATTGAAGGCTACCAATGCCATGAGGCACAACCATATTTTTCAACCAGTTTGGGCTACGTCCACCCCGAACAGCCAGTCCTTCATTTCTATTATCCATCAAAATGAAGAGACACAACCTACAACAAATCCGTTATAATATCCTTTGTTCTCTCTCACAGTATCCCTATCTGTTTCTCGCTTTGAGAATACACATACAATCCATAGCCGCAATACAATACCCTCATACAAGTGAAGGGTTGCCTTCTAGGGAAAAAAACCCTAAACTAAACATAACTTCTATCGTCAGATCATCCGCCTAATGAACAACCCAGATTGACTAGAAATTACTATACTTTTACAAGGAAATTTTACATCTATTTTTAGCTTCGGGGGTGATGCCCTCGAATCCCCTCGCCATGGGGGCGCTCCATAAAGTTGCAGCTGCCCCCCCTGGACCCCCAGACAACTTTTAATTACGGGTGGCATTATCGCCCCATTAAGGTACAGAGTTCCAATGCTGTGATACAAAATAAACAAGATAATCAGGCTCCACACCCAACATATGAGAAGGTGAAGTCTGTCTTGGAATGACCAACACATCAGTCTATTTTTCAGGTGAGGAGATTTCATGGATTTGTAAGCTTCTACCGAAAATTCATTAGGAATTTTAGCCAGATTTGGGCACCTCTTACTGAGTGCATGAAGGGGAATTTTAAATGGAGAGCAATAGTAGGTGAGGAATTTGTAGATCTTAAAAGGAGAGTGAAAGAGAAACCAATTTTGGCACTTATCAAATTTGATAAAGTATTCCAAGTTCATTATGATGCAAGTGATACAAAAATTCGAGCATTTTTAAGTCAAGAAGGTAGACCAATAGCATTCTTCAACGAGGTTTAATGATGCTAAGAAGAAGTGCTTTTTATTTGATCAATAATTTTACGTTATTGTGCAAGATTTGAAGAAGTGAAGACATTATCTTCCACCCATGTAATTTGTCTTGTTTATTGATCACAAGGAATTACAATATATGAATGGTCATGGTAATTTGTCAAAGGAATTCTAAATGGGTTGAATTCTTGCAAAGTTATACATTTGTTTTGAAGCATAGGTCCGGAAAGTCAAACCAGGTTGCAGATGCTTTGAGTAGGAGAGTGTTACTACTCAACACTTTGTCAGTAGAAGTGGTAGGTTTGAAAAACATGAAGGATTTGTATGCAGAAAATGTCAATTTTGGAGAAGCTTGAAAAACTTGTAAAGCACCTTGGAGGGTGGAAAAACCATGTTCTTGGATTAACATATCCAAGAAGGTATTTTATTTAAAAATCAACAATTGTGCATTCCTAAAGGTCAATAAGATTGAATCTTATTAATGGGCTACATGGTGTAGGTCTAGGTGGAAATTTTTGTTGGATGAGATTGCAAAATTGGTAAAGGAAAGGTATTTTTGGCCTAACAACAAGGACTCCATAATTTTTGTTGATTGTTGTAGATTTTTCCAACTAGCCAAGTGTAGAAGTCAAAATGCAAGGTTGTATACTCCATTCTAGGTACCATAAAATCCTTGGGAAGATGTGAGCATAGACTTTTTCTTAAGACTTCTAAGGACACAGAGGAAGGATGATTCAATGATGGTTTTTGTAGTCGGTTTTCGAAGATGGCACATTTCATAGCATGAAAAATAATAAGTGACACTACTGAAGTGGCTATTTATTCTTCAAATAAGTAGTGAGACTTCATGGGTTTCCGAGAACAATTACTTCAGATAGAGATAAAATATTTATGGGTAGCTTATGGAGGACATTGAAAAATAATGCAGGATCTAAACTATTATACAGTTCACCTTTCATCCGCAAACAAATGGAAAAATTGAAGTAATGAGCAGTAATCTTGGGAATTTTACAAGAAGCTTGAGTAGTGAAAATCCCAACCAGTGGGATATGGTCTTGGCAGAGGCATAGTTTTCATTCAATGACTTGGTGAACAGATCCACTTGTAAGAGTCCATTTCAGATTATTTATGGGAAAGCACCAAAACATATTATGGACCTAAAACATTTTCCAAATTTGGGGGAAAGGAGGAGTGCTAATTCAAGTTATTTTTCATATAGCATGCAGTTGGTGCACGAACAAATGAAGAAACGATTACATCAGATTAATGACATGTATAAGGAGAAGACAGATTTGAAAAGAAGATAAAAACTTTTGTAGATGGAGATTTGGTAATGGCACATTTTTGGAATGAGATATTTCCCAGGGGTACCTACAACAAGTTAAAATATAATAAAATAGCCCCATGCATAATTCTTCAAAAAAAAATTGAAAACACCTACAAGTTGGAGCTTCTGAGAAACTTGGATATCTCTCTGATAGTAAATGTAGCTGATATATATGAGTTTTGTGAAGGATAAATTAGTGAATACATGAGTACACTTATTGAGTGAAAGGAACAATTACCAGTCAAACTTGTTGAAGAAGTGGAAGAAATTCTGGCCACTAGGGTTGGAAAGAAGACTTGTCGCAAGGAGTATCTGGAGTATTTGGTTAAATGGAAGAATAGGGGATCTTAAGATGCGTTGTGGGTGATAGAGTAAGATTTAGCATGCATAAAAGAGAAATCAGTCTTTGAATGAAATACAACATGAGCTACTAGCTCATATTTTCTTACCAAGGGTGTCTGATGCAAGAGCATCCTTAGCCTCGGGAAATCCTCACCAACCAAAAACAAGTTTATGTTGAGTTCGTAATACGTGTTGTTACACCCATGTATTTTAAGTTGTTGATGCACCTGTTATGTTAGTTTCTAACACACACAGCAACTGGTTTTTTATACTCTTGTAGCCATGTTTTATTAAAGCATCAATTATTTTTGAAGTTGTTGACACTCCCAGGATAGTGTGTTGATACTCCTACTGCATGGGAGTTGTTGACACATCTAAAATATGTCGTTGGTTAGCTATGCTACTATGGGACAACTACTACTAAATGCGCTAAAAATGGGATGTAGGTTACAAATTTGGTTTTTTCGCATGCTAAGAGGAATAAAATCAATTTAGTTCGGGAAGGCGAAGAGGTTGGTGGCATGGGAAACGAATTGTTTCCGTTGGAATGTGAAGACGCCAACGACGTGTTAATAAATTTTGAGCACACAAAAGAAAGGTGGTTTTTTTCTTTTGCTTATTTCCTATTGGTTTTTTTGCGGGTTCGTCTTCGGATATTGTCTCTTAAAGTGTTGGCGTTGGTTTTGGTTGTTGCATGATTTTTAGAGAGTGTGACTGGTTTTTGTATGAGTTAGAGATGGTGTCTCATTGTTGTGCATGATGTTGTTATGTAACAACATATGAATTTCAAGTACTCTGAGAAATCCACTCTCATATTTGTATTCATATCTGTAATAACACATTTTGAATGAATAAAAAGATTTTTGAATCCCTTTCTTTCCTCTCATGAGCATATTTTGACTACTCTATGTGCTTTGTAATTTAGTCCTTGAATTAATTAATATAGTATCCAAATTCCAAAGGCACAGGGTGTGTGCTCTTTAACAAAGATCCATATTCTACATGTGTTGTGAAAGATACCAAACTTGAATTGTGTCATAACAACAACAAAAACGACTGAAAAATCATATTTTTAAAATATTAATAAAATTTAAAATTATTAAAATTTGTATTGATATTTTCTACTTAATTATTAAATATTTATAACAATAAAAAATTTAAAATACAAAACACTCAAAAGTGAAACATTAGAATAAGATTTATATCTATTTGTGAATATGAGTGACCAAAGTAATTTTTTCTTACAAGCTTAAATGTATTATTTATTTATGGTGATAGGCATATTTATCTTTGGTAATAATTAATAAATAAGAAATATTTGAATATAAATTTTCGGATCAATCACAAAGATTTTTTTTTTTTTCAATGTTTCAAATTCATCTTCAAAACAAATTGATAAAGAAAATCTGATCAAGCACATGGAATAAATAGGGGAAGAACCCTGACATCCAAGAATATAATCATTTAAGTTTAAAACATATACACATTAAAAAGTAAAATCAATGTAGATTTTAGAGGAGAATGTGCTAAAATTAAAGATGAATATATAAATAATGATTGACTAATTCAAAAGAATAACTATAAAAATTGGTCACTTTCATGATAGAAAATTTAGAGAAGCTATTGAGATTAAGAAACACGATGATGGTTGGAAAATTAGCAAAAACTGGAATCAAGGTCTTACCTCTAGGTTTACTTCTTGATATCTTTTTTTCTTTGGTTTTGAGTTTTCACTTTTTGGTCTCCATATTTTTCTATTTCATTTTATTCTTTATGGTTAGTCTTTTATCTTAATTTTAGTAATTATTTTTAATTTAATTTAGAATTTGGAATATTATTTTTTCCCCCTATTATTGCACTAAGAGCTACTCTCTAGCATAGTAAGGTAGAGATGTTATAACATAATGTAATGTAATGCAAACATTTTAACTCATTAAAAATAAAATACAAATAAAAATAAAATAATAGTTAAAATGAAAATGACTCATGGTATTCATGTGAAATATAGGCTATTTAAAGTGGGAAATTTCCTATTTAATGTGGGAAATTAAATTAGCCTAGAACCGTCTTAACTTTGGATCTACAGAGCCTTAAGAGGGCATCTTAACTTTGGATCTACCAAGCCCCTAAATGGATCAAATCTCTTCACATGCAAACCTATTTTTGAGTGAAAAGTGATTTGATTCCTCTTGGTATATCTAGAATTAAGATGAATGTAGGTTAATATCTAAATTGATAATACATATTATGTAATGTATTTATTAATTAAACTCTTTTTAATACTATCTATTTTGTTTATTGCTTGGAGAGGTGCTCTCCAACTGAGTATGTATAATATGAGTATGTAAAGTATGTAAATTATGTTATTTTTTTATTATGTTATGTAAACATTTTGACTAGGTCAAAATAAAATAAAATAAAGATAGAGTTATGTTAAAATAAAAATTCTACATTATTATTATTGTATCAATCTTTTTGGGTAATTAGGGTAAATTTGAAATTAAAAAAAATTAAAAAAAAAACACTATGTTAAAATAAAAATTAAGTTATTATTATTTTTAATCAATTCTGGTTGGGTAATTAAGGTGAACTTGACTTAGTCAAGTTAGTGGTGGTTTTTAAGCTTTAAGTTTAACAAAAATAATAATTTCTTCTTTTAGGAATACCTTATTTCTATGTTTAACATTTCTGTTATTTAGATTATCATCTCTTTTATCCCCTTATTGATAAACATAGATCCATCTTAAGTAAGGATCTAACATGAGTTGAGGGATAGTGCATACTTTTTTAGTGTGCAAAATGCAATGTGTTATTTTTTGTTATTTAAATTGTACTTTTGAATGTTAAATAGAGTATATATATAGGACCAAATAAAAACTTAAACCATAAAAACTTAATATATATATATGAAGTTGATATTAACAAAATTTAGTTAAGAGAGATCTTCAAATAGTTTATTTGAATATCTTGTTGAAATATTTTTGAAAAGTATAAGCTTTAAACATCTAATTCACACATTTTATTACTTCTAATTACTTTACAACATATTTTTTTTAGTGGACATTATTTTTTTATTTAGAACATAATTTTTTTTTTTTTTTTTTTATTTTAAAGGGGCATGGATGGACAGACAAATGTACACATTTTAAAGGTTAAAATAGAAATTCTAAATTATTCTTTTTTTAAAAATATTTTTTATAGGTAGTTAAGATAAACTTGACTTGGTGAAGTCTGATAATTTTTGACTTAATGTTCTTTAATGAGACTTCCATTCCTTCCTCCCAACCACTCTCCATAAATTTTTTTTACTTTAAATAGCTATATTTTTATTGTCTATTTATTCTATTGACTTGATCAGATTTTCTTCATCAATTTACCTTAGAGATAAACCACCCACTTATGATGAATCTGATACCAAATCAATTCTACAAACAAAAACATAAATTCAAAAAATAAATATATTCTTTCGGCCTAGCACATTGAAATTTATATTAAACACTAATCCTAATCTTAAATATAACTTGCCGTATATTGCTCATCAACCTCGATCTTTTTGACAGCAACAAACGACTTACTCGTATCCTTCATTCTTAAAATTTAGAAGTGTTACATTTCTAAATTCTTCGTAAATAAGTATAACACCGCATTATTTCTCTTCTGAAAAAAAAAATAACACCGCATTATTTGGTTTGTTTGATACTTCATAATTTTAAAAGAATCCAGATACACAACTACGTTATTATAATAAAATATTATAAATTATAAATCAGCAACTTACTCTAATTAAATAATGTATTTATTTATAATAAACTAAAATGATAGCAGCAGTCTAAATTATTCATGGAATAATTTAAAAATTTGGGTAAAATTATAAAAAAAATTGGTAAATATTTTTGAAAATTTGGGTTAGTGTCATTAAATTTCAGTATTTTGGGTGTTTCAAGGTATTTTTTTATGGTGCTGAATCCATTTCCACCATAAAAAATGGAATTCAAACACTTCAACTCGATCATCAAAACTATTCTGTTGTGTCCATACACAACTCCAAAATGATATGCCATGATAATAAAATATTCTTGCATGATTAATGTTAGGTATACTTTCTTCCATAATTATTACCATCCTTTAACAACCGAATCTAGAAATCGTGTCGAGCTGCTGACCTTGCTATGTAGTGACCTCTGCCAGAAAACGACTAGGAATTCAGAATGGCAGGAAGAGCACCAAACATAAAAATTGTGAGAGGGAGAAGTGATTAGGTCTGTCAACTCTGTAAACAATTGTGAGAGGGAGAAGTGATCAGGTCTGTCAACTCTGTAAACAACTGCAACGAGGCAGAAGATAGACATCCAAAAATGCATTTATCAGAGATTGCCTCTGAGTGCACTATGCATATCCTGTGAATATTCTCTCGCCATAACAGTGGTCAGAGTGTCATGACATTACTGAGATAATATCCAAGTACTTTTTCTAACTATATTTGATTTGCAATGTTCCATAATGTATACAGCTTCGGAGTCTTTGAAATGAGATGCTTCTCAAACAAAAATCGAGTACTGTTCACTTTATTACATAAATATATTAATATGTAACATGCTTTAACTTTGTAGCTTATTATGCATTCTACCTCTGGGCCTTTCAATGGAGTGGAGCCCCCAACTAAAGTGATGGTGACTTCTCATATGTTAGGTTTAAAGTCCAATGTTGTGCAACTCAGAGTGTATCTTGTCTAAGCTCATATCCCACTAGCTTTCAGCACTAACATCAATGGTTGCATAATTTAATTCTATTTACATCCATTAAATACAAATGTAATGTGCAAACCCACATTTGTCTCTCGGTGTCTGGGCATAATTTAATTCTATTTACATCTATTAAATACAAATGGAATGTGCAATCCCATATTTGTGTCCAGTGTCCTAGCATGTGGAAGAGTGGCGGAGAAGTAGGGATGAAGTATTCTAATGGTAGGGTTGAGGGTTAAGAATGATAGCAGTTTTTAATTTTAAATTTTTCTCATAAAAATTGAAACAATGATTTAATGGGAATTAAACCTCACACAAATTAACTATTTTATTCGAAGTTAGATGGAGTACTTTCCATAACTCACTATGAGGGAAATGTGTAATTTCTTTTGTACTTAACATAGAATTCACATATGATGCTATTAAAAAATATATTAATAACAAAAAAAAAATCAATGCCCATTATAATTAAATTATCTCAATGTTCACTTTAATGAAAAAAAATTGCCAAGAGGTCTTTCATATAAATTATTATTGGGGGAATAGTATTATGTTCAACATAAAGTTGACATGTGGCATTTAAAAAAATATTAATAGCAAAAAAGTGTTTCAATGTTGTTTATAAATATGATATTAATCACAAAAGAAAAGAAAAATCAAATATCAAAGTAATGTAATATATCAATTGAAAGTAAAAAAATTCTTATGGTTAACGAGGTAGCAGGTGCGAGAGGGGTGCTCTATGACCTAGAGTAAATATTGAATTAACTTATTCTTAGAACCTAGGAATAGCCCCAAATAATCAAGAAAAATATTATGCTGTGTATCTTGAACTTAACTTCGTCTCCCCCGTCAACATCCCCAATCTCATAATTGTAGGGGATTCCAAGGATATTATAATACACCCTTATTTGGGCTATGTTCCTTTTGATGCTAGATTGTCCTCGATTTTTCAATGCAAATTTTGTCTCCTTAAGTTGTTCCCTTTGGTTTCCTTTTATCTTATTTATGGAATATTGAATTAACATGTTCTTGGAACCTGGGAATAGCCACAAACAATCAAGCTAAAGTCTCTTCCCTATATCTTGGCCATAAGTAGGCCTCCCCTCCCAACATCTTCAATCTCATCATTGTAGGGGATTCCAAGAATACTAGAAGACACCTCCAACTAGGCTTTATCCCTTCTGATGCCAAATCATCCTTGATTTTTTGGTTTCTTTTTTCTTTATCATTTATTCATGTTGGCTTGAGGGGTCCTAACCCAGGTTTAGAGTTTATCGCGCAACCAAAAAACCGTCTAACTACTGGCCCTTTCGGCGATGACCTGCTTGCGCAGATCAAAGTCTCACCCAAAGCAGTATGGGGGGTTGCTGGAACCAAGTTTCCACACCCTAAGGAATAAATTGAAGTGGTGGTGTGAAACAGATGTATAACAAAACTTATTGTAGATTATAAACAAATGTGTGCATAATAGAATAAAAAATTATCAGATCAGCTCCGCCACAAACACAGACAATGAGCAAAATCACAGATTAACTTTGTCGCATATACATATAACAGAATCAAATCTTCACAATTCACATATTATATATTCGCGTGCAATAACTTAAGCAGATATATTCATAGACTTAACCATCAACATATATTCATGCATAAAATATAGATTTACTCGCACAAATGGATTTGACCATAACAAAAGAAAAGGGATCTCAAAGCAATAAACAGTAATTAGATAACTTAGATATCAAACGTATAACACATGTGGTTCGCCAAAATAGTCTTTGTATTAAGATCCAGCAGTTTAGTACATTCAGACTTCCCCTTCTAATTACCCTTCACCGCATACAGCCAACGGAGTCCGCACATGGCCAGAACTACGTCTCCGCGCACACAGCCAACAGGAGCCTTTCTACCCAACCCAGACTTAGACTAAAAACCCTTACAAAAATGTATCACATAAAAATGAATTACTTACTTCGATATTAACTATATTTCTAGATTCGATATATCCATATTTAAACCCATATAGCGCGTAGATACTATGGTCTCAAACCATGGTTTGAGGCCCACATTTTTACCTTACAACCCATTACATAAAAGAGGGACTTTGACACACCCCAAATCCCCTTTGACCTTTCTGTGCAATGTGCATAAGAAAATATATAAACAAAAAGTTGATCAAAATTCACCCCAGGGGACCCCGGTCCCACAGGCCCCCTACACAAACTCATGACTCGTCACAAGTCATTGTGGGGTAGTCTCCTTCATTTTCGCTTTGAGCGCAGTGACAGAGGCTTTCAGTGAAAAAACCACCTCAAGGATCTGTGCATCAGTGCCCTGTGCTTAATTTACCAACATCTCTGTTGTCGGACCTTCACTTGCAAGCTCAATACTCCATTGGGTCTACTAAAGGGTCTTTAGCATGCCATCAAGTGTTTGTGATAGCTATAGAGCCTCCTCATCCCATGGATGCATCCTTTCCTCCAACAACTGCTCTCTGCGACGCAGATCCTTGATCTCAGTCTGAATGACCTGACCCTCCTGTAGGCGGGCAAGGAGTTGTCCAATCACGAGGGTGGGTGTCGCCATCCTGATATTAGCAAATTGTTGTACTTTAACGTGCAATTCATTACATATTTGTTGCACCATCGGGTCATTCTAAATCGAAGTCCAGATGCCGATGACCTCATCCAATAACTAGTTGCACTATGTAACTACGGAAACGATGCTCTCTGTAATTATTTTGACTTCTGCAGCCCTCTTAGCTCTGACTTCCGAAGGAGTCTCTAGTTGTAGCTCCATCTATAGATCTGCGATTTGGTGCTCAAATTCTGCAAGAACAATCTGAATCTCTACGCGTGAGGCCTTCAGCGCAGCGGCCAGCCCTTCCAATTTTTTTGTTGGGCCGGCTGTGACAGGGACCGCTAGCACATCACTACACACTTGGTCAATTTTAGCTTCTAGGGCAGTGCACCGAGCCTCTATTGCATAGAATGCTTCCTCTGCACTCTTCTTTTTCCATTGAGATTCGATAGCTTGTTGTTGTGACTCTATTGCAATGTGGTGAACTCGAGCTTCTCTGAATTGTAGCTCTTCCATAATCATATTGTGGCTCATGTGAAACTTTATGGCGGGAAAAATAGATAAGTCAGCATGGATATCACCGCAAAGCCTAAGTTGCGCACGCCGACTCACCATGAATGGCAGGTTTGGGGCTCTATATGAGCCAACTTTCCCCTGTCACAAGAAATGTTGTGTTAAGTGGTTTTGTGCTAGTTGCAGGCTTGCTCGCTTGCATCTGGCTCGCATGTGCTATGCTCACCTGAATCAATCTCGCTTGAAATTTGAGCTCCTGCATGCCGCTCTACACTCCGTCGAGCGCAGCCTTGTACTGCACTTCCAAGTTAGTCCACATGTCCTCGGTTTTTGATGTAACAGTGTTAGTTATCTCATTAAGTTAATCATTTATGAGCATCATCTCTTCCTTTCCTGTAGCTTTGGAACCTTTGTGCTTCTTCCCTGGACCACCTATATTTTGAGAGCCACGCTTTGTCCCCTTGGTAGCTTCAACTTGCTCAGTTGTCTGAGACTCTGTTTCCTTCGGTCCAGTACCATTCTTTTTCGGTATAGTGTCTTTCTCCAAGTTTATGGTATCATTGATGGTGGTCAGCGTGGCCTCTGCTCCAATAACTTTTTCAGTCGACTGTGTTCCTTTTCTTGGCTTGGTGGGCATCTTTGGGATGGACGTGGAAGCACCCTCTGTGGTTCGCGGCTCCAACCAAACTGGTGGCCACTATGCAGTGACACGCAACAAATCATCTTCAGTGACGAGATAAGGAAACTTGTACTAGATACCTTCCAGGGAACCCTTCGTGTGGATATGAATGTTATGAAATGTGGCTTTAAAATACGCTATCAGCTTGTACTGCTCGTACAAGGTCGGAGACAGCATCGGCTTCTATTGAATTGCTTGAAATATGGAAGCATCCAACAGTACCCAGAATACCATTTTTCTGTTACGCGCATGGGAATGGATGAATTCCAAAGCGTGGCATACCGTGCGGCCTTGCACCTCTACGGCTCAATCTCAGGAAATTGCGCCTCCTCTGGCATTTTCCAACCAACCATTGTTATCAATGGCAAGAACCAAGCATAGTAGAAATTATTTCCCTCCTCTTGTGCCTAACGCACATTTTCCAGAAAATCCTTACAAAGATATTGTGCCCAATTGTATTGGAAAACCTTCTCGCATTTCCCTGCAAGCGCAATTACTTGTGTAGAGACTTCTTTAGGGCGGCATTTCCTATTCATCTTGCATACCAAGATGAGTGTCCCAAAATGGACAGCTAGATCGTTAATTTTTCTTACCACAAACCCTTAGTTGTGGCATGCGTAACAGAAAAACACATATTATGGGTATTGTTCGATGCTTCCATATTCCAAGAAATTTAATCAAAGCCAAGGTTGTGTCCTACCTTGTATGAGCAGTGCAAGATGATAGCATATTTTAAAGCCACATTTCATAACATTCATATCTATGCGAAGGGCGTTGTGGAAGGTATCTGGTACAAGTTGCCTTATCTCGTCACTGAACATGATTTGTTGCGTGTCACTGCAGAGTGGCCACCATCTTGGTTGGAGCCATGCACCACGGAGGGTGCTTCCACTTCCATCCTAAGGACGCTCACCAAGCCAAGAATAGGAACACATCCGATCGAAAAATCCATTGGAGCAGAGGCCGCACCAAACACCACCGGCAAGACCATAGACTTGGAGAAAGGCACTATACCGGAGAAGAATGGTACTGGACTGAAGGAAACAAAGGCTCAAACAACTTAGCAGGTTGAAGCTACCAAAGGGACAAAGAGCGGCTCTCAAGCTGCGATTGGTCCAAGGAAGAAGTGCAAAGGTTCCAAAGTTCCAGGAGAGGAAGAGCTGACGCTGACAAAGGATGAATTTAATGAGATAGCTAAAACTGTCATGTCAGTAACCGAGGACATGTAGACCGACTTAGAAGTGCAGTACAGGGCTGCGCTCAATGGGGTGCATAGCGGCATCCAGGAGCTCAAATTTCAAGTGAGCCTTATTCAGGTGAGCTAGATTCAAGTGAGCATTCTTGTGACCAATGCACAACCACTCAACACAACATTTCCAATGACAGGGGAGAGTCAGCTCATTCAGATCCCTCAACCTTCCATTCATGTCGTGTCGGCAATCGGGCGTGCGCAGCTCAGGGGCTACGGTGATATCCATGTTGACTTATCTATTTTACTAGCCGGAAAGTTGCACATGATCCATAATATGGTTGTGGATGAGCTACAATTCAAAGAAGCCTGAGCTCACCAAATTGTCGAGGAGTTACAACAACAAGTTGTTGAATCTCAACAGAAACAGCAGAGCGTAGAGGAAGCATGTTGTGCAGCAAAGGCTCAGCGCCAGTGTGTAGTGATGTGCCAGTGATCCCTGCCACAGCCGCCCCAATAGAAAAATTGGAAGGGCTGGCCACTACGCTAAAGGCCTCATGCACAAAGATTTAGACTATTCGTGTATAATTTGAGCACAAAATCACAGATCTGCAGATGAAGCTGCATCAAGAGTATCCTTCGGAAGTCAGAGCTCAGAGGGCTGCAGAAGTCAAAACAGCTATAGAGAGCATCATTTCCGTAGTTACAGAGAGCGGGGTCCCCTGGGTGAATATTGATCAAATTTTTTATATATTTTTGGTTATGCATGCTACGCAGAAAGGTCAAAGGGGCTTTGGAGCTGGTCAAAGTCCCTCTTTTATGTAAATGGGTTGTAAGGGAAAATTGTGGCCCTCAAACCATGGTTTGAGACCATAGTATCTACGCGCTATATGGATACAAATATAGATAGATCAAGTCTAGAAAGATAGTTCATATCAAAGGAAGTAATTCATGCTTATGTGATACATTTTTGTAAGGGTTTTCATTCTAAGTCTGGGTTGGGTAGAACGGCTCATGTTGGCTATGTGCACAGAGACCTAGTTCTGGTTGTGTGCGGACTTTGCTCGATGTGTGCGCAGAAGGGTAATTATAAGGGGAAGTCTGAATCTAATAAATTTTTGGATCTTAATACAAAGATTGTTATGGCAAACCAAATGTGCTATGCATTTGATATCTGACTTATCCGATTATTGTATGTTTCTTTGAGATCACTTTACTTCTGCTATGATCAAATGCATATGCGTGAGTAAATTTATACTTTATGCATGAATATTTGTTGATGGTTAATTCTATGAACAGATCTATTTACTTTATTGTGTGCTAATATATACTTTTTGAATTGTGAAGATCTAATTCTGTTATATGTATCTGTGACAAAGTTAATATGTGATTTTTTTCTTTGTCTATGTTTGCGGTGGAGCTAATATGATAATTTTTTGGTATGTTATGCACGCATCTGTTTATAATCTGCAATAAGTTTTGTTATACATTTGTTTATGGCCACCACTTCAATTTCTTCCTCAATGTGTATAAACCTGGTTCCAGTACCCCCCCATACTGCTTCGGGTGAGACTTTGATCTGTGCAAGCAGGTCATTTCCGAAAGGGCCAGTAGTTGGAGGATTTGTTGGTTGCGCGATAAAATCTGAACCTCGGTCAGGACCCCTCAAGCCAACAATTCCCTTTGGTTTCCTCTCTTTTTTTCCCATTAATAATTCTCAAGATGATTCTCAATTCTCCTTTGCAATTCAAGATAAAGTGGGGGATCTCAAGGTCAATGGTCAGGGTCCCACCCTCCACATTCCTTGATGGTTTCCTCGAATTCGATATGTCTAGTCAAAAATTTGTGGCTTTAATTAACCTCATGTATTGTGATCACATGACACATTGTTCCCTCCTCGACGTCACCCACCACCTCCTCTATTCCTCTTATGATTTCCTCCCTCTCTTGTTTTGACCAAGTGGTGAGATAATGCTCATGCTAAAGGATTTTAAGATTTGAACTTCCCATAACACCTGCAAGTGGCCTTCAATGTTAACAAGACTAGTGGTTATGTTCAATCATATCCATCCTCCACTCATTTTGGTGTTCAATTTGGGTTCACAACCACAATTCATCATATTATCTCATGGATTGAAGGCTCCAACCTCACTAATAACCCTCGTAACGTGGCACCCAATTTTGTTGACATATATGGAAAAAAGGGAAAAAAAACACTATTAAAGCCACTCTATAGCAGCTTGCAATGCATAATAAGGAGATTCATTTCGCAATATAAAATCTATAAATTGGTTTCTCTAATGTTACTATGCAAGTTAAGGCTTTTGTGGAAATTATACTCCAACATCATAGGAACTCTAGCAACTTCGGGATGTGTATGGAGCTCAACGCTCCCAACAAGAAGAATTCCAATCCTAACAAGTGAAAACCATGTAGATTCAATATCCATCAAGCCGCTTAGAAAGAGGCCCCCTATACTTGGCAATTTCTCCACTTCCATAACTGAATGATCCTACTCCTAGAAATTTACACACTGACATTCATGCTTAGAAGCTTCACCATCCTAGGTTTCTTTACATGCAATGTTTTGCAATCTGCAAATTAGGAATATTTTCTAGGGACTATAAAGCTAGTTATATTATGGAAATTTTGTTCTATTTTCTTTGTATCTTAATCAAGATACTTCTAAAGTTTACAATCATTATTTCGAGTCTCGTGATGGATATAATTATGAATTTTTTGGAGTACATCTTCCCCATGCAATTTTTCTAATATGATTACCTCATAGTTATTGTCAAAAAAAATATTATGATTAAAACACTTTAATGATGTGTTACTAAATACATGGAAAATCTGAAATATATATAAAGAGAGAGAAAAATTAAATTTCTTTAAATTGAAAACTTTTTATATTAGAAAAAAAATAAAAATTACTAAAAATTTGATTCTTTCATGAGTCCTATGATAATTTAAAATTAAAATAAATTTATATAAACATATAAAGTTTTATATTATCATAATTATCATGAAAAGATTTTTTTTTTTTAAATTAGGATATACTCAAAAACTTATACTTGTTATTCTCTTACATATATAATATTATATCATATTAACAATTTTAAAATATTTATAAAATTTTAAATTTTATGACCCGAGATTTCATATCATCAAAGGAGTGTCATAGTAACTCCTGTTTATTAAGATACATTTTAATTAGAGTGATAGGGGAAGGGGGAGTGATTTGAGTCATTCTATGAGAAAAGTTGAAAATAGATTTACCTAGGGTTTGGGAACAACCACAAATAATATTGCAGAGGCATATGCAATGTATCAAGGTTTGGTTTAATTGGGAAAATTTGGAGCTTAGAAAGTGTTTGCCATTAGGGATTCTGCAACACTAATCTATCATTTATTTTATCGCTCTCTTCGTCCAAAATTGAGGTTGAGAAATATATTTCAAATAATACAAAGAAGGCTACAACCATATGTTGGTCAAAAAATGTTTTCATGTTTTAAGGGACCAAAACATGATAGTGGACCAAATGGAAAATTTGGGCACCATCATGAATAAAGGGGATCTGAAGTGGAAAGGAGTAGGGGATATCCCCTCCCCACCTTAGCTTCAATGAAAAATTTCATTGAAACAAAGTGACCCTCGTCAAGCCTAGGTAGTGGCCATGATAACTACAGGGGAAAAGGGGATAAGCATACAAGTCAACAGGTGGAAAGAAGGCATTCAACATTCTGGAAAATTTTCGAGTCTTGTGTCTCCTTAAGGAAATAGATTTTTTATCCTTCTTAGTGATCAAAAGCTAAGAAATTGGTTATTATTGTTTTGAGTGAGAATTTTGGGAGAAACTAAGATTCATACATCATTTTGTATGCAAGGAAGATGGACTAGACAAAATGAGGAAGCATTGGGGAATTACTAATCACTTTGCAGAGGGAATAATAAGCAGAGTGCATAGGGGCCAACAAAATATGAAAGGGGAGGAAGTGTTAAATTACAATGAAGGCTCAAGACTTTCATATCTTAGCAATTTTTAGTTTATGAAAGTAGGTGGATGCCCTTATAGGTATAATTGGTCGACATTGAAGAAGGAACATGGAAACTGTATCTAGATTAGCATGGAGGATCCACAAGGTGATCTAGGGATTATACAGGTTCAAATTTAAACAAGGTGGTGGATCATTGGTGTAGAAAATCCTTGAAACCTTGAAATTTTTAATGGGAGAAAATTGATCACAAAAGTCACAATATTTCTCTACCAAAAAAATTTTGAAAAGAAAAAATGAATAGAAACACAATCACACGTAGAAGGGTGGAAGGCCTCGGATTTATAGTGCTCAGGAGGCACAGACATTTTGGGATGTTGGCAAGAGAAGATCCTAGATCTATGCAGTGATGGATAACATGCAAGAATATGATAATGCATCTATTATTGAGATGGAAGGTATTTTTTGTGAACAAGTTGTTTCTATTTTGATTGATCCTGGATCGAATTATAATTATACTAGATCTGAATTGGTAGATAAATTTCTCTTGAATAAAGAAGTGCATGGATAATCTTGTTTGGTTCAGTTGGCTACAGGGACTAAGAGAATAGTTAATCACTAGGTGAGATCCGATGCATTTGAGCTTAATGTTATGTCTACATCAATAAATCTAAATGTGCTTCCTTTCGGTTCATATAGCATTGCTTTGTGCATGGATTGGTTGTTCATTCACAGGATTAAGGTAGTTTGTTATGAAAATTTCATTAAGTGTCTAGATGATGATGGAGAAAAGAGATTCTTGCAAGGAAAGAAGAAGCCTACATCAATGATAATGTTTACAGCTATGCAAGCTAAGTGTTGCCGCAAGAAAGGATGTTTATTGTTTGTAATGCATGTTTCCAGTGATAAAGGAAAAGAGGATGAGGATGATGAAGTCATGAGGAAGTATAATATATTATAGGAGTTTCAATATGTGTTTCCTATAGATATTCTAGAGATTCTGCCTCATAGGGAGGTGGATTTCTCTATCGAGTTCATGTTGGGGGCAGCACCAGCATCTAAGGCACCTTACAAGATGGGCACTCTCGATTTCGTGGAGTTGAAGTTACAACTTAGAGAAATTATTGATAAGTGATAAATAAGGTCAAGTGTGTCTCCTTGGGGTGCAACATTGTTGTTTGTAAGGAAGAAGGATGATACTCTTAGGTCATGCATTAGTTACAGGAAGTCGAACCATTAGGGGAATTTTGAGGTCTAAAATGGGCCTCCTAAGAAATATGTACAACAAAAATAAACTTTATAAGAACCAATAGGATTCAAGATGATGATGTTAGCCATGGGGGATGATTCACCATTTTTGGAGTAAAAAGGTAAAAATATTAAAAAATAATAAAATAATAAAACTATTTTTTCAACTCGTATTTTCAACTTATCTCCCCGATTTTTTACTCAAATTTCGAGCAGGGGTACTCGTTGGATGCAAAATTTGATTCCTCATCCAAGGAGTACCCATGTTTCATACTTTCGATGGACCCTGCTACACGAAAAATTAGAAATACATGAAAAATATGATTGCAATCACGTTTTTTCATGTATTTCTCATTTTTCGTGTAGCAGCACCCATCAAAAGTATGCAACATGGGTATTCCTTGGATGAGGAGTCAAATTATGCATCTAATGAGTGTTTCCACTCAAAATTTGAGTAAACCCATAGGGAAATAAGTCGAAAATACGAGTTGAAAAAAAATAGTTTTTTTCTTTTTTCCCTCTAAAATTTGATGATGTAATCTAATATTATTTTATTATTTCCACAATTATTTTATAAATTTCTTAGGAGGCTCATTTTAGACTTGAAAATTCCCCTAATGAAGGTGACTATCAAGAACAACTATCCATTGTCTTGAATTGATTATTTGTTCGATCAACTGAAGGGAGTTACATTATTTTTTAATATTGATCTAAGATCGAGATATCATCAAGTGTGCATCAAAGAAGAAGACATCTACAAGACTGCATTTCATACAAGGTATGGACACTATGAGTTTTTGGTGGTTCCTTTTGGTCTTACCAATGCTCCAGCCACCTTCATGTGTTTGATGAAAAATGTGTTGCACCATTATCTAGATAAATTTGTGATATTCTTTGTTGATGACATATAGGTATATTCAAATAATGAAGAGGATAATTCAGATCACCTGGCAGCAGTATTGAGATTATTGAGAGAGCATAAGTTATATTCCAAGCTCAAAAAATGAAATTTCTTTCAGACTGAGCTTCATTACTTGGGACATGTTGTTTCCAAGGAAGGGATAGCATTGGACCCAAAAAATATTAAAGTTATCATGGAGTGGCCAGCTCTAAGGAATGTAGATGAGGTCAAAAAATTCATGATACTAGCTGGTTATTACAGGCGATTCATCAGGAACTTATCTAATATTGATTATCCTATCACATCCTTGCATAGGAAAGGGAAGAAGTTTGAATGGACTGAAGAGTGTGTAGCTAGTTTTGAGCAGTTGAAATATTTGCTTACAAATGTTCCAGTTTTAAAGATTGTAGATCTCGATAAGGAGTTTTTCGTTTATACAGATGATTGCAAGGAAGGATTTGGTGGAGTCTTGATGTAGGAAGGGAAGGTGGTTTGTTATGAATTAAGTAAGTTGAATGAGTACAAGCATAACTATGTGGCTCGTGTTCTGGAATTTGCAACCATCATTCATGCATTGAAGATGTGGAGACATTATCTCCTTAGCAGGAGATTCATCTTGACGAGTGACCACAATGGACTAAGGTATTTGTTTGACCAACCCAATCTGAATGAAAGTAAAACTATAAATTTGGTTACTCTCAATGAGTTTGATTTTGAGATCAGGTACATCAAGAGAAAAGAGAACAAGGTTGCAGATGCTCTAAGTAGGAGAGTCTAGGTGAATCATATTTCAGCTATGAGCTCTTATGGGATAGATTTTAAGGAATGGATATTGCAGGTAGGACAGCATGATGAGAATTACCAGTAGTTAAAGAAAATATTACAACATTAAGTGAAGGTGTTATGGATGATAAGTATCACCTCATGGAAAATGGATTGGTCAGATTCAAGAGCAAGATTTATGTGCGAGATAGTAGTGAGTTGAAGAAGCTGATAATGGAGGAGTTTCACATCAATCAATATTCAAGCCACCTAGGATACCAAAAGACTTTGAAAACTATCAATAAGTTCTACTATTCGCTAAATTTGAAGAAAGAGGTGGTTGATTTTGTTGCAAGGTTCTTGGATTGCCAATTGGTGAAAGTTGAATGTGTCAATATTTTGAGGTAGCATTGGGTGTTCTCTAGCCCTGAAATTTTGTGGAGGGGCTAAGACACACAAGACCTACAAAACTCAGAAAGTGTTTGGAGAAATTTCATCTAGTGTGTGAGATATTAAAATAATTAATTTTTTTGATGAGGACCCTAAGTCTAACATAGGGAATTAGAAAAATAAAGTGAATTAATTAAACACATGTGATGAAATGTTCTAAGTGACGTTGATTAATAATTCTTTTAATCTAAGTCGTCGATAAGAGATTAAATTGCAGTCATTGATATGTCAGTGAGAAAATTATAAAGGAAAGGCTTGGGGTCAGTTGGAGACACACACACAGAGTCTAAGAGATCGAATTCTTTTGAGTGAGTAGTGTTCGAATGAAGATTAGATCTTAGTGACTCAGAGTTGCAGCGAGGGGAAAATGAAGTGATTGGTCAGGAGGACCAAGAGTATAGTGCATAGAAAGGGAAAAAAATATGCAGTGGAGGCATCTCAACCATCAGAGGGAGTTACACAATCCCTTAGGAGGGTGACGCAGGCCCATGCAGAGGCAGCACAACATCTCCAAAGAAAACTCCTGAATTTTGTCGGGAGAAGGGTTTATGAGCTATGAGGGATGAAACTGAGATCCGAGAGAGGTAGATCCACGCAAAGCTAGGGTGACATATTTCTTCACCCAGACTTACACAAAAGCTACGTAGACCCAGCTGGGGTTTCACCAGTTGCTCATCAGGATCAGCCGGGACTTGCGAGAGTGAGGTATATCTCACATTTTCTCGAATTGCCGAGGTTTTCTCTGTTGTTTTTTTCGAGTTAATGGCACCATGGATGTGCTCAGAAGTTGTTTCTTAATAATAATAAACCCTCATATATGTTGCACCCATTTTCCTACATTGGGTTTTTCTGAGGACATTTCTCCGAAAAACTTTTGTGTCACTTTTTCGAATGAGGTTATTATTCAGTAAATGATTTGTATGTGTGTAGGCTGCTAGTTGTGTTTACTTCGGTATTTTCTAAAAATAACTTATATAATGAAATCACAAGTAGGAGAAGTAAATCAAGATACTATAGTAGGATTTATGTAATGTTGTATTCAGAAATTTTCACATGGTATCAGAGTGATTGCAGATCAAGTTGACTCTCTAGCAAATCATCTAAAGACATATATGTTGCAGGGTAGTATCTAAAGTGGCAGACAATCTGGATAGGGCAGCACAGCACTAGGAGGATGAAGTCCCATCATAATTCACATAGGGGCTGACACAGTCCCATATAGGTGATGCAGAGATAGTGTAGTGCCTTCCAGAGGGATGCAGGAGCAGCCTGCGTTGCGCAGTCATTGTGCCAAGGATGCGATGAGCTAGTTTGCTAACACAGAAGCCATACAGTGGGATGCAGTCAAATTTGGGTTGTTTTGCAGTATTGTTGTGGTCCGGAAGCAGTGCTTCAGGTATTCAGCAGTTGCTGCTGTGGTGGAGATTCTACCCATACATAAGTGTGCCTACTAAGTTTACAAAGAGTGGGAGGAGGACAGTTAATCAGCATATCTATGCCAAACAGATGTGAGATTCGATCGGGAGGGTGATCGTAGAGAACTGTTCAGTTTTTTTTGGTTTAATATTTCCAGGAGGGAATTCAGTTGTCGAAGGGAGCAGCTACTATAGAGGGTTTCTAATTGCTAAGAAACCTAGATCCAGTATTTTTTTTTAGTATTGTAGTAGAAAGAGGGATAAGAGTATCTGTTCTGATAGATTTGAGCTAGATGGCCTTTCATGGACTGAGAGATTAGGACAAGTTGGGCAGTGTGTCTAACTTCGTCATCTGGAGAGTCAGGATACTGACAGTCCTGGATGAGTACGATATCATGAACCATGAATAAAATTTCCTATTTGTGCCTACCGATCCAGATCCTTTAAAGAATTTCAATGAAAATCAAGCGCGGTCTAAACATTTGATCGTGGATGGAGTCAAAGATCACGTCATGCCACATATTTTTAGGAAGAACACGGAAAATGAAATGTGGGCTACTTTAGATATGATGTATCAAGGAAGATTTTTTCAAAGGAAAATGCTTCTAGAGAATCAGATGCGGTTGTTCCAGATACAGAAGGGTAAGGATATATATCTCTTCCTTTTCGGACTTCATACTTTCCGGGATCAACTGATTGCTATGGGTGCGACTCTGGATGAAGGGCTCTTGGTAAGGAATGCCCTGAATGCAATCACCGAGTGGTGGGAAACTTTTGTCTAGAGCATATTGGGCAGGGCAGCGTTACCATCCTGGGCAGACATGTGGGCAATCCTCCGTCAGGAGGAAATCAGGAGATTCACTAAGATGCAAAGAAGTGACAGTGGAACTATCAAGGTGAAGAAATAAGAGGAATATGATGAAGCCCTTACATCAAAGGGTCTAAGGAAACAAGGGAAGAAGAAGAGGGACCTATCCAAGGTCAGGTGCTTTAATTGTGGCCAACTTGGAAACTTCGCCAGAACTTGTCCTAAGAAGAAGGACAAAGGATCTTCTAAATCCAAGGCAGCAGTAGCAAAGGACGATAGGAGTGATGATGACGTAGACGTGAGTTCTCATGAGCCACGAAAGTGGGTCGATATGGATTTGTAGAGAAGCTACAGAGTACTAGCAAGATCCTTGAGTAGCCCAACTCTTTGATCACATAAGAGCTACGATAGCCTTAAGACGGTAGCAAGACAAGTGGAGCAGAGGGTGCAGAAGATCACAATAAAGCAGAGGGCAGAGTTGAGACATTGGAGAGGGAGCAGAATAGTGCAGAGGAAGCACCAACGTAGAGAGGTAATGCTTATGCAATGCAGAGTTGTAGCAGCACAATGGCTTCAGGAGGACAGTGTAGAGCAGCAGCCAAGGGAGCTTTATGATGAGATGCATCCCAACTTGTGTGTGAAATATTGGGCAAGGGTCCTTCAGTTGCTTACTTCTCAGAAACTAAGTTGCAGTGCAGCGATTAGTAGTGGAAGTGCTATGGGAACATGATGCAACAAATTGAGAGGGAGTTGCAGTAAAGATGTGCCACTGTCAGTGGTAGTGACATGGGAAATAGTATAGAAAGCAGCAGCACATTGGATGGAGGGCAGCAGGCCAAGCATCAGCAGCACAGAGACCGATGTCGAGATCTTGTGATACATGGTGTGGATGTATTACTAGGGCACACTTCATGCTAAGAGGGAGAGTTGAGATTTTGAGGTAGCATTAGGTGTTCTTGAGCCCTGAAATTTTGTGGAGGGGTTAAGACACACAAGACCTCCAAATACCAGAAAGCATTTCGAGAAATTTCATCTAGTGTGTGAGATATTAAAATAATTAATTTTTTTAATGAGGACCCTAAGTCTAACATAGGGAATTAGAAAAATTAAAGTGAATTAATTAAACACATGTGATGAAATGTTCTAAGTGACATGGATCAAGCAATCTTTTAATCTAAGCCGTCGATAAGAGATTAAATCATGGATTTTGATATGTCAATGAGAAAAGTATAAAGGAAAGGCTTGGGGTCAGTTGGAGACACACACACACAGTATAAGAGATCGAATTCTTCTGACAGAGCTGTGCTCGGATGAAGATCAGATCTGAGTGACTCAGAGTTGCAGCGAGGGGCGGATGTAGTGATTTTTCAGGAGGTCCAAGAGTACAGTGCAGAGCAAGGGCAGCAGATATGTAGTGGAGGTAGCGCAACCATCATAGGTAGTTATGAAATCCCTTAGGAGGGTGACGCAGGTCCACATAGAGGAAGCACAACATCTCCAAAGAAAAGTCCTGAATTTTGTCGGGAGAAGGGTTTTTGAGCCAGGAGGGCTAAAACTGAGATCCGAGAGAGGAAGATCCACACAAAGCTAGGGTAATGTAGTTCTTCAACCAGGCTTATGCATTTGCTGCACAAAATTTGTGCAAAGCTAGCTAGGGTTTCACCAGTTGCTCATCTGGATTAGCCGATACTTGCGAGAGTGAGGTATATCTCACATTTTCTCTAATTGCTGAGGTTTTCACTGTTGTTTTTTCTAATTTTATGGCACCCTAGATGTACTCAGAAACTCCTACTTAATAATAATAAACCCTCATATCTTTTGCACCGATTTTCCTGCATTGGTTTTTTCCGAGGACATTTGTCCAAAAAATATATGTATCACTTTCTCGAATGAGCGTACTATTCAGTAAATGATTTGTATGTGTGTAGGCTTCTAGTTGTGTTTACTTTAGTGTTTTCTTAATATTTTATGAAAAGAACTCGTATAATTAAATCAAAACTAGGAGAAGTAAATCAAGATACTATAGTAGGATTGTTGTAATGTTGTATTCAGAAGATTTCACAGAATGCAAGCTTCCAATTGGTCTATTGTAGCCTATTTTGATTCCATAATGAAAATGGGATGTCATTTCCATGGACTTCATTACAATATTGTCGAGGACACTCAGATGGCATGATTCCATCATGGTTGTGGTTGATAGGTTGAGCAAGATGGCTTACTTCATTGAAATTAAGTCTACTAATTTAGCTAGTGAGGTAGCTCAGATATTCATTAGGGAGATAGTGAGGTTGTATGGGGTTTCCAAGAATATTGTATAAGATAGATATTCCAAGTTTAATTAAATTTTTTGGAAGGAGTTGTTTCCAAGCTTGGGGACATAGTTAGCTTTCAGTACAGGTTATCATCCATAGACAGATGGGCATATAGAGAGGGTTAAAAGGATTGTTGAGGATATGTTGAGGATGTATGTCATGCATCATCAGAGGAAGTGGAAGGAGTATCTTTCTTTGGTGTATTTTTCTTATAATAATGGGTATCAGGAATCCTTGAAGATGAGTCCATTTGAGGCTCTCTATGGGCAGATTTCTAATACTCCTATCAACTGGAGTGATCCAGTGAATAGGGTGTTAATTGGACCAGATATGTTGGCCGATATGGATCAATAGAAGCAAGTTATTAGAAGGAATTTAAAGGAATCACATGAGAGGCAGAAGGGTTATGCATATCAACATAAAGAATTCAAGGAGTTTCAATTTGGGGAGCATGTATATTTGTGCATCATGCCCAAGAGGAGCTCCTTGAGGATTGAGTCATGTGCCCAAATGGAACCTTAGTATTTTTGGCCTTTTCAGATCTTGGAGAGGATTAATCCATTGACCTATAGACTTGCACTGCTACCAAAAATTCAATTTTGTGATGTTTTCCATGTTTCATTTCTTAAGATATATGTGGAGGATGTTGATCACGTGATTGATTGGTCTGTATTGTAGGTGATATGAGAGTGTGAGTTCCATCTAAAGCCACAATGCATGTTGCAACGGAAATGACCCATGCTTTGGAACATGGTAATAGAGCAGGTTAAAGTGCAGTGGAAGCACTTTGGGATTGATGAAGCTACATGGGAGATATATGATTAGATGCAGGCATTACATCCTTCTTTACTTTTTGGTTAAAGAAACTAAGTTTTTTATATGTATATGTGTGTGTTTGTGTGTGTGTGTGTTATTGTAAATATTGCATCGACTTTTGTTTATAAATCTCCAATAAGCGGTCTATTTTTCAAGCTTTCAAGAGTTGTCAATGTGAACATTGCATCGAGTTATGTTATAAAACTCCAATAAGCAGTATGTTTTGTTGGTCATAATTTTCATAGAACATCGAGGACAATGTTCCCCCAAGGGGGAGGGGTTTGTAACAACCCTAGGTTGATTTTCTATGTAAATAAATTAAACCAAGGTCATGGGACATGTATTCCAAGCTAAATGGAGGGGAAACCATTATAGTGGGCATCGCTTGTGGTTAATTAATGGCTATGGAAATTGGAAAAGGAATTGGAAAAGGTAATTAAGAGATAATAAATGGAAAATTAATATGAAAAATAAAGGAAAATAGGAGAAAAGGAAGATGAAGAGACACAAATATGTATGCAAGGGAAATTATAGAGAAATTGAGAAAAAAGAAAAAGGAAAGGAAGAGACTAGACATCAATTATAAAAAGGAATATGAGAAATAGTTCATAGATTTTTGTCAGTTCTAGCTTTGATCACTTTTAGAAATAGACTGCTAAGCGAAGAGAGAGGAAGAACTTGGACACAAGCAAGAAAGAAAGTAAAGGAAAGAAAGGGAGCACAAGTAAAGGTTGGAAGAGTAGCTACAACAGGAAGACATTGTAGGTAACAACTTGCATGTGTGATTTCCTTGCTAAGATTTGAACGCATGGTGCATGCATTTGGTTATTTGGTTACTTTGTTTCCATTGGAATGGGATTTGTTTGGATTAATAATGGTTAAAACATTTCCTTTTCCATTTCTTTGATAGCCATGATGTAGTGGGTTCCTCATTTTGGTTAAGCTTTGGACGGCTCATATATTTTGGATCCTAGTTGAGGTGGTCTCAAGAAAATTCCGAAGGGTAAAGGGTGGAGATGGGCTTTCTCTTAGAACTCTTGATAGGTTGGTGGAGATAGGAAAATTTCTTTGGGTGTGGTTAAGAAAGTCTCAGGCATCCAAACTTGTTTTGATGTTGGTGATTTATGGACCAGATTAGGTGAAATAATTGTGGTTGAGGGTAGAGGTGGATTAGGCTCTGGATTACCCGGTTGGTTTTGGTTTTTTCTATCCCGTGTGATCCCACATTCATGCTTGGAATATGGCATGGGTGTGATTGGATGAAATAAATATTTAGCTCAGTCCAATCTATGGTCGGGTGGTACATGGAAGTCTCTAACTTGGTTGGTTTTATGCATATGTTAATATGTGTTATTCCTTATTGATATTAATGAGAACAAGTTATAATTTATGTGTGATTATATGATTGGTTTTCCATAGTTTCATTATTTTTAAATGATGATTCCATGCATGGTATATTTCTTATGATGTGATCTTGATCTAGATCTAATTCATGGTTTGATGGCTCATGGGTTATTTATATTAATGCATGTGCTAATCTGTATTTATTGTAGCTAGTGTGAAAGGAAAAAAATCCTTCTTGATGGATATTTGATTAACTAATGAAAACAAAGAACAAACTATGCATTCATGACCTACCGGTACCATAGTTACCAACTGTTCGTATGAATGAATAATTTGGACTGCCAACTTCTCGAGGTCATAACTTTGGCATACGATATATGTTTGGCCATAATAATACCACATTTCAAAAACTCCACGAGGAGGCTGAAAAGAGAATATGTAAACATACTTTGGCACTTTTCCGGTCTCTCTGTTTTCCCTGAAAAATGTCATTTAGGCCCTTAGAACGATCTCAAAAATTTAGGACCTAAAAAAGTACCAAAAATATAAATTTGAGTTAAATTTAAGAAAATGAAACTAAAAGGAATTAGTATTAGGTCAAGTTAGGCTAATAACAATGTGATCATGTGTCACTAGGTGTTTAGATTCAGCTCTAGACAAGTGGACCGCATTTCCATAAGTGCATCTTGGAAATCAGGTCATGCATAGTAACTCTCATCTCATGTTTACACTGGTGAGTAGGTTAAAGTGGGAAAATGTGGGGTGGGGTGTTACATAAAATTAAGTAGAGACTATCCAAAGATAAATATAATATCAACAATAGTAATTAAAGAAAGGATATTTTGAGTAGTTATATTTTGAGAAAAGTAATCTCCCTCTTAATCTATGGGCTTCTTTCATTCACTTGCAGCTTTTTCAACTCCATTTTTCATGTAGCTTGTAAGACAACTTCATCCATTTCATCATGCATAGAGTAGGGTTTCTACTTCTTTTCAACAAAATAATCAATCATAGGGTACAATCCCTAGAATTTTCTTGTTCAAACCTGTGGTAGTCATTATAGGTCAACACATTTGAATGATCAATATTTTTCCTTTCAGCTTATTCTCAAATTTTTTGATTGATTGATTATTAATCAGCATGCCCTCACAAAGTGATAATACTACTTGAACTTAGGGCTTACATGGCTTGCCATTAACATCCCCTTTACCTCACAAGAATTTTTGTTCTTAGGTTTTCATCAATTGTTTTTCAACCACACATGTGAACAACCCTCCATTTAGCAAATCCTGTAGAAAAACATATGTTTCCACAAACCTTCCTGATCTAACCACTTGCCTCCATACCTTAGGTCATCATCTTCAGTCCTGTGGTCTACATCTATTTACTTGAAGCATCCCATTATCACACCTTAAGAAACCCTTATTCAACACATTTCTAATTGAGGCCTCTATCACTTGGGCCTCTTTATATGATTTATCTTGACCAAAACTTGATTACTCCAAAACAAATTTAACCCTCCTTTAACTCATATGCAAAAACAAATAGCATACCTTGACCAAAGCGGCTTAGACTTGGAACAGATCCCTCTTCATTGTGGTTGCTTGATATTACTTGCATCATAGGAATTATGTTGTATTTGTGGATATACTTCAACTCATCGACAACCCTTTTCTCCATGAAATTTCCCACTTTATTAACATTATGACAACTCTACTTATTGTTCCATTCTTTGTCCTTATTTCCACACACAAGATAAGTTTTTACCCTCTCTTAGGAAGATATAATACCAATAAAATATGTGCAAAGGTGTCCAAATCTGTAACCTCTTTTCATAAATTTATTTCATGGTTTGTCAGCCCTCTTTAAGGGTCTCAAGCCTCTCCAAAGTGGATAGAGATAAAAGCAATTAGTAACAAAACATTGGCTGACCCTTCATGCATAGAAGTAGTCATTGATCTAGGTCATAAAACACACAATGAATAACCTCAATCCCATGCACAAAAAACCCACACATTAGCATATCAATGTAGGATTACCTCATCCTTGGTTCTAGGAATTCTCTGACTACAACTATGAGACAGAACACACATGCCCACATTGGTTTGGACCATAGAAATGCAACAACAATACTATACAGTGAATTGAGATGTCAGTTTCAAATACCATAACCATGTGATTTCATATATTCACAAGAACCAGATATGTAGCTCATTGATAATTTTCATTGACTTGGATGTTGTTTCAAGGGATGCACAGTCATGCAGAGGTTCAAACTTCTAGGAATTTCAGACTATCTAAAACATACTTCGAACCTAAAAAAATAATCGATCTTGAACATATATTTGTATAGGAACTTTACGATGCTTGCATCAACAACATAGCTTAAATCATAGGCTCAGATCATTAATTTCCCACAGATCCTTATACTCTTCACATAAGATATTTCAAACTGTCATATATTCATAAAGGAAATAAATTCATATTGTGATCACATTGCTTCGGGCCTAATAAGGAAGGATGAAAACTTGGATAATAGGCTTCATTGAATATTGGCTCCAAAGTTCCATACTTCATAGCTCATATTAATAGACTTTGCATGTTAAAGTGTAACTCAGACTTATCGCAATTTCACATAATTGTATCACCATTGATGGAACTCTGGTTACTTTACAAGAGACAATTTGAAACATAATGAGGAGGACCTTATCACAGAGGTAATAGACAAATAGAGTTCAAACTATGAGGCATGGTCATGTTATTAAGAACCTTCATATTTATTTACACAAATATGTAGCTTGTATGATTACTTTGTGGCTTCTCCTTTTCTTAAACACTTTGTTGTCCACATAACAGCTCCAGTCCTGGTAGTCCTTAATTATTCCAATGTTCTTGGCCCAAAAAAATAAACTCCTTTTATGCCTCGACATTGTGCCTTGAAACTTTAGACTTCCAGCCTAGTGATCTTCTTCGTATAACAAAGAAGAGATGGGTTAATATGTGGCCTCTTAATCTCTCTTTCTTAGCTTCCCAACCAAAAAATATATACTTCAAAACTTTCCTGCTCCTTGAGAACTCATAACATAGACTTGTAGACTCCTTGAATTGTTTTCTTTGATACCATGTCTGAAATTCAATTGAAAGATTCAATTTCTCATCATGATAATTACTTGTGACAATTTATATATATTTTTCCATTTATCAATTACTTCATTCATTAGGTCATCAAGAAACTATACAAATACAATGCACAAAAGGCAAGGATTACCATAAATAAGGCCATGGGCCAAAAACCTATGAGGATGAAACCTGTCAATCCTTTCCTTATATATTATTCGTCAAGAAGAAAAATACAAGCCAAACTAACGAGTGATCCAAGTGCTAAGTAAGCCCTCCAAGATTTTCCAAGTTATGTTCACAATATATTTAACCAATCTACTCATTTGTCACTTAAATACTTTTTCTTACAAAAATGATGGCCTTCCTATAGCTTGCATTACACAAGGATAGTAGTTCACGTCATAAAGAGATTGGTGTCTTTCTCTAGCTTGCATCACATAGGGAATGGTGTCTTATTGTAGCACACATCATAGAGATAATAGTATCTTCCTATAGCTTGCATCATAGAGATGATATTGTCTTCCTGTATCTCGCATCAAAAAGATGATAGTGTATTCCTTTATCTCACATCACAGAGATGATATTGTCTTCCTGTAGCTCGCATCACAAATATGATATTTATCATGTAACTCACATTCACATAGATGGAAGGTGCCACAGAAAATGTGTTTTAAGTGCCTCAAATTCCATGCCACAGACTTGAAAATACTTTCACAAAGGAGACTCTAATTAGATTCTAAATAATCGAGGAATGATGCCAATATATAGTTGTTTCCTCAATCAAAAAGACACGACTCTTATATATTAAAACTAGTCATCTGGAGGGTTGACTTGGTCATCTTGAAGACACTCAAATACTCATTTTGAAAAATCAATTTTATTTATCTTTTTGATGTCCAAATGGGACATGATATAAAAAAACTTTCTTTAGGCATAAATAACATTCTTGACAAAACAAATACATCAATGGAAAAATATATTTATGAAGACCGAACCTAGTTACAACTCCAACACCATATATTGCACCAATAAGCCTCTTAGCAATGTTAAAGTACCTTCTTGAGCCTAAAATTAGAGCCAAATTTTCTCTTTCAAGTTTCCCTCTCTCTCAAGGTGGCTTTTCTTACTATTTATTTATGTAAATCATGAGTTTATTGAAGGTGGAAATAAATTTAAAGCAATATCATTAGGATAATTGATGAACAACAACTCAAAAACTATCTTATCCCAATTCAAAAACCCTCAATTTCTATTTCCCCGGGTCCTTAGGGTTTGTTTGAGACATAAGGTTTCATGTCAAAAGACATTCTACTAATTTTAACTCAGTTATTGCAATAAATTTTTATCTGTTATCTTCTTTGAAGATTATGTGCATGAATCAATGCTTTTATACCAAGAAAACCTAATTATTTTTTCTCAGTTTTATAATGAAACTTCTACTTGGGAGAATTCATAGACACCCTAATCAATATGGTAAACTTTTTTTAATTGTAATGATTAAGATTTCTTTTAGTCTATTTATGTCCTTATTTCCTTTTCCTCCCCAATGAATCCCAATGCATGTACATAGGAACAACCATACTAAGAGCAAACCTCTATGTTATTTTCATAAAAAAAAATTAAACCAATTTTCATAATGGGTGCTTTTTATTTCATTGTTTATGGAAGAACCACATGTGTGCCCAAGAGGCAAGAATTCTAAAGTTCAGTGGTTGAATCCATAGAGAAAGTGGAACTTGATAACTCATCTAGTCAAGATTTTTTCGATATACATGGTTAAAATAATATCAATTGTTTCAAAGTGAGGATATGCCTCTAAAGGAGCGAAATTAATAAATATACATGAATGATAAAAAATATAAATCATACAAGGAATACTTAACTGGGTGAGCTTCCTGCATATTTTTTTATGGACAAACTTCAACAAGTTCAGAAGCACAAGAAGAGATCATGCAAAGTGAAAAACAAGTATGAAATTAGAGGAGATATGACATACATAAGTGTTTCCTTTTAGTGCCTTCATTAATAAACCCCATAAAGATGCCCAGAAGCAACATTTTGTAGAGATTCCCACTAAGTAGTAGAAAATATTGAAATCATCTCTTATCTCACAAAAGAAGAACATGAAAATCCTCCCCAAGATACCTTAGAATACCATGTCAACATGGAGAGATTTCCACTCTATTGAATTAAAATGATTACATCATATCATGATCTCCAGGTGGTTTTCCTTCAGGGCATCATGAAATTTCCAATTAAAGATCCAATTAGATTGAAATAAGTACTAGCCTAAGTTCTGAGAGTTTTAAATATTTCCTTTTATTATATTTGTAAAGTGTGATAAGTTGAAGAGTTGTAAATAACCCTAAGAATTTCAATAGTACCAAGAGGCAGTGACTAACTCAATCTATACTTATTGTAAAAATATCAACAAGAAGACATAGAAATTTTTTAAACTTTGTTGATATATCTGGAGATCGGAGCTAGCATGCTAGTACTTTTGCACCCATAGAAAGATTTACAAAAAAAAATATTCAATAAGAATTTGGTGTAGATTTTGATGGGTTACAATCAACCACATCCAAATACCTGGTATAAAATTTTGATTTATATATGACACTTTTATAATAGAGTAGTCCACAATTCTATTGATAAGTCACCTTCTAAAACTTGCTTTGGATAGTTTCCACCTTCAACCTTTGATGTCGAATATGGAAAATGAGGAGTGAGGGAGGACCTCATGGGTGATTTATTAAGAGAAAAAAAAATTTAATAATATTAGGAAGATCCATTTGCAAATATAAGATACACTAAATAATTCACAGGAAAAACATAAGGCTAGGCATGATCAAAATGGAACAAAGAAATCATTCATAGTGGGAGATAGGGTTTAATTGCAATTGAATAAGGAAAGACTACAAGGTCCTTGTAAGAATATCAAGGCTTTATGGTATGGTCCTTGTGAGATATTGGAAAAGGTGGGAGATAATACATACATATTCAATATATCCACATAAATGTGCATTTACTCAGTATTGAATGTGGGAAATATCAAACTCTATGAACCTTCCATGTTGGATTACAAGGATGGGTAGGTCTTACCTTCCATAGAGGACTTAGGATGAGATGTTCAGCTAGATTTTAAAAAGGGAAAAAAAATCCATAATAGGTCTGTAACTACAAGTTAAGGGTAGCATGGCCTTTGGTAGATTGGGTTGAGCGAAAAAATTTCAATCAAAGAAAAATGGTACTCCAGGGAGTAGAGGAAAAACTTCCTCACATAAACTACTAAATATTTTTTAGGACTAAAATCCTCCCTAAATAGCATGTAAAAATTGGATCACTATATTATTTTTCGTCTATCATAATGCTTTCAAAGTGAAAATTTAGATGAATCAACTTGCACGGTCACTATAATATGTGGATCTCAGTTTAGAGACTTAGGGTTTGAAACCTTCTAAAGTTATTTTGAGGTATTAAATGATTTTTTTTGTGGAAATTTTTATTTATTTAATGTTGTACTTTGGGACGTTGGCATACACTCAAATACTTTCCAATAGTGAAAAAATGAGGTTAATTGGAGTTGATATGAAAATGTTATGCCTCTCATAAATTGACCAACTACATTGGTCACCATTATTCATGCATATGGGGCTATCAATATGTGGACTTTGAAAAATACTTTATAAGGTTCAATATTGTAACTCTAGTTGATGGTTGAGGGAGTCAAATCTTGCCCCTAGTTTTCTATCGAGCTATGTTAAATATCAAATCACTAGGAGGAATAGGGGTCTATACTATTGTATTTTTCTCCATAGTTGAGCCAAAAAATTTTGGAATAGGTAGTTACAGAGAATAAAACGGAAGTTTAATATTCTATAGTAGCCTTATAAGTCACAGGTATTAGTTAACTCCATAGAGAGTACATCTTTCTTTGTATCTTCACATATTCCATGCTAGAGAAAAGAAATAAAAATAGCCTCACCTTTTAGCTGGGATTTCTCCTATAACTATTTTCTAAATCAAAATTTCTCTCTGTTGTGGATGGTGTGTTTATTTCATTCTATTATATATCTCTTTTATTTAAACTATCTCATTTAATTAAGAAAAAAATTACCTAACTAAACAAATTGATATCTTAAGTAAAATAACCTCCATAGTATATATTTTAGTATTTTATTAGATCTATTTTGACAAGTTATTCGGACTAAATATCCATAACATTTTAAAGATCAGTTGAACCAACCAATTCTCTAAACCAAGTACTAATATAAAGCTTTGAACTAGACTTTGTAACTCAATTACCTAAATTTTTACTAAAAAATAGTAAAATAGAAATAAACAATGGAAATCACATAAATATATGCACAATAAAAAAATATTTTTACCCTAGAATCCCCTAACCAAGAACACCAACCAACCTTTTATATTCACCACTCTTTATATTATTCACCAAATATTCTACTAGACCACAATCAACATTGACTGGGTCTGCACCTAATATGAATGTGCTCATTATATCACACGGTCTCAAATGATCGATGTATTTCATCATATTCTTATAGCGTTACATAATTCTCTATTTATAGGTGTATTCTAGCATAATAAAACCATGCTTTGTAGCACAAAATTACTTATAAAATCCTTTGAATGTCATTGGCTAAGTCAATCTTGGGATTCCTAACCATTTCTAACACAATTTTATTTTACTTGGTCACCTATCAACCATCAATCGACCACTAGTATTTTTCAACCATTCATGTCCCCCATTGTGATTATTTGTAGCTATTCCATCAATAATAAAATTTGACTACTACTCATTCAAATTTATATTGTGATTCCTATTCCAACTTCACCATCAACCATCAACTCAATTTTCCATCTCATTAGCGAGTCAATTAACCCTGACTAAGTTATCTATGTTTCATCCTATTTGATCAAATTCGATAAGTGAGTTAACCAACTACACTCCATTCGATGAAGTTTATTTTGAAAATAATATAACACCTCAACACTCATACTATAAAATACATGGAAACAAGTAAATATCTAGGCCTAAATGGTTTTACCACACACTTTTTCAAATTTTTTGGTCTGTGGTGGTTAGGGATGTATAAGAGGTAGTGGAAGAATCCTTCAAGTGTTCAGCTCAAATTTTCTTACTTCGATCCGGAAATACTAGGAAACAAACTCAACTAATAAATTATATTCCATCTCACCATGTAATGACATCTAAAAGATCATTTCCAAAGTCATTATTAGCAAATTAAATATTTTTATGAATAAGATTATTTCTCAAGAATAAGGGGGCTATGTTGGGGGTAGAAAAATTTTGGATGGTATAATAGTGACCTATAAGGCTATATATTCCATGAAATCTAACTAACCCCTAGGGATCCCGATTACACTAAATATTTCCAAAGCCTAAGATAAACTTAGTTTTGTAAGGATATTTAGACTCTTAGGATTTAGTTAATTTTAACTTAGTCTAATGTGTCTATTAGGTAAAATTGTGTTTGTTAATATGTTTCTCTAGTAAGCATTAATTTCTTTGTAATCTTATAGTCATGATATGTTCTATAATAGAGTGATTTTGTGGCTCATATTATCCTCTATACTAATGACCATTAATTCGTGGCTTAACACGCGATTGGTCAATGATCTCTATTTAAAGAGCATGGAGAGTAATAGTTAAAAATCGATTGTGAGAACTCTCTTATACATAAAAAATAGCAAAAAAAAAACTTTTACATTAATAAAATTGCTTCAGGTGGGAACATTGGATGGGATAGTGAATTGTTTCCCTCTCAAACAGTGTTAACCACATAAAATATTGGTGTTATGATTTTTTGATTTGTTTGTGTGAGTGGTTATTGAAGATGTTATCTTGTATGGAACACCTTGTTTTCCCAAACATGGTATTACAACATGTTTGAAACACTATTCTCATCATTTATCAAGACCTCAAGCTTGTGTTGTTGCATTTATGAGGTATACTATTTTTGTGGATAGCATGAACATATTGTTTCATTGCATCTAGAGTGATACTTTTAATTAATAATTCCTTTCATTTCATCCAAAAAAGGTGTATATTAGCTCCATGTATAGCTATTTTCGTAAAATCCAAAGGTATACAATACGAATACACCTTTTTTAATTCTTTTATAGAGTTCACATTTTGGATTTTTGTATTTATTCCCACTTTTCTACTCTTTCTTGTTTGTGTATGTTCTTTTCCTACACTATGTGTGAGCTTGGAAAATTAAAAATAGAGTAGAAGGTGTTTTATTTTTTACATATTCTCTTTTTCATGTGCTCTGTGTGATATTGAAAAATCATAAACAAAGAGAAAACATTCATTTTTTGGATAAGCTAACTGATATCTATCCCCGTTGTTGTTGAGTTTTGGATTTTTTTATTTTTATTTTTTTTCAAATTGTTGTTTATTTTTGGAGGAGCATGTTTTTGGTAAGCATTCACTTAGAGGTGAAGCTCCAACAACAACACCACCCCATCCTCCTTCACTACTATTGTTATGTGTTTTTCATTAGCTCATTTTGTTAAAAGTTACTTTATTCATATTTTTTTTGGAGGCACACATTTTAAAGTAACGTTGCAACAAAACAACACCAACCCTACCACCAACACCCCCATCCTCATTCAATACTAATGTTTTATGTTTTGCACTAGCTCACTTGGTAAGAATTACTTTATTTTAGTAAGATTTTTTTTCCCGGAGGAGAAAAAACCGTAATTTAATTTATAGATAAAAATAAATTACAATTTACATATACAAAACCAATTTTGTATTCATGAAATATCTTCCAAGAGCCTTTTATAGGAAAATAAAAAAACAAAGGATATTGCCCAACATAATTATCATATATACACCATTCAACCTTATGAGTTGTCTCATAACTCAGAAAACTAAAAGAGATCTAATGTCCATATGCAATTTGTCAAAATTATCAGAAATTTTAGCCTAAGAGGCTTATGAAAACGGTGCCAAAAAAACAATCATCATCTAGTGATATAATAAGTAGAAGTAATAAAAATGAACATGATATATAACTAAAAAACATGTTCGTCCATGTATGGATGATGGAATAAATAGATACGTTCACCATTTTGAAACTCCTTAATTGTTTAAAGCCCCCAATCAAGCTAAAGGCCTTCCTTAGAAAGCATGTATGCTTCCCAGTTTCACTCCCTGTAAATATCAGTGCAAGGAAAGGATACATATGAAAGTTTGATCCTATGCAAGTCCTCTAAAATGTGTGAAAGGTATAAAATACAACATTGTTGAATTTCATTGACCTAGTTAATCACCAAAAAAGAATCACCAAAAAATTATAAATGATCACATCCCTTCTCTTAAGCAAAAGCAAATAAAGAATGATAATATAACAATTTAGCTAGATTGTTTTCCCCCCTCCCTAGACCTATGTTGATTTTGTAAAAATGGTGTTCAAACAAATATAGAATGAAACCACGACCATAAATGAGATCTTTCCCCTACTCAACCCCATCAAAGTAACCCCATGGTTGTGACTTTTTAGGTTCCTTCGAATCATAATTCTATTCTTGGTAGGAGCAATAGGATGAGAAAAATGAGAAAGGATAGCAAGAACCTCAGATGCCACCCAATCTAAATAAGAAGGCTTGTTTTCAAAACAAAAAGTATTCCTTACTAACCATACACCCCAACATATGAGCAATGGTAGTTCCTAAAAAATTTTGTGTTCCTATTTTGCAACGAAGACCTCCATTTCTCCTAAAAACAAGGCCCTTTCCAAATACATCCTTGGCAAAAAAAAAAGCTACATATACCAGACTTGACAACAAAAAGGAAAATCAACAAAAATATGATTTATGGATTCATTGTTCAACTTACATAGGAAACACCAGCGAAGATCGATCTTATGATGCTTCTGCAAAAATCCTAGGCAGGAAATTATTTAGATAGGATACACCACATGAAAAGGAAAGATTTTATTGGACACTTTACCTTCCAAACTTCTCTCCACCACCACTCCCCCACTTCCTCAATTGCAGCCACATTCAAGTGAAGATACCCATACCTGGGAGTATAAATTCCCATTGAAGAGTGATCCTAAACTAGCTCATCATCATTTTGGGAAAGTATGATATGAGCATCAACAAGGGCACTAATATATCCAATCCAAGTCTCATGATGTTGTTGAGTAATCTACAAGGTTTCAACAGATAACTAACTTTGTCACTAAATAGTAGCTTGAGTTGGATTATTAATATGGGAAAGTCTTGAGATACCACTATCTCTAATCTACTCTATAAGGTCCTAAGGTAAATAGTGTGATTTCCCACTACCTAGCAAGGGGTCCTGCCCCAGTCTCACCTTTAGATTATTTCTGACCACGCCAAACCTAAAGAAATAAGGTCAAAATAATTAACGAATAAACACAAAATCACTAAAATATTAGCACAAGGATTTTCCCACAATCTTATCCAATCTTGTGGAGAGAAGGAGTGGTCCATAAGTTGTGGGTGTACAAGGGTATCCATTCACATTTTGTTGCTAAGGCCTTAGTAATATTTCTTGAGTTAACGTAACTTCTTTTTAAAAGTGATTCTCACTTGTTTTATAAAAATGAGTCACTTCATAAAGTAATTTATGTGTAAAAAATAGCTTATAGGCAAAGCTAGTGAGGGAATATATATATATGGAAAAAATGCATCACCATGTGGGACAACTTCTATTTATGTCTCATGTGGCTCCTTGTTACCATTAATGCCCTTTTTTTTAAATCACATAACTCTCAGATATGAAGTCCATTTTCAATGCCAATTTTTTTAAACATACTAATTTTTCAAGAGCTTTCCCTTTAGATAGTCAATTTCATCTTTTGAAATAATATTATCTTCATATTTTCGTATGTATACTCTAAGTGAACTTTTGCTTTTCAATTCTAACTACTTATGGAAATCCCACATGGAGGATGTACTAAGTAAAATATTTTATCGTATTATCTTGTAAAAAAAAAATCCCACACTGATGTTGATAAGAAATCCAAATGGAATATAAGAATGATGAAATATGCCAATTCGTTGGAATTTCCATCTCTCCTTATATGTGATTTCATATTCAAGGAATCGATTGCTCGGAAGTAGCTTGGGAAAAGCTAACGAAAATATTTGGTGAATCTAATATTATTAGATCTAATTAGCTTGAAAATCAAATCATGCTTTTAAGTCCTAATGATTTATCTTCCATTGAATATTATTTTTACGCGTTCAAAACACTTAGAAATTTACTTAATTATTTTCAAGTTGAGCTAAATAATGAACATTACATATATATTATTATTTTAAAGAATGAATTTTCTTATTCTATTTTTGTATCTAAATTATAAGCCAGTAGAAAATTTCTAAGGATTGGATATCAAAATCCTTCTCTTGAATCCTTTTCTGACTCTTTGGTTAGAGAAGAAGAAAATATCTTACATAATGGAGTGAACAACATTGCAATTACATCTGGCAAGGCATTAGTGTCCTAATAGAAGGATAAAACTAAGTATGCATAGAAGCAACATCCTTGTAGAAATAAGAAAAAAAATGGTCCCAAACCCTCTCAACTAGCTTCTACTCCCAATGGTTACAAAGGACCAAAATCAAAGAGTAAAAATATTGATAGATATTTCAATTACTTTTAGAAACATGGTCATCTAGAGTCTAAATTTTTTAAAAATATGGAGGCCTTGGAAGTAGAAATGAAGAAGCACAACATCAATCTTGATTCTTCTTCTAACCATTTTTCTCATGGAAATGCAATTTATGCTTATGGTTTCTCTTTCGTTGCAATTTAAACTTTTTCTTATTCTTATAATAGGCTTATTGATTTGGAGAACCTTATAATATGGCTAAAAACGAAGCCATTTTTTCTATTCTTAATGATTTTAAAACCAAACAAATATTTGTTGTAAATTATAGATATATTAGCCTTGTAAGGTTTGTAACAATTCTTGTAGATAATGGTAATTTTAATGATGTATTATGTGTTCCAAATCTCTCTTGCACCCTTCTATAAATATATTAGATCACTCTTTCAAGTGAACGTAAAAAGATAGAGTTTTCACTCCAATTGTAATTAATGATTTAAATGATCCTAATCTTGTCCTTTCCACTAAAATAGTCGATGATATTACTAGGTTGTACGAGTTTGAAAACTTTGGCTCACCTCCTTTTCCTTCAAATTTTATTGCTCACAGTGATTAGGAGAAAATTTAGGCATGATAAATTTAGTCATTTAAGCTATCACTTATTGTAACAACTATGTAACCAAACTATGGTGACTATTCTTCCTCTTGTTTCTTGCAAATATGATGTTTGTGTTGGTTGTGTTCTTGGCAAACATCATCGAGACAATTTTGACAAATGTAGCTCATGGTATTGATCCGGATTTATGCAGTAACGCAACAGAATAAGAATATAACCATAAATACAAAGATGTAGTTGAAATAACACTTAATTTCATTAATATCAAATAACTGAAATATGCTTATAAAAAGAATGGAAATAAACTAGCTAGGGCGCTAGTAGCTTATCTCTAAGAAGAGATGTGGCAGCTACAGGCCTTTGAAATATGTTACAATGAGGCTCGAAGGCCTATTTATTGTTGAGAAACAATGGAAAACCCTAAAAATCCAAAAACCTAACCCTAGGAGATGAAGCACCAAAACTATGGACCTTGTTTGGGTAAATTGGTACATCAACTTCCCAGGGACGCAACTTTGGCATACGATCTTCGTTTGACGCGAAAAATACCTCGTTAGAAATATCTATCTGAGTAATACAACTTTTGAGTGAGAAAAATCAGTCAAAGACCCATGTTTCTCTCATTTTTCCCAACAAAATGTTGTTTAGGGCCTCAAAACGACTCTGGAAGTTCAGGACCCGAAAAAACTACTAAAAATAGTAAATTGTGCTACAGTTAAGGAAACTGAAAAACTGAAAGAAACAATGGTGGGGGTCGAAGTGTAATAGGTGAGTGGCCACCAATATCCACCTGGATAATTCCTCCCCCCTTAGGTTGCAATGGTTCCCATTGCGTTGAGTTCATCCATGAGATCTGCAATGCCGGATGTGTCTAGTAATGGTTGAAAGTATGGCGGATGGCGATCCACATTGAACACTGGTTGTCAGCCAGGGGGAATGCTGAGCTTAAAATAATTGTCTCCCACAACCTTGATAATGATGTAAGGCCCATATTGGAGTGGTATGAGCTTTCGATGAGCTCTGGTTAGGCATTCTTTCTGCAAATGCAACCAAACTTGGTCGCTCACCTGGAACTTGTGTAGCACTCGATGTTGATCATGTCATTTCTTGTACTTGGCATTATATTTCTTCAAGATGTCATGGACTTGATGGATGCCTTAAATAAATATGGTTGCTTTATCAGCCTCAGACACTAAATGTGTGGATTATTTCTGTGTGGTCGCATGAGGTATGGAAACATTAGGGAGCGGCACGCCTGGGATCAGATCAATGGAGTGATTGACCTGATAGTGTAGAGGAACCTTTGTGGGTGAGGAGAAAATGTCCATGTATTCCTCCACGTCTTTTTCCATCTTCAGCTGCCGCGCAGGGGAGCCCTGTTTAGAGGCAGCAGCCACAATCTTCTTCTTGTCTTGTGGGCAAATCCTAATGAAAACAAATTTCCTGGTTTGGGAAATAGTCTTACTGTATTTCTTTACAATACTCAAAGATATGGCAGAAGGCGGTAGTACCTCTGGTATCCTGTAAAACTTATTTCCCAAAGTAATAATAATAGAATGAGGCCTAGACTCATACACAGTATGTTCCTTCCACAAGTATGGTTGGCCTAATAAGACATCAAACACATCAAGAGGAGCAACATCACATAGTATCTCATTTGTGGATGGCTTGATGTTGTATGGAAGGCAACACTACTGGCAGACGCAGAGATATCTTACTTGGTGAAACCACCCAATGGTATATGGTTGCGGGTTTTATGTGGTCGGTAGGCTGAGCCGCTTCATTACCTTTGCTGAAATGAGGTTCTTTTGGCTTCCGCTATCGATAAGGAATTTCAGTGGAGAACCCTTCACCCACATCTGGGAATGGAAGAGGTGCTCCCCCTCCTCTAGACCCTTGGGATCCTCCCTATGGAGCTTGTTGGTGAAAATGGTGGCACTGGGTTCTGCATCAATGATTTTCTTCCCTTTTCCATTTCCCTTGTTCGATTCTAACTCAGAATTAGAACATGCATCTTATTCAAATGCCTTCAATTAAGCCACCAGCGACTATTTGGCCTGACACTCGCTTGTGTTGTGAGTGGGGTTGTTATGAAATTCACATCACTTCCCCGTGTCATTCTTTGGATTTTTTGTGTTTTTCTGAGTCACCCCGCTTTGGCTTTACCCCTTGTTCTGCAGTTCAGGGGCGCCTTTCCCTAGCTTTGAATTTGCAAATCCAAAGTCTCGCTTCTTCTGCTTAAATTTCTGCTCAATCTTGGCAGCATATTGACATGTCATGTCAAGGAAGGTAATGTCAAGGAACTACATTTCTTCCTGAATGTATCTGTGAAAATAGTTGTGGTACTTGAGCACCAAATGTTTCTCTGAATCTTTAATACCCAACTTTGTGCCCAGGGTATGGAAAAAATTCGTCATCTCATGCACATATTGATCTCTCTGTTGTCGCAGTGTGGTCCATTGGATGTACTTGTACTCATAGCTCCCCATGGGGTAAAATTGTTCCATGATGCTGTCTCTGAACAAATTCCAAGTGGGTGCGGCCGAGAACAGATATGGTTCCCTCCCATCCTTTTGCTCACAGTAGGTTTCCCACCCTTCTTTGACATGGGTGACAGCTTTGAGGAGCGCAAAAGTAATATTTTTTCGGTCAAAGAAATCATGGATCGAAAAATACCCTTTTAGAAAATTCAACCATCCATCGATGGCATCTGCATCTATCTCGCCTTCAAATACATGCATGTCAAAGTTGACTTGTACCTTAAAAGGACTGGCACCTCTAAAGTGGATGCTAGATGTAGATGTGCCGCCAGTGAGCAGTCGTTGAAGGATCTGGGAAAATTTATCCATCATCGTGTTATTTGTTTCTCGAGGGCCTCCTCGAAAAATAATTTGATAGGATCTCCTTCTCTCTCGTATTTTTTTTATTCTGCCATGGGAGGTCGTCAGGGTTTGCAAGGCTGATCTTGCAAGGGTTCAACTAGATCGAGCCCTGACTCCTTATACCCTGACCTCATTGGAGACATGCAAAGAAAAATGAAGAAAGAGAAGACCCCTCTGATACCACTGATCTGGATTTATGCAGGAATGAAACAGAATACAAATATAAATATAAATACAAATGTGCAGCAGAAATAACACTTCATTTCATTAATATCAAATAACTAAAATATGCTTACACACAGAATGGAAATAAACTAGCGAAGGAATTGGTAGCTTATCTCTGAGAAGAGATGTGGCGGCTACAGGCCTCTGAACTCTGTTGCAATGAGACTCGAAGGCCTATTTATTGTTGAGAAATAATGGAAAACCCTAAATATCCAAAAACCTAACCCTAGGAGATGAAGTGCTAAAACTATGGGCCTTGTTTGGGTAAACTGGTACATCAACTTCCTAGGGACGTAACTTTGGCATACGATCTTCGCTTGATGTGCACAATACCTCGTTATAAATATCTATTCGACGAATACAACTTTTGAGTGAGAAACATCAGTTGAAGACCTATGTTTCTCCCATTTTTCCCAAAAAAATGTCGTTTAGGGAAACAAAATGGCTCCAGAAGTTCAGGACCCGAAAAAATTACTAAAAATAGTAAATTGTGCTACAATTAAGGAAAGTGAAAAACTGAAGGAAACAAAGGTGGGGGTTCAAGTGGAATAGGCGAGTGGCCACCAATATCCACCTATATTAGGTATGCCTCAACGCCTTTGTAGCATTTTCACATATGGGCCACTTTCTTCTCTTTTTTATTTCAGTTTAGGTACTCCTAACTTCTTCAAATGCACTTGGGTTTGATTTTTAAAACCTAAGAGTGAATTTTTTTACTTTTCCTTGGCCTACAAGGCAAAAACAACATAGAAATAAAATATAAATGATAAGAATAAATAATGGAGGTGAATATGTCAACAAAAAATTCACAACTTTCTCCACTACATAGGAAATTAAAATGCAACATATTATCCCATAGACACCATAAAAAATGATGTTGTTGAAAGAAACAATCATACATTAAAGGAAATGGATAATTGTATCATTTAACATAAGGAATTAAGTCTTTGGTATTAGGTGGAAGAGATCGACTATGCAAATTACATCGCAAATCAAACTCCCACAAATGATCCAAGTGGATATTGGTGGCCACCTGCCTATTCCACTTGGGTCCCCACCATTATTTCTTTTAGTTTTTCATTTTCCTTAATTGTAGCACAATTTACTATTTTTGGCATTTTTTTGCGTCCATAACTTCCGAAGTCGTTTTGAGGCCCTAAACAACGTTTTTGGGGAAATCAGGACTAACATGGGTTAATGATCCATGATGGTCCTCCGATAGATATTTCTAATGGGGTATTGTGTGCGCATAACAGAGATCATATGCCAAAGTTACGACCTCGGGAATTTGATGTAACAATTTACCCAAACGGGGCCCGTAGTTTTGGCGCTTCATCTCCTAGGGTTAGGTTTTTGGATGTTTATGGTTTTCCAATGCTTCTCAAATACTAAATAGGCCTTCGAACCTCATTGTAACAAAATTTAGAGGCATGTAGCCGCCACATATCTTCTCATAGATAAGCTACCATCGCCTGAGCTAGTTTATTTCCATTCTGTTTGTAAGCTTATTTCAGTTATTTGATATTAATTAAATGAAGTATATTTGTTGTTGCATCTCTGTGTTTATGTTTATTTCTGCATTTTCTTGCGTTCCTGCATAAATATGTATCAAAAAAGGAATTAATAAATACAACATTATTCAAAGCATGGACAAAAATTAAGCCCGATGTAAGCCACTTTCATGTCTTTAGTAGTGTATCATGGGCTCACATTCTTGATGAAAAAAAGAAAGCTTTACAACCCAAAAGTGAGAAGTGTATTTTTGTTGGATATTTTGAAGATGTAAAAGGTTAAATAATTCTTCAACCTCACTACATCAAAATAATAATGAGAAGAAATGTTAATTTTGATGAAAATATATTGGCCTTCTGCAAACCTAATTTGACAATTGTGCCCTCCTTGGCCTACGAGATATCTTTTCCATCTATGCCACATTTTTTTCCTATTTTTCTTTCTTCTTTAGATGATAAAAATGAGGATGAAAATCTACATCTACATGATAACCTTCCTCAGGATGATTCCGTTGAACATGAACCTACACTAGCACAAAACTTACCAAATGGTTTTGTTCAACATGAGAAGTGGCCAATGACCTTGCCTTTGATCCAAAATATCAACATCATAATTATTCACATTTCTAGTTATCCTCCTATCTTTTGGATCAAATTTCAGAGATTCACGATTTGAAAACATTTCTATAAGCTTCAACACGTCCATATTGGTAAATATCAATGGATGAAATATCATTCCTTAATGGTCAGTGATACTTCAAAACATGTCCCTCTTCCAAAAAGGAATAAAACTAATAAAATGAAATTGGGTATATAGAACTAAGTATGCATCAGATGCAAGTGTTGAAATACATAAGGCTCAGTTAGTTTCTTAAGTAATCTCTCCAGTTGAAGGAATTAATTGCAATGAAACCTTTGCCCTTATTTCCAAAATGAATTCCATCTACCTTGTTTAGCCCTTATTCCTCGCATGGATAGGAGATCTATGAGATGCATGTTGAATCCACCTTTTTTAATGGGGAGGGTCTACAAGAACAAATATAAATGGAACAACCTCCTCACTATGTTTGGTATGACTCCATCCTTGTTTTCCACCTTAAGAAATCTCTCTATGGTCTTAAACGAGCTCCTCGAGCTTGGTATGAAAAAAATGGATAGCACTTTTCTTGAAACTAACTTCTCTAGATTTCATTTAGATACCGATGCCTACACCAATAAAGTAGGAATCCATCTCATAATCCTTATTCTTTATGTTTATGGAATTACCTTGATTCGTAGTGACCCTAATTTTTTGACCCATGTGAAATCACCTTGATAAGAAGTTTGAAATGCAAAATTTATGATATTTGTGTTATCACCTTGGCCTCCAAGTATTTCAAGGCAAGGAAGGGATTTCTCTTTCCCAATATAAGAATGCATGTGGCCTTCTCCATCATTTTCACATGGAAGATTTTAAACTAGCCTCTTCTCCCTTTTAGTTTTGAGTCAAACTTGTTGCCACACGCACTACATCATCAGAACTTGATTCCACTTTGTATCATTAGTTAGTTGGTAGCCTCTTATTTTTTATGCTTACTCATACTAATATTTCCTTAGATGTTGATCTTGTTTCCTAGTGTATGCAAATGCCCCATGAATGTCAAGGAAGGAAGCAAAAATTATACTTTGGTATTGTCTAAGGTAAAATATATTTTGGGATACATTACATTCAAGGGCGACACCTTTTGTTGGTTAGTTTCAGTAATTTAGATTTGTCTGGAAACCCTGATTAAGGAAAATATACTATAGGTTATGTTTTCAATATTGGTGCCAAACCTATCACTTGGGCTTGAAATAAGTAGTTAGCTATTGATATTTTTTCAACAGAAACATAGTATCAAGCAAAAATTGATGCAATTCAAGAAGTCTTGTGGATTCAAAAGATCCTTTTAGAGTTTTGTTTCCAATAAAAAAATAAAACCACTCTCTTATGGTACAATCAAAGTTCCATCAAGCTTTCCAAAGATCCAATTCAACATCAACGCCACAAACACATTGAACTGAAAATGCAATTCATTAGAAATCTCACTCATTATAAATTTATTGAAGTGTTATTTTTCCTTGCAAATGATCAAGTTGTATGAATTTTCACAAAGTTTCATACAAAAGTGAAGTTTTTTAAACTTTGATCTATGTTAGGAGTTCGGGAAATTGTCATTAAGGGGGGATAAGCTCTAATTACTCCTTCCTTCTCCTATTATATAACCTTTGTAAAACCTTCAATCCTATCCCAAGATGCTCTTAAAGGGGGATGTTAGGATGTTTAGACACTTTGGAGTTAGTTCATTTCAATTTGATCTAATGTGTTTATTAGATAAAAGTGTGTTTCTTAATGTGTTTCTTTAGTATGGTTATTTGCAATGAATCATACGTTCATGATATGTTATAGACATATAATGATCAAATGGCTTATATTCTTCTCAATACTAAAAATCATTGATCCATGGCTTAACACCCAATGAGTCAATGATCTCTATTTAAAGAACATGGAGGATTATGGCTAATGATATATCATGAGAACTCTCTTATGTAATTTTTTTTGTTTTGCATGAAAAAACTTGCCTCAAATGGCCATGTTGGTTGGGGCTATAGATTATTTCCCTCTCAAAGTGTTTTAACCATGTAAAAGTATGGGTATAATGATTTTTTATTTGGTTATGTGAGTGGTTACTAAAGGTGTTTATCTTGAAAGGAATTCCCTTTTTCTTGAACTGCTTGGGAATTCCTTCAACAAATAATCATTGCCTTTGGATTCTTCCTGAATGAATCACACGGGTTTATATCTTGGTCTCTAATGCATTTTTATATATTCTAGTCAATGGCTTACCATTTCCTACTTTTAACCCCTCTCTAGGTATTATAAAAGGGCACCCCCCATCTCCCTTCATCTATATCTATATGGTGAAAAGACTTGAGGGAAAATTAAAGCTAGCTTTAAATTCTAGTAAAATTAAAGGAATTTAGATCCACCATAATTGTGATCCCTTGTCCCAATTGCATTTTGTATATGATAATTTTCTCATGGGAGCACCTATAATATGTGAATCCAATTCCCTCAAGCTAATTTTGGAAATATTCATGCTAACATCTAGTACCATGATAAAACTAAGTAAGTCCCTCGTATTTTTCTTCAATGTCCTTTGCCAATTCAATGACCATCACCTAGATTCTTAGTTATCAAAGTGGATCCCTCCCCTAAATATTCAGGAGCTCCATTATTGGATAATGCCTTGAGAAATTATTTTGAGAGGACTTACTGTAGGTTTTAACCTTGTACAGAAATTACCTGCAAACGAATCTTAAAAATAGAAAATAAAAAATAGTGAGAGCATAAAACATAAAACGGATATACACAGATATTTTCCCCTGGATCCCAAATCGGGACGACCAGCTTGATTTTTCATTATATTCCTTTTAGTGTTACAACACATATATATACATGCCGAAGCATACATAAACCGCAATCCATTAACCCTGGATTAGAACATAACTGAAGTTCCCTTGACCGGATCTACAAAATACCAAGGGTCGAAAGCCATCATGCCCTAAAACCATGTGCAAACCCATGCACAAAACCATGGGTTGGTCCGCCCACCGAAAAATAAGGACCAAAAAAAATTTCCCGAGGCACTGCCCCAGACCCCGAATAAGGGGGGCTGCCACCCCCCCTGTGACCCCCCCACACGTGACTAGTCATGGAAATAATATAACACATACCCAACACTTACTTTCCAATATTCAAGCAAAAAAAAATAATTTGACTTTCAAATTTATTTCTCACCATAGTAATATCATACTCATTAGTCAGTCCTATAATCCTTAAAAATTTATCTATTCTTTGTTCTAGTGGTGTCTCATAGTATCAAGGCTATATAGGCCCCTCACATGGATTTCTAATGGTGAGGCCTTAAGAGAGAAAGAAAGTGGTCATTGATTGCATGGAATCAGGTTTATCTCCCTAGATGGGTAGGGGGACATGGCTTCAAAGGTCCCCTTATCAAGGGGAGGGATCTAACAACTAAATTTCTGTGGATATTGTTAAAATTAAAAGAGGATATTTGGGCCAAATTTTGAAGTTCATAATATGAAAATAGCATTGCAGATAATGCACTCCTTCTTATGGAGGTGGAATGCCTCGGTTCATTAGTATGGAATAACACATGGAACAGCAAGGCCTTAATCAATAATAATTTATTTCAAAAGGTTCAACAAGGTAATATTCCACTCTTTTCTGATGATGCATGGTAGCAATTGACTAAATTTGGACTTCAAGAAACTCTCTAACAATCCAAATCTTCCCTCTTAACTATGAGCTAGAATATCATTTAACAATGCTATAATATCGAGTGTCAAAGGTTGATTGAGTTAGATAAGGAATCCAACAAATCCTTACATGATCTATTAAGGCCAAGTAAAATTACATATAGATAAGGTTATTCAAACATTCTCTTATGGGGGCATCATAAAGATAGTAACTTCGTAGTTAAACATGCATAAGACCTTGAAGCTAAGTACAACAATCTAGACCAAAAGGTCATTTTTCAAAATATTTATAATCTAGAGTCATTGATAAAAACATTAGCCTTCAAATGGCTCTTAGCTATGAAGAAAACTTTAACCTAGGACAAAATTATGAAACGATATTTTGAAGGCCCCTCTCTTTGCTACATGTGTTGATTTGAAGGATAATTTCGTCGAACACCTATTCAATGAGTGTCTAGAAGTGAATATGTTATGGGGAAAAGGGGAAAACCTTTTTCCATTATCAAATTATCTTAGAAATGGAATCATACAAACCCTTGAAAATTGGAGATCATCCTTGGTTTCTTTCTCTGGTAAATCTATAAAGAGTGTGATTGGTGCCTCTTTTAATAAACATAGGTAGAATGATGAAGAAATTTAAAAATAACTTGAATCCAACATATGGGACTCAATTACAATGGTATCTTAGTCATAGGATGCCAAACATTCAAGGTAATGAAGGAAAAATATTCTCAGCGTGGAAAATGGATCAACAAATTCACATAAATACAACCTATCAACAATCATAGTCCTCTTCCAAGGAAACATGGTCCAAATTTCCTCCATGTTTTATCAAGCTCAACATTGATGGTTCCTATAGGGATTAGAGGATTCTTTAAATATTCAAGAAGTTCCATCGTCTACATCTCTCTTCACACCAATAATAGTACCAACATCAAAGATTAATTAAAAGGATTGTTGAAAGGTGTTAGGTCCCTATAATACTATTATATCCCCCTTATTGTTATTTTTAGTGTATCCCCCTATTTTTATTGTTGTCCCCGTGTATTCCCCATGTTTTTATTTTCATGCCCCATATAATCCCACTATTTTTATTGTTGTGCCCTTACATTATTATTATTATGTAGTCTCTGGTTATATTGTCACCCTTTAGACTCTTATATATACCAAGGAGGTCTTATCATTTGTATCATCCAAGAAATTTTCATTTATGTAATTTAAAGGAGGTTTCCCCCTCGAAGAGGATAATTTTTAATTCATTTATCTATCTTTTATTCTGATTTGTGAGATGGTTGCATAACATTTGGTATCATAGCTTTGGATTCTAGGGTTTCGCTGCTACAAATAGGCCATCTTGGAATTTTCACTATAAATGCTTTTCTATGAAGTTTCAGAAGCTGAAATTGCAGCCACGTGGAGCCAAAATCTCAATGAACTTACTAAAAAAAATTCATATCTTGGTTTGATATATTTTCGGAGATATGGTCCTAATAATTTAGGGTTTTTGCATGCTCCAAAATTCAGTCTCAAACAAGTTACCTTGGGAAAGTAATCATAAATTCCTCTACAAGAATCATATTTGAATTTCTTAAAATGTGACTGAAATTGCACGGATTGTAGTTTGTATTGTATCATTTTCAAGGTCAAAGGTTGAAATAGTGACATGTATAATTCCTTACAAGTTCGCTCTACTAATATACTCCATAATCAAGTCATCATGGGAGATTGGGAATAAAATTATCTTGAAGAATCCAATTTTGGTCTAACTGGCAGTGTTGGAAAGAAGACACATAGGGGTACCAAAGGATGAAATTTCAAACCCTGGAGATCTACAATTACAAAGTTACAACCATTTCAAGATCGAGCTCCTAAAAGCAAGAAAAAAGTGTGTATTTTTAAAATATTGCATAAATTTTGTTTTAAAAATCAATTTGAAGTGATTCCAAGGGAATATTGAGGTAGAGATATCAGTATTTTGTTCTAAAATTCCTCCAAAACAAAATAATTCTACACCCATTAATCCCTTAGAAATCTCTACTATGGTGCTTGAAGAGGAATAATTGCAACATGACATATCCAAATTATGGAACTAAGTGCAACAAATTTCGCTCTCACAAAGAGCAACCAAAGATTAACTAAAAGGGGACATGAATGGCTTGAAATGGGACATAGATGGCTTAAAAGGGGACATTAATGGTTTAAAATCAAAATTAAAATGTGACATGGATGGTTTAAAAGAAGAAATAAAAGGTGACATGAATGGTTTAAAAACATACATCGAAGGTTTAAGGAAGGTTTGATAAAGTTGTTGCAAGAAAGGCTTCCCAGTGGGGACAAGGTATTTCAGGAAAATAATAAAAAGGAAAAAAGGAATATGAATTATGATTTTAGAGACTCCAATTTTGGGTTCAAGAACCACCACATTCCAAATATTGATATGAGGAAGTTTTGTGGCAAGTATCTAGTAACATGGATACTATAGATGGAGCAATATCTTTATCTACATGATGTGCAACACACACAAAAGGTATGCATTGCATCTTTATATTTAGAACCCAATCAGTTTGTATGGTATCGATGGCTTTGTTTTTTTAAAACACTTGTCACTCGATCAATTTTTACAGAGGAAACGATATCACATGATGAGGATACAAAGAGAAACACCTTCTTTAGCCATTTGATAAATATCAAACAAAAGCGTTCAATGGCGAAGCATATTGAGGACTTCCAAAAATTCAATATTAGGGTAACTAATATTCCAAAGGAGCATAGGATTTATGTCTTCATAGGTACTTTAAAGGATAAAATCCAACATGAGGTTCGTCTTTGGGAACCTAATTCATTGGAGAAGGCATTCACTATGGCAAGAAAATTTAAAATCAAAATTATGGAAACAAGTAAGTCTACCACTCACAACTATAAAGATGGAAGTGTTTTTGCTCCTACTTTTCCACAACCTACAAGGTTGACATCAGAAAAAATGGAGGAAAAAAGGGGGAAATGGCTTTGTTACAATTTTGATAGCAAGTACAGCAAAGGTCATAAGTGTGTTGAGAAGAATTTTTTCTACATAGATTGTGAGGAGGAAGAAGAAAAGGAACAAGAAACATCAAAAGAGGAGGATATACACCAGGAACCAACCCTAGAGAAAGAAGAAATGAATCTGACCATATATTTTAATGCATTAGAATGAATTACTACTCCTCAAACTCTCAAGATAGAAGTATATATCAAGAAGAAAAAGGTAATAGTGATGACTGATTCAGGTAGTACCCATAATTCTATTCATTGTAAGATAGCCCAGGAATTGAATTACTTCCTATATCCAGCACCAAAGTGTCAAGTGATGGTTGTGAATGGAGGAACTATAATCTTCTATGGAAATTTCCATAATATCAAGATAACCATGGAGTAATATGTATTGAATTTTCCAATGATTTCCATTCCAATGGGTGGTGTTGATGTTGTAATAGGAATCTAATGGTTACAATCTTTGGGGACAATAAATTTTAATTTTTAAGAACTTTTCTTGAAATTTTTTTAGGAAGAAAAGGAATTTGAATTAAGGGGTATCACAGGGAAACCAGGAAAGGTAATTAACTCTAATGGCATGAAAACTATTCTTAAGAAATAACAATAGGGCAGAATTGCACAATTACGCTCACTAGAGGTTCAAACATAGAAAAAATATATTTCTTCATATCTCCAAAACATCTTGGAAAATAATTCCAAGGTATTTGAGACTCTAAAATGCCTCCCACCTATTTTTTTATCATGTTCACGTTATTCATTTGATTCTACGAAGTGTTCCTCCAAACATCATACCTTATAGATATCCTTATGCCCAACAGAGTGAAATTAAACGTATGGTGGCAGAAATGCTAGAGGTTGGTATAATTCAACCTAGTCAAAGTTCTTTCTCAACTTTAGTAGTATTGGTGCGCAAGAAGGATGGGCCATGGCATATGTGTCTGAATTATAGGGATATCAACAATCTCACTATTAAAGATAAATTTCCCATTCCTATCATTGATGAATTTTTGGATGAATTACATTGAGAAATTTACTTCACCAAGTTGGATATTCATTCAGGATATCATCAAATTAGAATGAAGTCTGAAGACATTCTAAAAACAACATTCAGAACTCATGAGGGTCATTATGAATTTTTGGTCATGCCTTTGGGCCTTACTAATGCACCTTCCACATTTCAAGGTTTGATGAATTCCATTTTCAAACCCTTCCTTATAAAATTTGTGTTAGTATTTTTTGATGATATAATAATCTATAGAAAATCTTGGAAGGATCATGTTCAACATGTTGACATGGTACTCAAACTATAGGAGGAGAAACAATTATATGCAAAAACCCTCAAATTTTTCTTTGGAGTATGAGAGGTGGAATATTTGGGTCATATTGTATCTCATGAGGGTGTTAAGGTAGACCCTAACAAAATTAAAGCCATTAAGGAATGGAAATTTCCCACAACCATAAAGCATCTTCGAGGATTTCTTGTGTTTATAGGGTAGTATCACAAGTTTGTTATGAATTATGGGATAATATAAGCACCTATAACAAAATTACTAAATAAATATACATTTTATTAGACTCCGGAAGCAACTAATACCTTTGAACTTCTTAAAGAGGCAATGTGCCAAGCAGCGATCTTAGCTACGTCAGACTTCACAAAAACTTTTGTGGAATGTGATGCCTCAAGAAATGGAATTAGTGTTGTTTTAATGCAGGAAGAAAGAGCCATTACTTTTGAAAGTCATCCAATCAAGGGAAAGTATTTACACAAACCTATTTATGAGAAGGAAATTTTGGCAATACTACATGCATTAACGCAATGTCGACCTTACCTAATGGGAAGACACTTCAAGGTAAAAACATATCATGCTACTCTCAAATACTTTTTGGAACAAATATTGTCTTCAAAAGAACAACAAAAATGGGTCACAAAGATGTAGGGTTATGACTTTGAAATCATCTACAAAAAATGGAAGCAAAATGTTGTTGTAGATTCACTCTCAAGAAAGGATGAGGATGTGGAAGCATTTTTTTGTGCCAATTCTATTATCCAACCTGATTGGATAACCAAAGAAAGGGATGAAGGAAAAAATGATGAAGAGGTGTGGACACATTCAAAAGTTGCAGCAAAATCCCAGTACATATGATACATTTAGCTGGAAAAAATATTCATTATGGTACAAAGATCACTTATATCTTTGTAAGAATTCCCAACTCAAGAAAAATATTCTTTTGGAATTGCACACCTCCCCCTTAGGAGGGCACTCGGGCTTTTTAAAAACTTACCATAGGGTTAATAAGGATTTTTTTTCAGATGGCCTTAAATCTGATATTCATAAGTTTGTGGCAAAATGTTTGGTTTTCCAACAAAATAAAGTTGAGACAATAATAGACCCTGTGTCTGTTACAACCTTTAGCCATTCCAAGTCATTATTGGGAGGAGGTCTCAATGGATTTTATCACAGTTTTAGCCAAGTCTGAAGGAAAGGGTGTCATCATGGTGGTAGTTGATAGACTTGTCAAGTATGCACACTTTTGTGCATTATCTCATCCTTTTAAATCCAGTATAGTTGCTACTACATTTATGGAAACAATTGATCAAAAGCTACATAAAAACCCAAAGATTATTGTAAGTGAAAGAGATCTCATTTTCATTGGAAATTTTTGGATGCAATTATTTCCTTTTATTGGTACTCAATAGCTAATAGCTCATCTTATCATCCTCAATGTAATGGGAAAATTGAGGTAGTGAACAAATGTTTGGAATGATGTCTTCATTGCTTTGTAATTGATATACAAAAACAATGGATCAAGTGGTTACCTCTAGCCGAATGGTGGTATAACAATTCCTTCCATACTACAACAACAATGAACCCATTTATGGCACTTTATGGATATCATCCACCATCTATCACATCATCTTTAAGAGAAAATTCTAAGGTTCAAGCGGTGGAAGATCACATCGAGCATCAACAACAAGTTCTCTATCTCTTAAAGGATAACCTCACTCTAGTGCTAAATCAAATGAAACAACAGGCATATCAACATTGCATTAAAACAAGTTTTGATGTAGGTGACCGGGTATTTTTACATATACAACCATACAAACAAATGTCCCTCAAGCAAGCTAAGAAGGATAATAAATTATTACCCAAGTATTATGGTCCTTACAAGGTGTTGCAAAAGATTGGTACTATGGCATACAAATTGGAATTTCCTACATATTCCTTAGTACACCCATTATTCCATGTTTCATGCTTAAATAAGGTTATCAGTGACAAGTTCCCAGTTCAAACAGTGTTTCCAGAACTTGACAAAGAAGGAAAAATCATATTTGATCCTAAGGAAGTCACGGAAACAAGAACCCAACAACTACGAAATAAATTAATTACAGAGTATCTCATTAAGTGGAAGAACTTACACGTTGAAGATTCCACATGGGAGGTTGTGAATTTTATACAAAATCTTCCATAAATACTCAAGCATTGAGTACAACACTTTTTTCAAGGAGAGGGGCATGTTAGGTCCCTATAATAATTTTGTATCCCTCTTATTGTTAGTGTTAGTGTAGTCCCCTATTGTTATTGTTGTGCCCATGTATCCCCCATGTTGTTATTGTTGTGCCCCATAGAAGCCCATTATTTTTATTGTTGTGCTCTTACATTATTATTGTTATGTAACCTTTGATTATATTGTGACCCCTTAGATTCCTATATATATACCAAGGAGGTCTTATTATTTGTATCATCCAATAATTGTTCATTTATATAATGTAAAGGAGGTTTCCCCCTCGAAGAGGATATTTTTTAAGTCGTTGATCTATCTTTTCTTCTGCTTTCTGAGATGTTTGCATAACAAAAGGAATGAAACTTCATATCTAAATTGACTTCAACAACTTGGCCATAAAACGAGATTCAAAAATTCTCATCCAAGCCCTATCTAGGATACTCCATGTTGAAAACTTTAAAACACACACATGCACACACACATATAAATTAGCATCTATCAATAGGGATAATCTAAATTTCAAAGCTTGCTAGGTATATCTCATACATTATTCCCTCCCATGTCAGTGAAAGAAATTAAATGACTTAGCAACAAAATGGAAAATGAATGGGTGAATCGAGTAAAATTAGACATGTTAAGGCCTTGTAGAGGTCAAAACCCTAATCAACTAAGAAACAATTGGTCTCATTTTGAAATTAAATGATAATGAGCACCTAGGTGGTCTTTTTAGAGATTTAATAGGGTCCATCCTCTACATCTCTCTTCACACTCGTAATAGTACCAACATCAAAGATGAATTAGTAGGATTGTTGAAAGGAATGCAACTTGTTATCTAAATTGATTTCAACAACCTAGTCATAAAAGGAGATTCACAAATTCTCATCCAATCCCTATCTAAGATACTCCATGGTGAAAATATCAACACACACACACACACACACATCAATTAACATTTATTATAGGGTCAATGTAAATTTTAGGGCTTGTTGGGTCTATCTCATACATTATTCCCTCTCATATTTGCAAATGAAACCCAATGGATTGGAAAACATAATGGAAAATGAATGGGTGAATCAAGTAAAATCAGACATATTAAGGCCCTGGAGAGGTAAAATCCCTAATTAACTAAATGAAATTGGTCTCATTACTAAATTAAATGATAATGAGCACCTAGATGAGGTGTTTATGTTAGCAACATTACCATCCTGAGCTAGGTTGAAGCCTTCCTAGATTTTTATGTACAATACATCATGGAAATGAGGGGGGAGAAGTAAGACGAGGGCATTCATTCCCAAACTAGCTTATCTATCCTACTTTTTTTTAATTGATGTCAGGACAAGACTAGAATTGTGTGTCATGATGAAACTAATGGGCACATGGTTATTTCAAGCATTTGACAATTGAGAAAGCCCAAATGGAGGTTTTACAAAAGATAAAGAGGCTAACCGAAGAGCAAATCAAGGTTGAATTTATGGGTTGGATCCAAAATTCGGGATCCTTTTAGAACGAGGAACATAAATATATTTAGGTTTACAAAAATTTATTGGTTGATAAAATTGTTCTTTTCCCAAATTGTGGAGGAAATATGTCTTCAACAATAAACCATCCTCCATAAGTTGGAATTAATGGATAGGAAATTAAAAGCAATTTTTAGAACACTATTTGACATTGATACCATAGTTTCAAACCCCTAGGGAAGTGAGAATGATAATATGGTAGCTATTAAAGGAACTCAAGGATCATTGGGCATTCCTTCCAACCAAATCCTAATTTAAGAAGACTCCTTGCAAGTGGAGGAACCTTAAAAATGGTTGAGAAGATCACTTAACCATGCAAGCCTACCAAAATAAATCTACCTTGAATTATTAGCACTGCTAAGGCTTTTATATTTTCAGTCATTGAAGGTTATATGACTAATTTGGTTTTTAATATATTAATTGTGGGAATTTGCAGGGTAGGTTCCTTAGATCAAACACCAAAGGTCACCGCTCACAAACATATCATAGATCAGTACACCAATATTTGACGTGGTTAAAACCCTCAAAGAGGGAAATAGTCCACGGCTTGAGCCAACGTGACCAATTCAAGAAATTTATTAATATAACGAAAGAAAATGTATATAAGCTTCTCTCATAAACAGTCACTGAACAAATGACCCTCCATGCTCTTTAAATAGATATCATGGACCAATCGGGTGTCAAGCCACAAATCAAGTGTCGGTAATACCAAGGAGAGAATGAACCATCAGATCACTACATATCGTGACCATCGGATTATAATTTACAAAAGTACATAGAAAAGAAGCACACTTTACCTAACTCTACGCTAAACCAAGTTATACTTAACTATTCCCTATGTGTCGGAATATCCTAACATCCCCCCTTAAGAACAACTTAGGATAGGATTGAAGGATTTACAAAGGTGACACAATAGGAGAAGGAAGGAGGCATTATATCCTATCCCCCCTTAATGATAACTTTCCTGAACTCCAAGAATAGATCGAAGTTTGGTAAACTTCACTTTTGTGAGAGTCTTTTTAAATATATCAGCAACTTGACCATTAGTTGAAAAATACTACACTTCAAGAACACGGTCATGAATGAGATTTTTGATGAAGTGTAAGTGTAGCTCAATGTGTTTCATCCGCTGATGCTGAACTGGATCTTTTCATAGATGAATGGAACTTTGATTATCACACCAAAGTGTAGTTGGATGATGTTGATGAAGACCAAATTTAGACAGGATATGATGAAGCCACAAGGCTTAGGCTTCAACAACACCACGATACTCTTCTTCTGCTAAAGAAAGAGAGATGACACTTTCTTTCTTACAATATCATGTAACGGGTCCTGAACCAAGATTAAATACATAACATGTAGTATACTTTCGATCATTAGGGTCACCATCCCAATTAGAATCATGGAAACCAATCAACAATGGAGATTCTCTTGCACTGTAATGAATCCCGAACTGAACTATACCTCGAATATATCGAATTATTCTTTTAGCTTCTTTCTAGTGACTTTCATGAGGTTTGTGCATAAACCGAGCAACAAGACCAACAAAAAAGGAATGGTCAGGATGGGTATGGGTTAGATACATAATTTTAGCAACAATTTGATGGTATAAGGTAGAATCAACTTCATAGGTAGTACAAGTGATTGAAATCTTGAATCCAGGCTTAAAGGGAGAAGGGTTTGGCTTATATTCTTCCATGTGAAAGTGGCGTAGAATATCACAGGCATACTTGGACTGAGAAAGGGTAATACCTACTTTGGATTGCAAGACTTGAAGACCAAGGAAATAATGCAAGTGTCCCAAGTCTATCATTTCAAACTTATTTTTGAGGCTAGACTTCAAATGGTTTATATGGTTGGGATCACTACCAGTAAGGATAAGATCATCAACATAAAGAATAAGGATCACTACCAGGCTTCTTGGTGTAGATAGTGTTGTCAAAATGAAATCTGGAAAAGGCATTATCTAAGAGAAAGCTCTCCATTTTGGCATACCAAGCCCGAGGGCCTTGTTTGAGACCATAGAGAGACTTCCTAAGGTGACAAACAAGGCTAGAGTCATTTTGGATAAAGCCAAGGGGTTGTTCCATGTAGATTTCCTCATGAAAGTCCCCATGTATGAAGGTGAATTTAACATCCATCTGATGGACTTCCCATTTAAAGGAGGCAACAACGGAAAGAACAAGGCAAATAGAATTCATTTTGGAAATAGGGGAGAAGGTTTTAGTATAGTAAATGCCTTCAACTTGTGAAAATCCTTTAGCAACAAGATGAGCTTTATGTTTATCCACTTTTCCATCTGGTCCAAACTTTGTTCTATAAACCCATTTGCATATGACACGTTTTCTTCCCTTTGGAAGAGGAACAAGATCCTAAGTATCGCTTTCAAATAAGGAACGATATTCTTCATTCATAGTTGCATCCCAATCTGGATGACTTGAAGCTTCTTCAAAGGTATATGGATCATGATTTTCTATAACTTGAGCCAATAAGGAAGAGGCTTTGTCGAATTGAGAACATGTACAACGTTGATCTACAGGGTCACATGAAAGAGAACTTGCTGCATCCCGAGTAGAGCGGACCCATTTTGGAGGTTTTGGAGCTAAAGGAAGATCCTGAGGAGGTGTAGGATTTGCATCCTTGCTATCATCATCCAGAGTAGAAGGAATGTTGTCAGAAGTAGAAGAGATGGAGAGAGGTGGCACATATGTCGAATTAGGCTCGCAGGCCAAAGGTGGCACACCCGCCGAACTAGGCTCACAGGCCAATATATTTTCGTCAAATTTTACATCTCTTCTAAAGATTACATTTCTGGATTTGGGTTGAATAAGTATATATCCTTTGACATCTTCAAAATATCCAAAAAATAATAATTTTTCACTCTTAGGTCTAAGGCTTTATGTTTCTCATCGGGAATATGGGCCCAAGCTTCACTTCCAAAAAAATGAAAGTGACTTACATCTGGTTTTATTTAGCTCCAGGCTTCTTCTGGAGTGATATTCCTTAAAACCTTATTAGGAGTGCGATTTACTATGTAATTTTCATAGTTAATTTCTTCTACCAAAAAATTAAGACTAAGTCCTTTAGATTGAAGCATACCATTAGCCATTTCCTTTAGAGTGTGATTCTTCCTTTTAAATGCACCATTTTGTTGTGGGGTATACGGAATAGTATGTTGGAATTGAATACAATGCTTAGTGCAAAAGTTGATAAATTTTTTATTAACATATTCTCCTCCATTGTCAGATCTTAAATTAAGAATGTGATGTCCATATTGTTTCTCAAAAAAGGCCGTAAAGGCCAAGAACATGTTAAAAAATTCACTCTTGAGTTTTAAGAAGTATACTCAAGTGTGGCTAGAAAAATCATCAATGAAAGTTAGGAAGTACTTGTAGCCATAGAAAGAAACAACTGGAAGTGGACCACATAAATCACTGTGCACAAGTTGCAAAGGGGCTAAAGCGTGACAAGAGGCATGTTTGTCAAAATTATTCCGATGATGTTTTCCAAGTACACAACTGGAACAAAAACCAACTCGGAAAATAGGAAGACCTATCACCATATTTTCTTTACATATAGTTTGAAGAGAGTGATAGTTTAAGTGACCAAATCGCTCATGCCAAAGTTTGCTCACTTAATCATTATGAGCAACAAAAACAGAGGGAAGACATGATGACCCAAAGTTGTCAAACTTATACAACCTTGTGGAATCATCAACAATGCTAGTAGCTAAAATATGTCTAGGATATCTTAGGTCCTTAATTACAACATCATAAGGTGAGAATTCTATTGTTTTCCCTTCACCTGAACGAGTTATCCGATAAACAGATAGAAGGTTTCATGACAAGGTAGGAACACATAATACATTATTAAACTAACCATTATCTAAATGAATGGTTCTAGACCCTACAACACTAACAGATCTATCATCACCAACATAAATGTTTTTGGTGTTACAATCATTTAAAGAAGAAAACATGGCTTTATTTTTGGCCATGTGGTAGGAGGCTCCAGAATCAATGAGCCACTCATGAGAATGAGAAGAAGAAGATACATTCAATGCATAACCAGATCTTGATGCTTGACAACCACAAGCAGAAAGTGTCAGTCCCAAAGATGAAGTTCAAGAGTTCTCCAAATGGATGTTGTGCTTCTTCATTGTTGCTTCCAAGGCTTCCATATTCTTAAAACATTTTGACTCTACGTGGTCATCATGATTACAAAAGCTACAATGTCTATATGTCTTCTTCCCTTTATTTTCCTTATCAGTTTGTTGATTTTCTTTTTCAATTTGCGATTGAAATTTCTTAATACCATTGTTTGGTTTAGGACCCTTCTTTTTAGGATTCTTTGGATATGGTTATTGTTGGGCTACTAAGGTTTTATTAGAATATTTTACAATATTAATAATACCAAGGTGTAATATTTTTTCTTTTTCTCTTATCAAAGAACCGCAAAAGGAATCAAAAGCGGGGGACTTGTAGGTTGTTTCTTGAGAAATGAAGGCTTCTCTAGTGGAATGGAAGGTGGAAAAAAATAGAGTATGTAGGGCCTAGCTTAGAAATAATGGAATAGATAAGAATATCATCTTCCTATTTGACCTTACAACCTTCTAAAATAAATCTAAGGGTCTTGAATTTGGTCAAAAAAACTTCAATAGAGGAGAAATTATTGGGGTCGAAAGTAAGTAATTCATTTTCAAGCTGGTGGGCTCTGATTTCATTTTGAACACCAAAAACAGTATTTAGCTTTTTCATATCTTTGCAGCAGTTTGTTTTCTTGGTGCCGGAGTTGAAAATGTCTTTCAACGGTTTGTGACTCGAATATGCTCTTGAAGGCAGTCTGAATTATTTTGCATGGAAAGATAGCATGGAGGCAGTATTAGAAGATAATGGACTGAAGGAGTTCGTAGATACGGATGTCCAAAAGCCCACTGATCCTGCTGAAGTCGAAGCTTGGCAAAAGAAGATGGCGAAATGTTGAAGGATTCTGTTGGAGGGCGTTAAGGATCACATTGTATCTAGCCTGCATGGAAAAGCTTCTCCATATTTAATGTGGAAAGCTTTGACAGATCTATTCCAGATTAAGAGAGACCAAAGGAAGCTGGCGCTCAAAGATAAGCTCAGAAACATCAAGATGGAGAAAGGCGACAGTATCGCCAAATACCTCACGAAGTTCACTCAATGCAGAGATGAGCTGGGAAGTGTGGGGGTGACTGTCGAAGAAGAGGATATGGTGGACCTGGCTCTCCTTGGTCTTCCGAAAAGTTGTCATGCATATCAAGATAGTGTCAATGGTCGGGAGAAGTTGCCGGGATGGGAGCGCCTTTGGGCAGATCTCATGCAGGAGGAGATAAGGAGGACTACCAGGGACGGATCTTCATCAAAGGTACCTGATGAAGAAAATTGCGCTTTGGCTGCCAAAGCAAAGAAGGGGAAGAGTAAGAAAGCTTCTCAGTCTGCTGCGAAAGGCAAGAAACAAGACATGTCTAAGTTGAAGTGTTTTCACTGTCACCAGCGCAGACACTATGCCACAAATTGTCCGCAGAAGAAGAAAAATAAGAAGGCTATCGGATCTGCAGCGGGAGAGGCATTGGCTTCTCAATTCGAACTGAATTTTTCACTGATTGCATGCTTGGTTTCAAGTGTGACGGGATCAGTTTGGTTCTTGGACAGTGGTGCGTCATTTCACATGACCGGAGATCGAGATCTATTTTCATATCTGGAGGAAAAGGATCTTGGAGTGCACATCGAGATGGGCAATGATGGTAGATACAGTGCGACTGGTATCGGTACCATTTCCTTTGAGAGGGAGTCTGGTAAACCTTTCATATTGAAGGAAGTTTTGCATGTTCCAGGATTGATGAAGAACCTGATCTCTGTGGGGATGTTGGAAGACAAGGGGTATGATGTGGTCTTCAGCGAAGGAAAAGCTTTCCTGCGTAGTAAGACTACTGGAGAGACTCGGAAGATAGGGGTTTGAGTCAAGAACCTTTATCAGTTGCAAGTAGATGGCTACGCAGCAATGGCATGCAAGGCGGGAGAAGTGGTGAGCCGGGATGATGAGGGCGAACTGTGGCACAGGAGATTGGGCCACCTTCACCATGGAGCTTTGAAGATACTACAGCAGATTTCTACTGGGCTTCCTAAGGGCACTCTTGCGCAGTCAGATCAGTGCAAGGGGTGTACCTTGGGGAAGTATGTGAAAACCACCTTTCACGAGAAGGATAGTCGCGCCACGACGATCCTTGAGAGAGTTCACACAGACGTGTGTGGTCCTTTCTCTGTAGCTTCGACAGCAAAGCACAAGTACTATGTGATCTTTGTTGATGATTTCTCTCGGAAGTGTTGGATCTTCTTCATGCAGAAGAAGAGCGAGACATTTTCTAAGTTCTGTGAATTCAAGGCGCTGGTTGAGAAGGAATCGGGGAAGCATGTGAAGGCTCTCAGGAGCGACAATGGTGGTGAATTCATCTCGGCTGAATTCAAAGACTTTTGCAGCACAGAAGGGATTTGGAGAGAGCTCATCGCACCCCATAACCCACAGCAGAACGGGGTGGCTGAGCGAAAGAACAGAACGATCATGGGTGCTGCTCGGGCGATGTTGCATGATCAGGGCCTACCCCTTCACTTGTGGGCTGAGGCATGCAATACAACAATGTATGTGCAGAACCGTTGTCCTCACAAGATTCTTGACATGAGTACACCAAAGGAGGCGTTTTCTGGCAAGAGGCATGATATTTCTCATCTGAGAATTTTTGGCTCACCTGTCTACATGGATGTGACGAAGGACGCCAGAAGGAAGCTGGATCCAACCGCAGAGGTTGGAATATTTTTGGGGTACACTGATACACCTCACAACTACTGGGTGTATTTTCCAGACAGTCGCAAGACTATTGTGCAACGGGATATCAAGTTTCAGGAGGAGAAATCCATGCAGTGTTCGCTTGAGAGGGAGCCACACTTGCACGCAGATGAGGAGTTGTTAGTTCCTAAGGAGGAGCTTTCGGATGTGGATCAGCCACAAGAGAAAGTTCAGGAGGTGGAAAAAACCACCCATGCAGTGCCAACCATCAGAGGGCGCAAGCGCACTACAAAAGCTGAGCGACTGGCTCGAGATGCAGAAAAAGTTGTAGGACCACCTACAGCACAGCGCAGACAGAGGCAGTCACCGGATCGGTACACTGGATACATGGCTCTTGTGAGTCAATGTGTTGTGACGGAGCCATCCTCTTTTGAGGAAGCTGTGGAGGAACCCGCATGGGTAGATGCCATGATCGAAGAATATGATTTGATCGTCAGAAATAGTGCATGGGAGATTGTCCCAAGACCGAAGGGGAAATCAGTGGTGGGTTCGCGATGGATCTACAAAGTGAAGCAGGCGGCTGACGGGAGTGTGGAGAAGTACAAGGCGATATTTGTCGCCCGTGGCTTCTCACAGATCAAGGGGATCAATTATGAGGAGACCTTTGCACCTGTCGCAAGGTACTCTTCCATACGGATGATCCTTGCTCTCTCAGCGCAGATGGGATGGCACATCCATCAGATGGATGTGAAGACTGCGTTCCTCAACAGAGTCATTGAGGAGGAGGTGTACATAGAGCAGCCTGAAGGTTTCGAGATCTTTAGCAGTGAGTCGCATGTGTGCCGACTCAAGAGAGCACTGTACGGGCTGAAGCAAGCACCTCGTGCTTGGTACACACAGATTGACAGTTATTTCACCGGGCTTGGATTTTCCAAGAGTGAGGCGGATCCTAATCTGTACCAGATTGTGGTGGAGGGGAAGCTGCTGATCATTGTACTAAAGGTCATTGCTGGTGTAGGAATTTACAGGGTAAGTTCCTTAATCAAACACTAAAGGTCACCGCTCACAAATAGATCACATATCGATACCGAGTATTTAATGTTGAAAATGCAGCCAGATGATGGAGCTTAGTGAAATGAAGTCGCCTTCACTAAGTGGGCCCGCAGGCTATTTTTGGCGCAAAGTCTATTTTTAGACTATGTCTATTTTTAGACATATGGATCATGGTCTATGAGTTGCAGGATGCTATTTATGGATGATTGGTCATGTTGGTAAAAATAGATGGACCTCTATTTTTTGACCTATAGGTTGATGTCTATTTTTAGACTGCCTATCCTAAAAATAGGGAAGTCAAATATTATTTACCCTTATTAATATTTGGACTCTAAACAGCAGTTTACTCTCTTGGAGCACTTCAGTTCGAGCCTTGGAAGTGGCTCATGCATCTGACAGAGGAATTACGCTATTCCTTGGGGTTTGGTGAGCTCATGCATGGTTGACTTGAGTTAGGACTTCAGTGGCAGAAGTTTGGTGGAGTTGATGAGACAGTTGGTGGAGTTGTGTTCGGTTTAACTTAGTTGAACTAGTTGAGATTAGTTTAACTAGCTAATCAACTAGTAATGAGTGGAGTGAATTAAATATTATTTAATTCACTAATTGTTAACTCATTATTCAACTCAAGAACACATCAGTTCACTACAGTGCATGGACAGTTCAGTGGAGACCAGTGAAAGAGGTAGATGAAAGGGTTGAGATAGCTATCAGTTGTGACATCAGTTGTGCATGAGATTTGCACCACACTTGGAGGAATTTCCAATGATGATTGCATTGTCAAGCCAAGGAGATTCGAACCTTGGATCTCTCATTAGACCAGCCTTGATTGTGCAATAGAGGCAGGCAATTAGTGGATGTGTTTTGAACCTGTGACCTGTTCAAAACCAAGCTAGTTTGTGTGTAACTATTGGAGACAGTACTGAGTACTTGTGAGGAGTATTGTACTGAGATTGTTACATGTTTCTCTTCCATTATAATATACTATAGATGGGGGTTTTCAGCTATAAGCTTTCCCCATACATACTGTATAATGTGTGTAATGTTTTGATGATCTTTTGATCGCATACCGCTTGTTTTATTTCCGCATGTGTGATGATCTGAGTAGAAGAGATTATGTGTTGCATATGAATTCGAATTGATATGTGATCAAGATAATCTTGGTGGATAAATATTCATTATTCAGCAAATTTCTACATGGTATCGGAGCTATCGGAGCATGCAGACTCTGTCTACCGAAATAAGTTTGTAATCACTGTGATGATCAATCTCTGCTCCGATAGCCCATCCTTTCCTTTGAAAGGTGATACATCTAGTAAATGCCCCTGCAGTCGATCTCTGTGCTAGAAATATTTTTTTCTCACAGATCAAGAGCGGTAGAGCTTTGAGTTTGGAATTTGAATTTTGCAGCAGTTTGTTTTCTTAGTGCCGGAGTTGAAAATGTCTTTCAACGGTTTGCGACTCGAATATGCTCTTGAAGGCAGTCCGAATTATTTTTCATGGAAAGATCGCATGGAGGCAGTATTAGAAGATAATGGACTGAAGGAGTTCGTAGATACGGATGTCCAAAAGCCCACTGATCCTGCTGAAGTCGAAGCTTGGCAAAAGAAGATGGCGAAATGTCGAACGATTCTGTTGGAGGGCGTTAAGGATCACATTGTATCCAGCCTGCATGGAAAAGCTTCTCCATATTTAATGTGGAAAGCGTTGACAGATCTATTCCAGAGTAAGAGTGACCAAAGGAAGCTAGCGCTCAAAGATAAGCTCAGAAACATCAAGATGGAGAAAGGCGACAGTATCGCCAAATACCTCACGAAGTTCACTCAATGCAGAGATGAGCTGGGAAGTGTGGGGGTGACTGTCGAAGAAGAGGATATGGTGGACCTGGCTATCCTTGGTCTTCCGAAAATTTGGCATGCATATCAAGATAGTGTCCATGGTTGGGAGAAGTTGCCGGGATGGGAGCGCCTTTGGGTGGATCTCATGCAGGAGGAGATAAAGAGGACTACCAGGGACGGATCTTCATCAAAGGTACCTGATGAAGAAAATTGTGCTTTGGCTGCCAAAGCAAAGAAGGGGAAGAGCAAGAAAGCTTCTCAGTCTGGTGCAAAAGGCAAGAAGCAAGACATGTCCAAGGTGAAGTGTTTTCACTGTCACCAGCGCGGACACTATGCCACAAATTGTCCGCAGAAGAAGAAAAATAAGAAGGCTTTCGGATCTGCAGCGGGAGAGGCATTGGCTTCTCAATTCGAACTGGATTTTTCACTGATCGCATGCTTGGTTTCAAGTGTGGCGGGATCAGTTTGGTTCTTGGACAGTGGTGCGTCATTTCACATGACCGGAGATCGAGATCTGTTTTCAGATCTGGAGGAAAAGGATCTTGGTGTGCACATCGAGATGGGCGATGATGGTAGATACAGTGCGACTGGTATCAGTACCATTTCCTTTGAGAGGGAGTCTGGTAAACCTTTCATATTGAAGGAATTTTTGCATGTTCCAGGATTGATGAAGAACCTGATCTCTGTGGCAATGTTGGAAGACAAGGGGTATGATGTGGTCTTTAGCGAAGGAAAAGCCTTTTTGCACAGTAAGACAACTGGAGAGACCCGGAAGATAGGGGTTTGAGTCAAGAACCTTTATCAGTTGCAAGTAGATGGCTGTGCAGCAATGGCATGCAAGGCGGGAGAAGTGGTGAGCTGGGATGATGATGGCGAGCTGTGGCACAAGAGATTGGGCCACCTTCACCATGGAGCTTTGAAGATACTGCAGCAGATTTCTACTGGGCTTCCTAAGGGCACTCTTGCGCAGTCAGATCAGTGCAAGGGGTGTACCTTGGGAAAGTATGTGAAAGCCACCTTTCACGAGAAGGATAGTCGTGCCACGACGATCCTTGAGAGAGTTCACATAGACGTGTGTGGTCCTTTCTCTGTAGCTTCGACAGCAAAGCACAAGTACTATGTGATCTTTGTTGATGATTTCTCTCTGAAGTGCTGGATCTTCTTCATGCAGAAGAAGAGCGAGACATTTTCTAAGTTCTGTGAATTCAAGGCGCTGGTTGAGAAGGAATCGGGGAAGCATGTGAAGGCTCTCAGGAGCGACAATGGTGGTGAATTCATCTCTACTGAATTCAAAGACTTTTGCAGCGCAGAAGGGATTCGGAGAGAGCTCATCGCACCCCATAACCCACAGCAGAACGGGGTGGCTGAGCGGAAGAACAGAACGATCGTGGGTGCTGCACGGCGATGTTGCATGATCAGGGCCTACCCCTTCACTTGTGGGCTGAGGCATGCAATACAGCAGTGTATGTGCAGAACCGTTGTCCTCACAAGGTTCTTGGCATGAGTACACCGAAGGAGGCTTATTCTGGCAAGAGGCCTGATATTTCCCATTTGCGGATTTTTGGTTCTCCTGTCTACATGCATGTGACGAAGGATGCGAGAAGGAAGCTGGATCCAACTGCTGAGGTTGGAATATTTGTGGGGTACACTGATACACCTCACAACTACCGTGTATATTTGTCAGACAGTCGAAAGACTGTTGTGCGACGGGATATAAAATTTCAGGAGGAGAAAGCCATGCAGTGTTCGCTTGAGAGGGAGCTACACTTGCATGCAGATGAAGAGCTGTTAGTTCCTAAGGAGGAGCTTCCGGATGTGGATCAGCCACAAGAGGAAGTTCAGGAGGTGGAAGAAACCACCCATGCAGCGCCAACCATCAGAAGGCGCAAGCGCACTACAGAAGCTGAGCGACTGGCTCGAGATGCAGAGAAGGTTGTAGGACCACCTACAGCACAGCGCAGACAGAGGCAGTCACCGGATTGGTACACTGGATACATGGCTCTTGTGATTCAATGTGTCGTGACGGAGCCATCCTCTTTTGAGGAAGCTGTGGAGGAACCCGCATGGGTAGATGCCATGATCTAAGAATATGATTCGATCGTCAGAAACAGTGCATGGGAGATTGTCCCAAGACCGGAGGGGAAATCAGTGGTGGGTTCGCGATGGATCTACAAAGTGAAGCAGGCGGCTGACGGGAGTGTGGAGAAGTACAAGGCGAGATTTGTCGCCTGTGGCTTCTCACAGATCAAGGGGATCGATTATGAGGAGACCTTTGCACCTGTCGCAAGGTACTCTTCCATACGGACGATCCTTGCTCTCTCAGCGCAGATGGGGTGGCACATTCATCAGATGGATGTGAAGACTGCGTTCCTCAATGGAGTTATTGAGGAGGAGTTGTACATAGAGCAGCCTGAAGGTTTTGAGATCTTCAGCAGTGAGTCGCATGTGTGCCGACTCAAGAGAGCACTGTACGGGCTGAAGCAAGCACCTCGTGCTTGGTACACTCGGATAGACAGCTACTTCACCGGGCTTGGATTCTCCAAGAGTGAGGCGGATCCAAACCTGTACCAGATTGTGGTGGAGGGGAAGCTGCTGATCATTGTACTAAAGGTCATTGCTGGTGTAGGAATTTACAGGGTAAGTTCCTTAATCAAACACTAAAGGTCACCGCTCACAAATAGATCACATATCAGTACACCAGTATTTAATGTTGAAAATGCAGCAAGATGATGGAGCTTAGTGAAATGAAGTCGCCTTCACTAAGTGGGCCCGCAGGCTATTTTTGGCGCAAAGTCTATTTTTAGACATATGGAGCATGGTCCAGGAGTTGCAGTATGTTATTCTTGGAGTATTGGTCATGTTGGTAAAAATATATGGACCTCTATTTTTTAGACATTTAGGTCGAAGTCTATTTTTAGACTGCCTAGCTAAAAATAGAAAAGTCAAATATTATTTACCCTTAATAATATTTGGACTCTAAACTTCAGTTTACTCTCTTGGAGCACTTCAGTTCGAGCTATGGAAGTGGCTCATGCATTTGACAGAGGAATTACGCTATTCCTAGGGGTTTGGTGAGCTCATGCATGGTTGACTTCAGTTAGGACTTCAGTGGCAGAAGTTTGGTGGAGTTGATGAGACAGTTGGTGGAGTTGTGTTCGGTTTAACTTAGTCGAACTAGTTGAGATTAGTTTAACTAGCTAATCAACTAGTAATGAGTGGAGTGAATTAAATATTATTTAATTCACTAATTATTAACTCATTATTCAACTCAAGAACACATCAGTTCACTAAAGTGCATGGAAAGTTCAGTGGAGACCAGTGAAAGAGGTAGATGAAAGGGTTGAGATAGCTATCAGTTGTGACATTAGTTGTGCATGAGATTTGCACCACACTTGGAGGAATTTCCAATGATGATTGCGTTGTCAAGCCAAGGATATTCGAACCTTGGATCTCTCATTAGACCAGCCTTGATTGCGCAATAGAGGCAGGCAATTAGTGGATGTGTTTTGAACCTGTGACCTGTTCAAAACCAAGCTAGTTTGTGTGTAACTATTGGAGACAGTACTGAGTACTTGTGAGGAGTATTGTACTGAGATTGTTACATGTTTCTCTTCCATTATAATATATTATAGCTAGGGGTTTTCAGCTATAAGCTTTCCCCATACATACTGTGTAATGTGTGTGATGTTTTGATGATATTTTGATCGCATACCGCTTGTTTTATTTCCGCATGTGTGATGATCTGAGTAGAAGAGATTATGTGTTGCATATGAATTCGAATTGATATGTGATCAGGATAATCTCGGTGGATAAATCTTCATTATTCAGCAAATTTCTACATTTAATGTGGTAAAAACCTTCAGAGAGGGAAACAATCCATAGCTTGAGTCAATGCGGCCACTTGAGGAAATTTATTAATATAAAGAAATAAAATTTACATAATATTCTCTCATAAACGGTCATCAAAAAAATGTGATCAAAGGCACATTATTAAGCTAAAAAATGAAAGTTCTCAGAAAATTTCCAAACTAGAATGGCAGCGAATATCTCATCGCCAGGAATCTGGCGCAATTCGTTTCATCAAAAACTAACTTCGTATGAAGAAGTTATGACTGGTTGTTCATTTTCCTAAATAGCTAAAAAATTTGTAGAACAGGACAGAATGATGATATGGCAGCCCAGTCAGTAGAAAAGGAATATTTTAGAAAATTCTGTCATTTTCACCCAATGACATTGTGACAAGTGTCACTATAGGATTCACTAGAGAACTTTGAAGGTGATTTTTTTTTACATCCTATCCTAAGGTTGAATTTGAATATTTTTTATATGGTTGGACAGTCCAACCAGAGGCAAACACATGATGCAGCTAGGGGCTACCATGTGCCCCCTCTGGTGGACCCAGGTTTGGAGGATTGGTCGAATTTCATTATATTCCAAGGTTGGCATATCATATCCAAAGTCCAATGGTTGAAATTATTGATAGGTTTCAAAGTTTGGGCGCATTATTTTGTATATAGGTCAAAGTCTTAAATTTGTTACATACTCCAAGGTCCAACAATATTAAAGGTTGGAATGTATATATATATATATATATATATTGGAGCAGGTTTCAGGTTTAGTTGATGAATGTAAACAACACTTTTTTTCACATTTGAGCTAATACAGAGGCCCAAGCCATGGAAGCTGAACCAAGGAGATGTAGCCCAGGAGGGGTGAACTCCTTCATCAAAAATTTGTGTTAATGGATCATTGTGATGGTTTGTTGTACTTCTTATTGTTATTGTTCAGCATTATGTTTTAATGTTTTTAAGTTCATGAATTTAACATAATCTCCATGCATTTACCTATTTAACACTCATAAACACTTCAATAAGCCTATGCACATGAAGCAAAGATCAACATTACAAATCTAGATCTAACGATGAAATTAGCACAGAAAAATTAACATTCAAAATCAGATCAAGACGGTATCAAAGCAATGGTTATTTGCTTGATTTTCTTGAGTTTTGTACAAGTAGGGTTTGAATGGTTGAAAATTTGTGATGCTTACAAGGTTGAAGTCACAGAGAGGAGAAGGGAAACTATTGGTTGCTAGTCCTGAAGTTACCACAAGGCCACCATCTCCACCCAAATTTTCACTCCCAGCTGCACTTGAAGCACCTCAAGTTTTATCTCTAGTTGAGATTGAAGAGGTACAAGTTGCACTAGAAGCTGAGTTGATTGAAGAGGTACAAGTAGCACCAGAAGCTGAGCTTGAATCCATAGCCATCATGTCAAGTGTAGGAGAGACAGAAGGTCTTTCAAAAGAGGAAGCATTCAAGAAGGCTTTCGTAACTGAGAGGCTTAGGATCCTCTTTGAATAGAGGAACATCAAGATGGGTGGAGAGAATTATAAGACTCAACATGGAGAAGGAAACTCAAAAGGCAAGAAGGATGAAGAGAAGGATTCAAAGGACAGTGGAGGAAAGCCTCCCCTATATCCACCATATTCATCATCATCCTCATCATCTCCATCAACATCATCTTCCACTTCCACCACAAAAACCACCCATTCTCACTCAAAAATCCCAAAAGGAAAAAATTCCTTACTCAAATTGGACATTAAGTTTGAACTCCCCATGTACAATGGTGAGGTAAATGCATAGAAGTTGGAAAATTGGATGCGTCAATTGTAGGTTTATTGCAAAATTCAGAACGTACAAGAAGATGACATAAAGTTCCAGTTGGCTTCATTGAGGCTAGAAGGAGCAGCACTAGTCTGGTGGGAAGCAAAGACTTAAGATGAAATGTTAATCCATTGTAAGATATCCATTTCTTGGGCTGAGTTTATTTATTCAATTAAAATATAGTTTTATCTGTTATGTTACATGAAAAAATCCATTATGAGTTGGCAAAACTTTAGGCAACTCAAGGGTCAAACAGTTCAAGAATATACCCAGTAGTTTAGGAAAAGGGCTCTATTTTTAGGAATAAACTTGAATTCCCAAGACACTCTCTTGAAATACATTGGGGGTTTACATTACTATTTGAAACATACTATCCATATGTTTAACCCAAGAAATTTAGATGAATTTTGTGTGCAAGCCATGCATATTGAAGCAAGGAGGAAGGAAATTCAGGAAGAGGGTAGTAAGGAGAAGCCATTCAAGGGTAAGGGGAAAGAGAAGGGAGGAAAATGGTAGGGAAAGAAGAATGAAAGTATTAAGGAATAAGGGGAGAAAACTACATGTAAACATTGTTCCAAAGAGGGTCGTGGTGAAGTCCATTGTTGGAAATTACATCCCAAACTAAGGCCTAAGAAACCAAACAACAAGGGGAAACAAAATATGATTGATACCACACAACATGATCTTGGATCCGATTCCGTTGATGAGACCAATATTACAGCCATGGTCACAAAAGAAAAAGAAGCCATAGCAAGCACTAGTTCCTCAAATTGTCACAACAACACTCCAAATTAAGAAACAAGGATAGAGTTGTTCCATGTAAGGGTGATCTCCAATCATATAAAGATTGATGCATTATTTCATAGTGGGTCACAAGAAAACTTGATTTAATAGGACTTGGTCAAAAATCTTAACCTTGAAACTGTACCTCATCATAAGCCATATCCTTTGGGCTGGATAGTCAAGAAATAAAATTTACAGGTTACAAGGAAATGTATATTCAGATTTTCCATTACTGCAAATTTTGTTGATGAAGTTGAGTTAGACGTGGTTCCACTTGACATTTCAGGAATTATCTTGGGAAGTCCATATTTGTATGACAGGAAAGTTGTATTTTATCACCATGAGAACAAATATCATTTTCTCAAGGATGGGGTGGATTATATTGTGAGAGCTCATCGCAAAAAGTTGAATATTTCTTTAGTTAATGTAGGGCAGATGAAGAGACTAGTTAATGAAAGTAAAAAATTTGTGCTTCTCATGATCAAGAAAAAGAATGATATGGAATATGAATATTTTTAAGGTTGTGATGAAAAATTAAAATATGATTTGTTTGATGTGGTAATTCAACATGACAAGATGTTTTAGGAACCAAATGGGTTACCGCCCAAGAGGGGAATTTAGCATGAGATTCAGTTGCAACAAGATGTTCCACTTCCAAACATTGGCATGTATTGCATGTAAATAATGAAGAGCATGGCAATCAAAAATAAAATTCAAGAATTTTTGAATAAATATATCATACGCCCATCTAATTTTCCATGTGGTTCACCGATTGTTTTTGTTCCAAAGAAGGACGGGTCTTGGCGCATGTGCTTGGATTTTCGTGCACTGAATAAAATCACGGTAACGAATCGCTATCCATTCCCAAGAATTGATGATTTTCTTGATGATTTAATGTATGAAAATTATTTCACTAAGATATACCTATGAAGTGGTTATCATCAAGTTAGAATAGCTAAAGAGGACATTTGGAAAACCGCATTTAAAACTAGACAAGGATTGTTTTAGTGGCTAGTTATGACATTCGGTCTTACCAATGCTCCAGCTACTTTCATGAGAGTTATGAATGATGTATTAAGACCATTTATAGATAAATTCGTCATCGTTTACTTAGAGGATATTTTTATATTCAGAAAATCAAGAGATGAACATGTCATGCATGTGAACAAGGTTCTTGATGTCTTGAAAAAAGAACAATTATTTTTAAAGATGTCGAAGTGTGAGTTTGGAAAGACTTCTTTAGAGTATTTGGGACACATTGTTGGAGGAGGTGAGCTGAAGATAGACCCTTCCAAGGTTTATGTCATTTTTAATTGGCCCAAGCCCAATATATTTACGAAGGTAAGAAGCTTTCTAGGGGCAATGCAATACTGGACGAAGTTCATTGCTAATTTTTCTTCCTTTGCAGCTCTATTACATGCATTGACAAGTGTCAATAAATTCTTCCATTGGGGAGATATGCAACAAAAAACATTTTATTCTTTAAAAAAAAATATCATTTTGGCATCAGTATTGGCTCTTCCATATCTTAGACAACCATTTGAGATTCAAACAGATGCTAGTGATTACGCCATGGGAGTAGTTCTCATGCAGCATGGTAAGCCCATTTCGTTTCATTCTAGAATTTTTAATGGAGTTGTGACTAAATATCCCACCTATGACAAAGAGTTATATTCATTGGTACAAATTTTAAAGAAATGGAAGCACTATTTGATGGGGAAGGATAACATTATCGATACTGACCATCAACCATTGCAGTACTTACAGTCACAATCAAAGCTGCAGCAATCAAGACACTTTAGATGGATGGGATTTCTACAACAATTCAATTTGGTTATCAAGTATAAAAAGGGAATTTACAATAAGGTAGTTGATATTATTTCTAGTCCTATTGTAAATTCATCCATTATACTCAAGAAGAATTCAGTTATGCATGAAAGTTACATTGAACAATATGCACATGATATGATTTTTGAGATGTGTATGAAAGCTCGAGTCAAGGAAACCAAATTGAAGAGTTAGATTACCATGTACATAACAGTTTGTTGTATCACTTGGGAAATTTATGTATTCCATGGGGAGAAAGAAACAATATCGTAAGGGAGGCGCACAATTCATTGATTGCTGGACATTTCGGTGTAGTCAAGACAGTAGCGAATCTCCAAAGGTATTTTTATTGGCCCTGCACGTTTGATAGTGTATCTCGTTTCATTAGAGGATTTTCTTTGTGTGAAATAAGTAAGCCTAGGAATAGGAAACTAGGATTGTACACTCCACTTCCGGTACCTTCATGTCCTTGGGAGAGTATCTCAATGGATTTTGTAGGAGGTCTCCCAATGTCAAGGAAAGGTCATGATTACTTGTATGTAGTTGCAGATAGGTTCAATAAAATGTTTGTTTTGATGCCATGTAAAAATAAAATTACAGCTGAACAAACAACTCATATTTTCTTTCAAAATGTATGGGTTCATTTTGGCCTTCCTACTTCTATTGTAAGTGATCGAGATTCCCGGTTTGTTGGGATTTTTTGGTCAAAATTGTGGGACATGATGGATAGTAAGTTGAAGAAGAGTACAACCTTTCATCCACAAACATATGGCCAAACCGAGGTAGTTAATAGGATAGTAATTCATCTTCTTAAATATTATTGCAACAAACATCCCAATTTGTGGGATGAACAGTGGCATTACATTCAACATGCATACAACAGGGCAAAGCATTCTTCCACAAACACATCACCATTTGAGGCATGTCTTGGGTACTTTCAAAATCACCATTGGAATTCATATTTGGGAAATATGTTTCTATTCATGGTCATAGCGACATAGATAAAGCGAAGAATTTCATTTAGAAAATTCATTTGGTACATCACACAGTGCAAGAACAGCTTGAAAAGAGTCAAAGCAACTACAAGGAAAGGCATGTTAAACATCGTGTTGATAAAAAATTCCAAGTTGGTGACGAAGTTTGGTTATATATCAACAAAGAAAGACTTCAAAGGGAAGGTAAAAAACTTAAGCCAATCTGTTATGGTCCTTTTAAAATTCCGGAAAAGATTGGTAACAATGCATTTAAGCTAGATTTGCATCCTTATATGCAAATATATTCTATTGTTAATGTTGAGAATATGTGATTATTTGAACATCCATTGATTGATGGTCAAGGAGAGCATGTTTAGCTGCCATCAATAGATGATTTCTTGCCAGAATATCTTGATGAACTTCAGCAAGATATCATACTTGACAGAAGAACCAGAACTTCAAGGAGAGGGAATGTCAAATACCTTAGAGTGGGACTCAAGTGACAAAATCCTTCTAAGACCAAATAGATGGATATTGAGAAGGTTAGGGAGTTTTACCCTCACCTGTTGAACAATTGATGGTATCTTTTGGGGTCAAAAAGGCTTCAAGTGGGGAGGAATGATCAGAGGCTCAGTGTTAAGCTCAAAAGTGAAAGTGCTCAGAAATGCTCCAAACCAGAATGACATTGAAGAGCTCGTCGCCAGGAATCTGGTGCAATTCGTTTCATTAAAAATCGACTCCGTATGAGGAAGTTATGACATGATGTTCATTTTCCTAAACAACTAAAAAGATTGCAGAATGGGACAGAATGATGACATGGCAGCCCAGTCAGCAAAAAGGAATATTCTAGAATATTTTGTCATTTTTTTCCCAATGGCATTGTGACAAGTGTCATTGCAGGATTCGCTAGAGATATTTGAAGGTGAAATTTTTTTATATCCTAAGGCCGAATTTGAATTTTTATTATATGGTTGGACAGTCCAACCCGAGGCAGACACGTGGTGCAACTAGGGGCCGCCACGTGCCCCCTCTGGTGGACCCAGGTTTGGAGGATTGGTTGAATTTCATTATATTCCAAGGTTGGCATATCATATCCAAAGTCTAATGGTTCGAATTATTGACAGATTTCAAAGGTTGGGCACATTATTTTGTATACAGGTCAAAGTCCGAAATTTGTTACATACTCCAAGGTCGAACTATATTAAAGGTTGGAATATATATATATATATATATATATATATATATATATATATAAACATTGGAGCAGGTTTCAGGAGAAGTTGATGAATGTAAACATCACTTTTTGCACATTTGAGCTAATACAGAGGCCCAAGCCATGAAAGCTGGACCAAGGAGATGTAGCCCATGAGGGGTGAACTCCTTCATCAAAAAATTTTGTTAATGGATCATTGTGATAGTTTGTTTTACTTCTTATTGTTGTTATTCAACATTATTTTAATCTTTTTCACTTCATGAATTTAACATAATCTCCATACATTTACATGTTTAACACTCATAAACACTTCAAGAAGCCTATTCACATTAAGAAAAGATCATCATTTTAAATATAGATATGAAGATGAAATTAGCAAGCAAAACTAACATTAAAAATCATATCAAAATGACCCTCCATACTCTTTAAATAGAGACCATGGACCAATCAGGTGTTAAGCCACGGATCAAGTGTCAGTAATACTAAGAGAATGAAACGTCATATCATTACATGTCGTGACCATCAGATTATCAGTTACAAAAGTACATAGTAAAGAAACACACTTTACCTAACTCTACGCTAGACCAAGTTATACTTAACTATTTCCTATGTGTCGAAATATCCTAACATTAATATTCTCTAACTTAATGTGGTCCTAGTTTTCTTAATGATCAACCACAACTAGACATGATCGTACTATTTTTTAATATAAATATAAAAACCTGCTAGCTTACCAAAAAAAAATTAATTTTGTTACTAAAATTTGAAGACTAGTTATACCACAAGTAATACAACATTAAATAAAATCTTGTTAAAGTCGAGAAAATCTTCATTATCTCACTTTCCATGTCTAGAAAAATGAGGTTTGGAAATGTAAACAATAAATGCAAAGACAACTTCTTACATTTGCAAGGTTTTTATTATGTATAAATGTCTCTATTTTGGAATTGGGATTTTGAAATATAGGTTTTTTCAATAATAAATATTAGGGAGATGACCAATATTTAATAAATATCAAATGATTTTTTATAATTAGAAATAGATGAATGAGATAAGACTTAAAACCTAATCTTGATCATTATTTCATTTGTTGTTTCATCTTTTCCTTTATAATTTTGGAAATTTCTAATCAAAACAAATGTCAAAGTAGTTTCCACTTCCATTTCCATTTCTCCCAAAAAATTGTGGTTTCTTTTCCCATTTTTTATTTCAAATACTTGGCGCTTCTTTTCCCATTTTTTATTTCAAATACTTGGCGCTTCATGATGTTTATGATAAAGAAGTCATGAAATATTTTAGAATATAATTATTTCAACACACTTGTTAAATTAATCTAAACCTAATAATTTTTTACATGGTGTAGGATACAAGTGAAATTTGTTATCACAGAATCAAAACATTTAAATTAAAAATTATCTATTTTATGAGAGATTAGGCAGTACATTGTATGCCATAACATATATCATCAAATTACTAATTCAAAAATGTTAATATATTTGATTTCCATAACTAAATTAATTAATTAAATTAAAATTCATTTAACTGTTAGAAAATAATGTGATGAAAAATAATAAATAATGAATAATGAAGCTATTTAACTATCCATCCGACTTATAATATCACATTATTCTATATATTATAATAAGATATAAGGACATGCGACAAGTCCAAATTCTTTTGGGGATTACCATCCTTATCTCAATCTTGTAATTCTCAAGATTCCTTCGAAAGGCACCACATTAAGGCCTTATGAAAAATTAAAGTCTAAAGGACAAAGATGACAGGTGAATTGGATCCTAAATATTTTAATTATTTATATATTTATATAAATGAGGGGATTATTGGTCAATTGAATTTTAAATGTTTATATATTTATATAAATATTCTTATTGAAAATGTTAATTTTATTAAAATGATTATTTTTAAAATATGTAAAAATAAGATTTAGTTAAAAAGGAGAATTCCATTGTGATTTGGAGAATTATGGTTCAAGCTACCTCTGGGTTTTTGTCCAGCTTCGCTTGCAGTATGTTGTTCAAGGTTCACAATGATGGATCACTATGGAATGGAGGTTTGGAGCTTAGCCTTCTTCCAGTTAATGAGTGACGACAAAAAATAGTGGTTTGGATGAGGATTTTCCACTTTCCTATTGCAGATCAATGATGTCCATGTTCATGCGATGGCTTAGATCTAAGGTTTCTTTTAGTATGCGGTGGGGGGGCACTATTAAGGATCTACGAGTGTGGGAGTTTCTCCAGGACTACAATGACGATAACAACCTGCCAAGAATGGAGAGGTTGTGGTGGGCATGCCCATCAAGATTATTGTATGACTCCTCTTCATACTTAATTTATGCTTCAGATTTGGGATTATATTGCAATTTTACCCTACCAAAAGTATAGGATGCAAAGGAATAGTCAATCGCTATCAATATTGACTCACTTTTACAAGGAGAATTCCCTTGCTTGCATAGATATGAGAGGGATGAAAAAATGGAAGATATGGAATAGGAGGACTTTCAGATCCTCATTAAGAATATAGACATAAATTCCTCCTTATTCTGGATCACGAACATAGACCCAGTACAAAGCTGAAAAATTGCATAGATAATAAGTTGGAATTCCTACAAACTTACAGTGCCTCCTTTTTGAAGGAAATATGCTTCAGGATTTCTCCCAGATAAAGGATTACCACATCTCCAAAAATTCATCTACAATCATGAATATGAGGATGCGCAGTGGTTCCTTAGGATCAAGAAACATGGGGGGGTTTGTCTCTTACAAGGATGCAACAAAAGGGAAGGGCTCAAAAATAATGGATCCGCCTCAATTCATCTCGGACCTTACATTATATAACAAATGAAACAAGTTCCTACCATGTATAGTAATCTAACAGAGGTAACCCACCTTTTTTATGATCTCTAATCTAGAGTTATTATTTGCAGGATTAATGGTTTTTGGCCTAGATCTGATGACTTACACCAACGGGACTTCTCAACCTATACCTCCAATTTTGATATCTTTTTATGCTCCCAGGGTTTCTTTATTGTTCAATTTGATAAATAGGAAGACCTAGAGAAAGTATTGAATTAGGGGCCATGGTTTTGGGGAAGAGTTGGGCTCTTCATCAACCCCTGGTTCTTAGACTTTGGTGCCACAACTATGGTGATATCAATAATGTTGATATGGGTGAGACCATTTAAGCTCCCCCTTCATTTCTAACACGACAAGGTCCTAGAGGAAATCGATAACGCTCTAGGAACATTCAAAAACATTGATCATGAAATAACGAATAATGGTTTATTCACCTTTGCCAAAATATGTGTAGAAATGGATCCAATTGTTAGATTATGAAAATATGGCATTCATACGTCGTCTACCTTACCAAACAACACATCTACAAAACACATGCATGTAAGTAAAAAATGTGCCAAAAAAGAAAAAGGGGAAGTTTAGAAAGACCAAAGTATGGAAACTATAAAAGCCCTACCTCTCATAATAAGAATAAGAAGAAACCATGGAGAACCCTACAAATCAAGTAAAAGGGGGTGTTAAGGATAAAAACAACAATGCAACCCATATACAAAAGGGTACCAAATCAGAAGAGATCCAAGCACCAGAACAATAGTAAAAGGAGGCATGCAATGAAAATGGGATAAGGAGGTATAAAGAGAGCTCATAATTATACAAATAAACCCCACCACAGACATCATAAAATGAATTGGAAATGGTCCCAACTCATGCTAATTCAGGGGGTTAGTAGAAGGCCTATAAAAAAAAAGGCAAAATAGATAAGTTAGGTGATTATTATCACACTTAACTTCAACATATTTTATGTAATTTTTAAAATTTTATTTTCGTATTCATCATAATTTGAAGGACTTATCTTACCGAATGTTTGAACGTCTAAAAAATCTAATTTTGTTCCTTGTTTCAAGTTGAATAAATTTATGATCTTTTTCCTTGGAAAAAAAATTAATTAAAAATTAATTTTTTTAAGGGCATGTAAGTTTTCAGAGGCCATAATCATAGTGATGTTATTTATGGATGTCTTTATTGTGTGTGTGGTATGAGGATTGTATCCAATGTTTTGGGTGGACAATCCACCCATCCTCATGGACCAAATGAAGAAAAATTATTAGAAAAGAGTGCAAATAGGATTATATATGCACAGAGAAAGGAGATAGGAACATTAGAGGAATTATAGATTTAATAGGTCAAAAGGAACATTAGAATTCCTAAGTAAAAGGTTAGAGGTCAGACTAGTTTGTGGAAATTACTTTTGGAGAAAAAAATAAATTGTAAACTTAATAATAAATGGATTAAAAATAAGAATAATTAATGGATTTTTAATTTTTAAACTATAAATTAAGAATTAAATAATAAGTTATGAAGGTTTTTATGTTGCTCAATGTCGCCAACATTATAAGGGTACCTCCCCGATGTGAAGTCCCAATTAGACCTCACACTATTTGGTGTAGGAATCCCATTTGGGCATACAGTCTAGCCATCGTTGGAAAGGTTTCAAAGATATGTCTTGGTTACGATTACACAAAAGAGAACAAAACACCTCTTTGGGGCAACAAGAATGTGATATTTGTGAGACACTCAATGTAAGGTGTACGAATGAGACTTCCATGGTAGGTAAAGAAAACAAACCATTGGTTAAAAAAGTAATAGTACTATCCGAAAGGGGGGCCTAGAAAGGAAGAGAAATACTTGTTGATTACCTGTAGATTAGTCGACATAATAAACAACAATCATTAAAGCATAATAACATTCATTCAATAATAAACATAGCTAAACAATGAATTAATTCATTAACTTAGTATGTGATTAAAGAAACATATACCATAAACATAACAAGAATAATCCTATTATATCTATGCCACCTGCATGAAGAAGTGTTGGCTCATACAGATTTTAATGAAGAATTAAATATCTCAAGTACACTATTACACTGATGAAACATTATATCTAGTAGTGGAACATGAAGCCACAACTTGCTTCTCCAAATAATGATCTATCTCCTATGTACTACAAGAGAAGCCAAGGCAATACCTCTAGAATCCAAGCCCTTTGCTTGAGTTATAAGGAGATATTTATAACAAATAACAATGACCTTTGAGCTTCCTCATGACTCTTCAACTTCTATGATTTTTCATATTCTATACATGACTTATTACATTCCATATGTGGTTATTCACATCCAACATGTGTCCCTTGGACTTCATCACATACCATTTATTACATAAGAAAAATTACACATGAGACGATGTCTGTATAAGACAAAATTGATGATGGGATAAAGGTTCATAAAATTTATAAGTTTTTTGCTTCCTCATGGAGCTCATTTGTAATGTAATTTTTCCATGCCCTGAACTCCGTTGATATGGCTTTGACCCAAACTGGAAAGTCCCCTACGCAGCACATCTTCACCTCTAGTGCCTCTGTTAATATGTTCTTAGAGCTTGACTATGTTCTTGCGAATCTTGTCCAATGAAGTATACATGCATGACAAAACTGGCATCGGTTACAAAGAAGAAGAAGCACAACCTTCTACAACAAAATACAATGACCCTATGAGATCTGACATGCATGTAGACTTCATTAGACAAGATTCGCAAGAACAGCCTTGGAAGACAATTCCTCGACGAAGATTTCCATCCAAGTACCAACATATTTTTTATGGCTACTATTATTCATGTGGAAAATTTGGTCATAAAGTTGTAGAGTGTCGCACGTACCCCATGAATGAATACAATTCCAAGAGATCTGTCAAATATTAACCTCCCAGGTCTCAGCAAAACATCAATAGATTTGATCATTTAAGAAATAATATTGAATGTTACAAATGTCGAAACTTTGGACACATAGCCAAAGACTACAGACTTGAAAATCCTCCAGAAGAATCTTCGAAGCCACAAAATGAACAAACATGGAAGAAGAAGAAGACTAATAATTTTGCTCTCGCTCTCAAGGCTCAAAACAACAAAGATATGTGGTATGTTGATAACGATTGCTCAACGCATATGACTGGAGATAGAAATAAATTTGTATCTCTGAAAGAGAAGAAGGATGGAATGGTGTCCTTTGGAAATGATGGATCTTCAAATGTTATAGGATCAGGTATTGTCACTCTCGGAAGTGAAGATGTTCTAGCCAAGAATATTTTATTGGTTGAAAACATGAATTAAAATCTACTCAGTGTTGGACAAATGTGTGATCAAGGACACACAATACTATTCAACTCCACAAAATGTGAAATCGGGAAAGGCGGGTATGGTGAAATTGTGGCTACAGCAAGTCGAGCTCCAAATGACATATATGTTCTGCATGAAGCAACTAAAGCATGTCTAATAGCTAAAGAGGATGATATAATTTTTGGTAGCAATGATGATCGACTAAGTAAGAATTTTTCTACAAAGATGCAAAGTGATTTCGAGATGTCTTTACTTGGTGAGCTGACATACTTCTTAGGGCTTCAAATATCTCAACAAGAGAAAGGAATATTTATATGTCAAGCCAAGTACATCAAGGAAATGCTCAAGAAATTTAAAATGGAATATTGCAAACCCATCCTTTCTCCGATGGTAACACGTTGCAAATTGAGCATAGACGACTCATCTAAGGATGTGGATCAAAGGTTATACAGATCTATGATTGGTAGTCTTATATATGAAACAGCCTCCTAGCCAGATGTTATGCAATTAGTTGGACAAGTAGCAAGATTCCAAGCAACACCAAATGAATCACATATTATTGCCATCAAAAGAATTCTTCGATATCTAAAGGGAACAACAGAATATGGCTTGTGGTATCCCAAGGGTAACAATCTCATTATTCATTCCTTTACGGATGCAGATTGGCAAGAAGCAGTGATGATCGTGAGATTACTCGTGAAGCATTTGAATATATTTGTCATAAGCTTGGGATTCTCCCAAGTTCTCATTATATTTTCCTTATTCATAATATAAAGGGGGAGTGGAAGTTTGTATAGGTCCGCAGGATGGTTGTGTGTCAGGGCGATTTACCCTTTGCTATTGATGTCAAAGGGGGAGAGAATATTGTAGGAAGAGGTGCCATGATCGCAGGGGGAGCACTTGTGTTGTCATCAATGCCAAAGGGGGATATTGTTGATCAACTGTTGTCATTGATGTCAACCCAAGCAGCACTAGTGGCTACCCAAATATTTCATGGGAATTTGTACCTACCAAATTACTATATTCTGGGCCAATAATGCTTTTTATGGTTTCTACTTGTCGAGATGTTTCCATTGATATATGGCACGCCACGTAATTCTTCACGGTTTGAGAGATATTCATGTTTGACGTTTGTAACCCCAGTTAGTGGGATAAAACCCCATGGGGTTGTGGCATGGGTCATTGAAAAGTCATCATTAATATTTTTTAAGATCCTAAAATCCCTCCCACATTCTCTTTTTGAAGCCCCTCTCAACTTAAGCATTTATATCAATTGTGATCCTCATATCCTCCTAATGTAGGGATTTCGCTATCTGAAATAGCTCATCATGGAATTTTCGCTCTAACTTTTTTTCTACGAAGGTTCAGAAGTTGAAATTTTATGAGAAGAATCCCAAATCCTGAGGAAGCTCCTATAAAAATTTTAGTTCAAGGTGTGCAATATTTTCGGAGATATGATCTGTGGAATTTAGTGCTTTTGCAAGCTCCTGAAATTCATCTCAAAGAAGTGACCTTGGGAAAATCTTCATAAATCTCTCTCTGAGTATCAGATTGGAATTCTGTAAGAAGTGACAGATATTGAACGGACTTGAGTTTTCACCCTATCAATTTTAGAGCCAAATGAAGAAACAATGACACGTGGTATGACGTACAAGTTCACTCTACTGAAACAATCCATAATTAGGGCATTGTGAGAGATTAGGCATAACTCTCTCTTGAAGAATCCAAATTGGGTCAGAACTGTGGCATTGGAATGAAAACTCATAGGAATAATACAAGACCAAAAATCAGATATTGGGGATCTGAAATAACAGAGATACACCAGATTCAATATCAAGCTCCTAGAATGAAAGAAAAAGCTAGATCATGTGTTGTTAAGGGCTGCAAAGGACCAGACTTTCTAGGGCAGAAAAGCAAAGCAAGGTGCAACAGAGGGTAGCATGACAAGAGAAAAAACCAAGGTGCAGAACAACAACAAGAAGTTCATCACATGAAGTCTTCAAGTGGGCAGCATTGCATACAGTCACTGTAAAGGTATCATTGTACTAAGTCATTGTAAATATGTTATTGTAAAAATTGTTCTAATTTCTATCTGCCAAGAGTTGAAGAGGCAGTGCCGGGAGGTATAGGATCATCATTAGGTGGTTTTGTCATAGTTTGGGTTATGTTCTAAAGTGTCTTCTTCTTCTACGTCATTCTATATCATTGTAAAGTGGACCATTTTCCCTGGTATGAGAGTCCATTCTTCTTTTATTCTTCTATAGGGTGGTAGGGTGGTGCTAGGGTGAGTTGTAGCTCATTGGGTGTTGGGGCATCCGTTCAGTTGAATACTGAAGAATATCAGGCGTTGGAGTGCCCATCCAGTGGGATATGGAGAAGAACGCTTTTATAGATTCTAGAAAGTTGGAGCTTTATTTTCAATTGGAGTTGAATATTAAAGAATTATTAGAAAAACATTAGGTGGTTTTTGTCCCAAAGTGGGTTTCCACCTTAAAAATTGTGTGCATTTGTGTTCCTTTTGTTTGATGCTATCATTGTACAAACACTGATAATAATTTAAGATTAACTAATTCTCTAATTTAAAGGAATACTGATTCACCCCCCCCCCCCCCCACTATACATTATTCCATAGCCATGAAATTTTCATATAAGCTTTTACTAGTGCAATGGCATACTATATAATAATGTCTTTGGTAACCTCTAAGCATTCATGTTATGTTGCTTGTTTGATCTACTCAATGTATTGACTAATTTCCTGGAATATTATTGCTCTGCCTATAATTGCTTCCAGTGTCGCTATCGAAGGCATCTTATGATTTTGTGTTAAAGACTCAAAACCATTGTGAATTCAATTATATGAAGCAATAGTACTATTTGATTGTTCTCCAAGACACATGCAGTTCTGATGGTGGAGTCTCAGCTGAACTCTATATATCTCTACAGAAATCCTATCCTTCTTTTCCAAATGTTGCAGAGCATCAGGATACTTGGCATCCCACTCCTGAAGATGGCCAACTACTTTGCTTGCTACTTTCATTAGTTACACCACTTCTTGTTCTTTCTTTTGAATAATTAGAGGAAATTTCAGCCTAAAAGTGCCCATAAAATTTTCACATAGATAATATGTAAACCAATCAAAATCATTTAAATTTGAAAAGAGGTACATGTAAATATTTTGGAGGGAAAATAAAAAAACTACTTTGTTTAATTGTATTTTTAGATTACCTCCTTATAGGTTTACTCAAATTTCAAGTGTAGATACTTGTTGGATGTAGAATTAAATTTTTCATCTAACAAGTACCCATTATGCATACTTTTGAGAAGTTCACATTGAAAAAAAAATTAATATGCATAAAAAAGTGTGTTTAGCACTCGTTAGATGCAGAATTTGGGCACAATTTTCAAGGTTGATCGGGCTTCGAGTTCCAGAAGTGCACTTTTTCTGTTGGAAGCTTAAGAACAAGTTTGACATCAAGATTTCATGATAATAATGAGAAGAAGAAGGATCTACATGATTACATGGATGATGTCACAATCATAGTGGAATGTGGAAGGCTCAGGGATGTGAAGAGTTTCAACACGCGATAGCAAATTAACACTTGAAGAACAAATATTGAACAAAAAATGCCAACAAATAAACCGAAAAACAAAGAAAATCCAACAAGAAAAACAAGATTGACAGTGAAATCAAGGAAGGAAATGAGCAAATTTGACATGCAAAACTTACTCGTAACGCTGGTTGACGAAGAGTTTCTTGATCCACAGTTGTGCACCCAACCTAGATGAGAATGATTGTGAAAATGAATGAATAACCGGGTTAATTTAAAAGAGTTTAGATGAAAAAATACTTCATGCATGATCGCTACTTGTTGACGAGTGAAAGGAAAGGGAAGCTAAGTGGGATCCTATTTTCTAGGAGTGTGCCCATGTGCAATGAGGAGTCTCATGCATACACCCAGGAAGAACACATGTATTCAGCACAAAGGAATTTTCTCAAGGAGGGTGCCCTTGCTCAACATGAAGGAGTGCGCTCAAGGAGGGAACACTTCTTCAGCCCGAAGGAGTGTGCTCAACCCAAGCGCATGTCTTCATCAACTTGGAGTGTGCTTTTACCTTTAAGGGTGATTTTATTTCTTTTGTTTTATTTTTTTGTGCTTTTGATTGTTTTTTCGGGTGTGTGCATGGTGAAAAGGCTATTTTCTAAGTCAATATAAGTCATGAGTTCACCTAACCATGGACTAGAAAACTTAACCGCTTCTAATGGTTAATTGACGACACTTAGGAAACATTGACTTAGGAGGATGCAACACTAAGCTAAAACACACAAATAACAAATCAAAAAACAAAGTGACACTAAGGGGCTTGAAACAATGGTTGATGTAAGCACCAAAATTTACTTAGGAAAAAAATTTGGAGGGTCGTTGTCACAGAAAAAACACTTGGTGACACACTGGGAGAACCCTGAATTCTTTGAATTGGTTTCATTTAGGTGAAAATTCTCAATTCTCCAGGAAGTATTGATTCAATCAGTGGGTTAGCTCAGCTCCCCATTCTTACTCAGTTAAAGATATAGTCTTCCATGTTTCATTGCTCGGCATAACATAACAAAATACAAGCCATATCATTATCCTCTCAATGTAAGTAAGGGTAATATAGCATGATGAAATAAAAATAATAAAAGTAAGAGCTTTACATCTTTGGCATTGATCTGCTACCAATAGGACTTGACAGTACCCCGACAAAGTCACTTCAGGAACACAAATGTTGCTTCGATGTCAGTGAGCCTGGATAGTATCCCAGCGAAGTCCCTTGCTTCACCTCCCTACGCAGGAAGCCTTTATCTTCTTTCACCCTTTATTTTTCTTTATGTTTTTATAGGAATGTGCATAGGAACTTATTATTTTTCAATGAGTGGAAGAGATATCCCAACTTATTGAGAGCATAGGAGGTTTCTCCTTTAGAGGAAAATTTTAGACCTTTGATGCTTTGTTCACTAAAATGTTTCCCCTTATCTTAATATAAACAAATAGATAAGAAAGAACACATTATTCATAAAGAGGACCGAGTGCAAGAAAGATAATCCTAAATAGATGCAGGCACCATGGTTTTCTTACTACTTCTTGGCTGAAGGATCGTATTTTCCATCAAAAAATCATCGACTCGAAAGTGATAAACCAAATCAAGGAAGACCTTAGGGATGTAATAAGACTGTATTTTTGTAATGCAATGAGTAGTTAGATTTTGTCTCACTAATCTAGTTTTAGGGAGTGAGGCTCATGAGTTAGGGCCCAACCCATGTGCCTCAGCTTCTCTGTTGTTACCATTCTTTCCTTTCTTCCATTTAGCTATTTTTCTTTTTCTCATTCAATTAGTTCTGCTTCTGATAGTTTCATTGTTGTTTAGTTTTTCTTTTAGTTTGTTGTTGTAGTTTTTCATATGCTTATGAGAGTAACAGAATAGAGGAAAACTCCAAAATTTGTGGATCGATCCTTCCCCTCTCATCTCTGTCCATAGAGTTCGAGGAGGGTAGACCTTCCCATGAGCTAAAAATTACTTTATGTTGATTGTTTCTGAGGAAGGAATCACATTACCAATCTGAGTCTTTCTTTCATTGTATTATCGTGCATTCATCTATTTTTCGTGCATGGACAAGCAGGGTTTTTTGTAGTAAAAAGCATCAAACGTTCCAGAGAAGTTCATTCAGTCATTCTGCGTCATTTTCCAATTCCTCTCCATCTCTATCTTCACAGTCTGCACACTGTTGTTATGCCCTCCATTTCCTCTTTTTCCCTCTTATTCTCACTGCCACACCCACCTTCTTATTAATAAAAACACTTCAACCATTCAACCCGCCTTATTCCTTTGTTTTTATTAGTCACGGTTTCCTTACCTTTTTTAACGCAAAATTCTTGAAAACCATTGGAGTTCGACCTCTGTCCTTGCTCATCGAACTTCCCGCTACTGTACTTCGCTCACCACAAATCACAAATTTTATTTTGTTCTCGTTAATACTTACCGCTCCCGACGCTGATTGTGATATCCTCCGTACTCCACCACATCGCAAATCGCAAACACATTTTTATTTTTTTCCCATTAATACTTACTGCTCCCGATGTCAATTGCAATATCCTTTGTACTTCGCCGCATCACAAATAACAATCGCATTTTTATTTGGTACCCATTAACACTTACCGCTTCCTATGCCGATTGTGATATTAGTATCGCGCTCCACCACCAGTCCCACCGCTACATCACCCATCGCTTTTTTAGTTCGCAACCTTTTCCCCTTTTCCTTTAAGACTTACCACTCCAAACATCGATTGTGATATCGCTTCATACACCGCCACACTGCAAATCGCATTTCACAGTCTTCATCCCATTGCAAATCGCATTTCACAATATTTATGCACTCCTTGTTAACACTTACCACTCCTGTCTGCCAATTTCGATATTGCGATATCGCATATCACAGATCGCAACATTTTCCCTTTTCCAAAATCGCATTTCTCTCCCGCTCCCAAACTGTACCCCCGCTTCTTCACCGTTGCACTTTTCAAAGAATTCCTCTCCAAAGAATTTTTTGCACTATAATAAAGTTTTAGTAAGGCTTAAATCCCCTCCTTCCACTTCTAAGCCTTGTTTCATGTGTTAAGCCCTCCATTAGCCACTTTAGCCCTTTTTACTCCAAGCTGCAATTCAACACTTTTTCAATTAGAATTAAGTCATGGATATCTTAGTTGCATGGATAGAAGCATGGTAGATAGAGCATAAATTAAATTAGTTTCCTTCCCATCATTTCCTTTCTGCAATTTAAATTTGTTTCCTTTCTGCCATTTATTTTCATCAAGTTAAATTAGTTTCCCTTCTGTCATTTCCTTTCTACAATTTAAATTAGTTTCCTTTCTGCCATTTATTTTCAACAAGTTAAGTTAGTTTCCTTTCTGTCATTTCCTTTTTGCAATTTAAATTAGTTTCTTTTCTGCGATTTCTCTTCAACAAGTTAAATAAGTTTCCTTTCTTGTCATTTCTTTTCATCAATTTAGTTTAGTCTCCTTTCTTTCATTTCCTTTCTGCAATTTATTTTAGTTTCATCGAAGTTTGACATTCTTCACTGAGAACCCCTAGAAGTAGAACCCTTTCGTAGAGCGAAAGAGGATGACATGAGTATAATTCATATGTTATGTATATATCACTATCACCTCCAAGTTTGTACGAACCCCAGGTTTGTTGAGATTGCAACAAGATGATGAGCTTATTGGAAAGAAGTCGTCTTCACTAAGTGGGCCCGCAGGCTATTTTTGGCGCAAAGTCTATTTTTAGACTATGTCTATTTTTAGACATATGGATCATGTTCTATGAGTTGCAAGTTGCCATTTGTGGATGGTTTGTCAAGTCAGGAAAAATAGATGGACTTCTATTTTTAGACATATTGGGCGGAATCTATTTTTAGATTGCCAGTCTAAAAATAGATATGTCGAATATTATTAGCTCTTATTAATATTTGGACTATAAACATTATCTTATTCTCTTGGAGCACTTCAGTTAAGTGCACAGATGTGGCACAGGAGCTGACAGAAGGAATTACGCTATTCCTGAGGGTTAAGTGGAGCTATTGCATGGATACTTCAGTTAGAACTCATGTGACAGAGTTTTGTGGAGTTGATTGAGGAGTTAATGGAGTTGTGTTCAGTTTAACTAATCTAAACATAGTTGAACTAGTTGTATTTAGTCTAATTGATTAATACACTAGTGAAGAGTGGTGTGAATTAATTATTAATTAATTCACTAATTATAAACTCATTAATCAACTAAAGAATACATCAGTTAACTTCAGTGCATGGACAGTTTCAGTGGAGACCAGTGCAGAGATAGGTGAAAGAGCAGGTTGACTATCAGTTGTGACTATACTATTGCATATTTGCAACAACCAGTGATTGGAGGAGCCCATGAGGATTGCGAAGTACAATCCAGGTGGTTCAATTATTTAATGAGCCATCTTACAGCATTGATTATGCAATAGAGGTTGGCTATCAAGTGGCAGAGATTGGAGCATGTGTTTTGCTAGATCTAGCTTGATTAGTGTGTAGCAATTGAAGGTTGTGATGAGAGCTTGTGAGGAGCTTTGTATGATGATTATTACATGATCTCTATGACATATAATATACATATATTTGGGGGTTTTCAGCATTAATCTTTCCCATGAAATACTGTGTTCATATGTGTGATTTTTTATGGTTTTAATGTGCGCATGTGATTGTTTTTATTTCCGCAATTAATGATCAATGGTAGAAGAGATTCTGTATTGTGCATGAAGTTAAAATAGTGTGTGATCAGGATAATATCAGTGAATAATATATCATTTATTCAAATTTTCTACATGGTATCAGAGCGAGATTGATCATTGGAGCAATTGCAAAACATTGAAGCGGTTGAGTTTTGTGTTGGTGGAATTCGAATTTGCAGCAATGTTTTCTTGGTGTCGAAGTTGAGATTTCTTTCAGCGGATTGTGATTGGAGTATGCCCTTGAGGGTAGCTTGAATTATATTGCATGGAAGGACAGGATGGAGGCGGTGCTGGATGACAATGGGTTGAAGGAGTTCATAGATGCAGAAATTCCAAAACCTACTTCCATTGATGCTACCGTACTTGACGCATTTCAAAAGAAGACAACAAAGTGTCAAAGGATTCTATTGGAAGGTGTGAAGGATCACATAGTGTCTAGCCTTCATGGTAAGGCTTCTCCATTCTTGATGTGAAAAGCTTTGACAGATTTATTTCAAAGCAAGAGCGACCAGAGGAAGTTGGCCCTCAAGGATAAACTGAGAAACATAAAAATGGAGAAAGGTGACAGTATGCCCAAGTACCTCACGAAGTTCATCCAATGCAGGGATGAGCTGGGAAGTGTGCGGGTTACTGTTGATGATGAGGACTTGGTGAGCTTGGCTCTCCTTGGGCTTCTGAAGAGTTGGCATTCCTATCAGGACTCTGTCAATGGTCGGGAGAAATTTCCAGGATGGGAGCAACTTTGGTCGGATCTTGTGCAAGAGGAGATAAGGCGAAGTACCAGGGACGGATCTTCATCAAAGAACTTAGATGAAGAAAATTGCGCTTTGGCTTCCAAAGCAAAGAAGGGGAAGAGCAAGAAGCATGCTTCTCAATCTGGTGCGAAAGGCAAGAAGTAGGACATGTCCAAGGTGAAATGCTTTCACTGTCACCAACACGGACATTACGCCACTAGTTGTCCACAGAAGAAGAAAAATAAGCAGGTTGCTGGATCTGCAGCTAGAGAGGCCTTAGCCTCGAAGTTTGAGCTGGATTTTTTGCTGATCGCATGCTTGGTCTCAAGTGTGATGGGTTTAGTGTGGTTTCTTGACAGTGGTGCGTCTTTTCACATGACAGGAGATCGAGATTTGTTTACTGATCTAGATGAGAAAGATCTTGGAGTGCACATCTAGATGGGCGATGATGGTAGATACAATGCGACTGGTATCGTTACCATTTCCTTTGAGAGGGAGTCTGGTAAACCCCTCATATTGAAGGAAGTGATGCATGTTCCAAGATTGAAGAAGAATCTGATCTCGGTGGCCATGTTAGAAGACAAGGGATATGATGTTGTCTTTAGCGAAGGAAAGGCTTTCCTGTGCAGTAAATAAATTGGTGAGACCCGGAGGATAGGGGTTTGAGTTAAGAGCCTTTATCAATTGCAGGTAGATGGCTCTGCAGCAATGGCAGGCAAGGCAGAAGGAGTGGTGAGCCGGGATGATGGCGAGTTGTGGCACCGGAGATTGGGCCACCTTCACCATGGAGCTTTGAAGATACTGCAGCAAATTTATACTGGGCTTCCTAAGGGTACTCTTGCGTAGTCAGATCAGTGCAAGGGATGTACCTTGGGAAAATTTGTGAAAGCCACCTTTCACAAGAAGGATAGTCATGCCGCGATGATCCTTGAGAGAATTCACACAGACGTGTGTGGACCTTTCTTAGTAGCTTCAACAGCAAAGCACAGGTACTATGTGATATTTGTTAATGATTTTTCTCGTAAGTGTTAGATCTTCTTCATGCAGAAGAAGAGCGAGACATACTAAAAGTTCTGTGAGTTCAAGGCACTAGTTGAGAAAGAATCGGCGAAGCAGGTGAAGGCTCTTAGGAGCGAAAATGGTGGTGAATTCATCTCTGGCGAATTCAAGTACTTTTGCAGCGCAGAAGGAATTCGAAGAGAGCTCATAGCACCTCATAACCCATAGCAGAATGGGGTTGCTGAGCGGAAGAACAGAACGATCGTGGGTGCTGCACGGACGATGTTGCATGATCAGGGCTTTCCCATACACTTGTGGGCTGAGGCATGCAATACTGCAGTATATGTGCAGAACCGTTGTCTTCACAGGATACTTGGCATGAGTACACCTGAGGAGGCATTTTCTGGTAAGAAGCCTGATATTTCCCATTTGAGGATTTTTGGTTCACTTGTTTACATTCATGTGATGAAGGATGCCAGGAAGAAGCTGGAGTCGACCGCAGAGGTTGGGATATTTTTGGGGTACACTGATACACCCCACAACTATCGTGTGTATTTTCCAGACAGTCGCAAGACTGTTGTGTGACGGGATATCAAATTTCATGAGGAGAAAGCCATGAAGTGTTCGCTTGAGAGGGAGCCACACTTTCATGCAGATGAGGAGCTATTAGTTCCTAAGGATGAGTCTCAGGATGTGGATCAGCCACAAGATGAGATTCATGGAGTGGAAGAGACCACTCAAACAGCGCCAACCATCAGAGGGCGGAAGCGCACTACAGAAGCTGAGCGATTGGCTCAAGATGCAGAGAAGGTTGTAGGAGCACCTACATCACAGCGCAGACAGAGACAGTCACCTGACCGGTATACTGGATACATGGCTCTTATGAGCAAGTGTATCGTGACGGAGCCATCCTCTTTCGAGGAAGCTGTGGAGGATCCCGCATGGGTAGATGCCATGGTGGAAGAGTATGATTCAATTGTCAGAAACAGTGCATGGGAGATTGTCCCAAGGTCGGAAGGGAAATCAGTGGTGGGTTCGAGATGGATCTACAAAGTGAAGCAGCCAGCTGACGGGAGTGTGGAGAAGTACAAGGCAAGATTTGTTGCCCGAGGCTTCTCACATATTGAGGGGATTGATTATGAGGAGACCTTTGCCCCTGTCACAAGGTATTCTTCCATACGGACGATTCTTTCTCTCTCAGCGCAGATGGGGTGGCACATTCAACAGATGGATGTGAAGACTGCATTCCTCAACGGGGTGATTTGAGCAGGAGGTGTACATAGAGCAGTCTGAAGGTTTCGAGATCTTCAGCAGTGAGTCCCATGTGTGCAGGCTCAAGAGAGCGTTGTATGGGTTGAAACAAGCACCTCGTGCTTGTTACACACAGATAGACAGTTATTTCACCGGACTTGGATTCTCCAAGAGTGAGGCGGATCCAAACCTATACCAGATTGTGGTGGAGGGTAAGTTGTTGATCATTGTACTTTATGTAGATGATTTGATTTTGACAGGTGATGAGCGGTGATGGCCCCCCCACAGGGCAGTCTTGCAAGGAGTTTGAGATGAAGGACTTGGGCCTCCTTCATTATTTCCTGGGATTGGAAATTTGGCGGCGCGGTGATGGACTATTTGTTTCTCAAGAAAGTATGCAGGAGATACAGAAGTTCAACATGTTAGTGTCCAGTGATTTGGCCGATTGGTAAACTAAATGACAAGGTAACATTAGACCAGTCTTTGGAGTCCGAGGACCTAGCCTTCCTGGACTCGGAGAGGGCTCTCTGCATATATGTAAAAGATGTCGGTGTGTTTACTTGCGGTGTTCTGATATTAGGCTAGTTATGAAGTATGTTTTTAGTTTTTTGGTTTTTTAAGTTTGTGAGGGATGAAACTGATCAAATACATAAACTGGATAACAAGATGTAGATAAATTGGGCTATGGGGTCAAACAGGTCAAGGAAGCTAATGAGGTGATGATGTAAAGCTGCTGTAGGGCCGATTTGATTCACAATAGAAGGGATCTCTGGGAAAAATGGATTAAATGGACAATAAGTTGGTGAAAGACAAGGGATTTCAAATGTAATTAGTTAATAGCAGACATAAACATGTAATAGCAAGCCATTAATCATGCTAGGAATAACTATAAGCTAATCAATACATAGGAAATCAAACATTCCAGCCATACATAGAGGTATAAGATCCTCTAACTTCGGGAAATAGCTATCAGACTTTGGGGAAAACACATGAGACAAACTAACAACTCATAAACTATGCCGGAACGCCTAAACATAGTCTCTAAGTCATTGAGCACTTGGACAAATAAGTTTTCATAGTTTTAGGCAAAGGGCTAGATCGGGACTAGGCCTCCTTGGTTCAACAAAATGATCAACAAATCAGTCAAAGAGAAAGTTTTATGGACAGAACTATGGGCAGCTGATAGGTAGATAGGGCAAACCATACATCCTACTCAACATACATGGAACTGATGAATAAAACTTAGCAACAACACCTTAGGTTACTAAAGAGCAGCTAAGAATTCTTTAGCATAACTAAGGGAGAAGAAAACATCAAGCTATGAAGATTCGGGGATTTTGAGGTGCCTCCATGGGCATGTCTCAAAATCAATCTTTACTAATCTATAGCAGCAAGAAAAATGAAATATGAGTGAAAACTAGAAGACAAAACAACATTAAGAAGCACTATACCATTCTACCATGTCAAGGAATCCATCAACAAGCCTTCAACATTCCTCGAAAGCATCCAAGAGGCAATCCAAACATCATAACTCAAGTGTATTCTTCAAAGCTCATATGACCAATGCATTAATTCTTCTCTCAAGTTCAGCCTCTCATTTACAATGAGAATCATGGGATAAATAGGCTAGAGGGAGAAAACCTCATGGAGCAACTAGCTATCCCATTGGCCAAGTCAAAATATCTAAACTTGTCCTTGAGGCTTTGCAAAGCCCAAGGCACAAAATATCCCATAAAATATCTAAAAAGCGCTAAAAACGGAAATTATATTGACTTTACATGATTTTCCCATGATAAAAATAGCCTAACGCACATTTGGGAAAAGCAGATTTTTGGAGTTCAAAAATTGCAAAAATACTTCATATTTATGCCTGAAAAAGGTCCCCTGACTTGCTGGATGCAAATGGAAGCCTTCTCGATGTCGAAATGAGGCTCATGATGGCTCGTTGGAAAGCTCTCTGTGTCTGCTTTTCAATGCAAGTGGAATCATCTCAATCTGATCTCTCAAAGTCCCTCAAAACTGTACCTGTGTGCAAAAACCCAGAAAATAGCAGGCTGCTGATATGGCGGGCAGAATGTGCAAAATGAGGTTGTTTTTCGCCAATTTGGAGGGGCGAATGATCTTCAAATTCCCTGAAAATCGCTGGAGACCTGCTCATGGAATTATGGAATCCATTGGTATCACCCTCCTCCCTTGACGACTCATCAAACTGAAATGGCGCATTTATGAGTTTTTGGCCAAAAACCCAAAAAATGCCAAAAAACAAAAAGTTTTCGAAACAGGCCCAAAATTGGCATGCATTACCCTCAAAGGTCCATAGAGACATACTCCGAAGCTGAAGCCAAAATATCGAGGGCTGATGTGCTTTTTGCTTCTTTCCGTGCTAGGCGCCTCTCCTTCAATTTCTTCAATTTTTCTTGTGCCACCTTCAATTTGCGGCTGGCAAATTGATTTAGCTTCTGAAAGTGAAGAGTTCTCTTTCTCTGTAGCTCAAGATCCCTGTTTTCCTTCTCAAGCTTTGTTTCCAAATGCTGGTTGGCCCTCTCAAGCCTTGCTTCCTTGTTTTCCTCAATTTCCTGTTCAAAGAGAGCAGTGAGAGGAAAGGCTTCGAATTGAGCTTGTTCTTCTGCTCTCTGTTTCTCTAAGGCTTTTCTAAGCCCGATGGTCCTAGGCCTCTTTCGCCTAGGTTGGTCCTCTTCCTCTTCATCATCAAACTCGCCAATGAGCTCTTCAATCTTTACTTGCGCCTTTTCTGCCTCCTTTTTGTACCTGATCGCTCCTGCTTCGTGGATAGCTACATGAAACTTCATTTGTTTGTTCTCAACCTCCAAGAAATGATTGAAATTCCTTGCCCTTTGAAGATCTTCTTGTAACACCTCAATTTTCCCTTCTTTGTGAATGAGGAGGTTTTCAAGGATGCGTGCCTCATTATCACTGTCATCGCTTGGGATAGGGATGACAGCTGATTTACCTCCATGCTTGGCACTTCCTCCAACTGCACTTTTGCCTTTGAAGGCCAATCTAGCGCTCTGTCTCCTTGGCAAGCTAGAAGTTGTCTTTTTGGGCAATTTCCTCTTTTTAGGAACAGTTTTGGTCACTGTCAAGGAGGCAGCTTCAGCTTGCTGTCCCTCCTCAACATCCTGTCCAGCTTGTGGCTCAAAAGATGCTTCAATTGTTTGCTCAACCTGCTGCTCTTCAATCTCTGTCTGCTGCTGTTCCTCTTCCTGTACTTGCTGCTGTTTATCAACCTCTAGCTGCTGTCCCTCTTCCTGAATTTGTTGCTGTTCATCAACCTCTAGCTGCTGTCCACTGATTTCCAACTGCTGCTGTCCCTCAAAATCTGGCTGTTGTTGCTCATCATCCTCCTTTTATCCCTGTGGCTCACTGCCCTCTCCTTCTCCCTGTTTACTTGGCTGCCCAGTGGTCATATTGAGTTTTTTAGGGGTAGGCCTACTAGATAAAGGCACTGGGCGATGAACAGGCTGAGTAGGAGACACATGAATAGGAGGGACAGTGGCGAAATCGGCATGGCTAATGAATGAATCCCATGAAACCCCTTTCTTCTCCAGCTGGTGTAAGAAGATGATTTTGATCAAGGAATGGTGAAAGAGAGAAGGGATTTGCTGAAGTGGAGCTTTCTTTTGGACAGTAGCTGCCATTTTCTCTATGCTTTTGGACAAAAAGTATGGAAGGTTTAATTGCCTGCTCCTGGTAAAATGCATCAACAAGCGAACATGATAGGCAAATATTTGGCTAAACCTCCCTTCACAAGTGAAATATCTCATTATGGCTTTCATCAGCGGAGCATAACTGTCAAGAAGATAGGAGAAAGGAAAAATAGTAGTGATGGTCTCCCTATGTTCCGGCTTGATGAAAGGTTTATAATCCTCCAGATCAAGATGCGCTTGCTTAAACCACTTTTCACCATGATACGGGATCTTGGTAGCCTTGGATACATACCTTGGGGAGATTTTGAAGTCAAGACCTGCTAACTGGAAGTGTTTGTCCTTGAATCTCAAAGTGCACAAATGTGTAAGTGGCGAGAAACTCTTGACCTCTTCTATCCTCTGACAGAATTCAAGACAGCCTACTTCATGGAAATTGAAAAGCACTGAGGGGTGAGCATTGATTTATTCTATGGAGATAGGCTCATATCTCTTATGTTGTCCGCCTTTGTGATCTCGTTTTGGAGGCATTTTGACTTGAAACAGGCTTTGGAAGAGGCAGACTGCCTTCAATGTATGAAAAATGCTCTGCTGGATTGAAACTGGCCACTACACTGCTTGGACAGATATGGACCCTGTGATTTTGAATAAAATGCAACAATGTTCTTGGAATAATCCACCTCTGCACTTATTAATAACAGTCCTTCAAATCTGGATACACTTCAGCTATGTAAACTTCTCAATAGAAAACCATCAATAAAGATGAGACAATATGCAGTGTAAGTTTCCTGTATGTAGTTTTAAGCAATCATTCCTCTTGGTGGGTCTGCTAGGGATCAACCAACACTGGTATTAGTGTTTTCAAAACAAAACTCCAACATATAAAAAACCCTGCTCTTCAGGTCATTCACCTTTAAAAAATACCTCTGTCAACAGATTCCTGTAGAGACCATACAGTGGAAAGAAAGGAGAACTTTTGGTTAGGTGAAGTGTTAAGGAAAACACCTTTCACTTGTGAATTTTGAGAAGTCAATCATCACCTTTAAACCTCTGCCTTTGATGTTGAAATCCAACATTAACAACCTCTGTTTTTCACTATGCTGTTTACCTTTGAAAATCTCTGTCAACCAGTCTTCAACATGATACAATATGGTTTCTAGGAAAGGCAGACTCAAGTTGGATGTATAACTAATGCACAGTGGTTTTTAGGAAATATACTCTCTGCTTGTGAGTTTAAGAGATCAACATAATACCTACACCTCTGTTTTAATATCAAATGCAGTCACCAAGTACTCTTCCCTTTAGACAGTTTTGAGAAATACAATACCACTTTGGTATCTCTGCCTCCAAAGTTTAGAAACTCATCCACGAACTATGCTCCTCAATGTAACATTTACTCTTAGAGTCTCTTTGTCAATCAGTTTTTCAACATGATAATGAGGTGAAGAAAGAGGGCAAAACTAGGTTAACAATACACAGTGCTTTATGAGGGACACTTTTCTTGTGAAGTTTTAAGAAATCACTTGTATACCTCTGCCTTCGAAGTTCAGATTTGACCACCAACAAACCTTTCCCTCTAGAAAATGGCCCTATCCACCCTTAGAAATTTTCTGTCAACAAACTTACAGTAGTGAAATCTTAGTAAAATAGGAGGGGCAGTTTGTTACAAAGGTGTGCTTGTAAGATAGGCAACAGTCACTCTGCTCTTGAAACCTCTGCTGTCAATAAATACAATGATTTTAAAACGACACAAACTGGTTCTCAACCACAAAACCCCGTATTTCAATCACATCATCTCACTGTGTAGGAAAACTGCTTTTGTTTTTAGCAAAAATGGCAAGGTCCGGGATTTTCAAACAGTTTTGTGACTTATCAACACCTTGCACTCGATGGGAGTTCATAAAAATACCTCGAATTTGATGGATGCTCGCTTGAGAGGATGCAAGAAACCCTGGAGAGCTTGGAAAAGTCGCGCGGCAACCTCTGGAGAAAACCCGCCGCGCAAAAGGAATGTGTCGGGTCGGCCTGTCGTGTGGTCGGGCAGCCTCCTACAGGCACGTCGCGCCCACCTACAGGCACGTCGCGCCGGTGTTGAAAGCCTTCGTAAAATGATGCCCAGGCATGTCGCGCCGAATTCCAGGCACGTCGCACCGCCTCTGAGTGCAGATTTGTGAATTTTCGCCCGGTTTTTCTCGCTTGTTGATGCTGTGGATGCACGGGATTTTGACTTTAGTTTTCTTGAAAGTGAATTTCCCACTTTTACACTTCAAACTTATATCGTTTTTCAAAAAACACTATCAATCGGTCATTTCTATTTTTAAAAGGTAAAATAGAACTGTGGTTTGGCTTTCTTTGCGGAGTTTTTTGTTTTTTTTGAAAAACCTTCAATCCTTTTAACTTTGGTACGTTCAAAACTGGCTTTGGAGATTTGCCAATCATTTGATCACATGTAGATCGCGGACCTTAGCACAGGTGTGAGGTAGAGAACCTCCGGCTTTGTTTCTTTGGTGGACCTTTCATCACTAACCTTTGGACTCTAAAACAAATCTCCATAATCTTGGGGCTATGTTTGCCACTGTGTCTAAATGGTACAGGTACCAGTGGCTGCATCCTTTATGACCTGCAATGTTCTCCAAAGAGGGTCATTTTTATTATAATTTCCTGCTTGACAACTCATGATGCCACATCTCTGCCACTTTTTATTTAATATTGTATCTTTGTGCTAAGTCTGCTCTTTGGAATGATGACAACCGTGTTTGTTTTAAGACTTATAAACAGTGGCAACTTCATCAAAACCAACCTCTTCTGCCTGTTCATAAGATTGTGTACCCATTTGCCTTCCCATCTGAAAAGACAAGCTTGTAGAATATGAAAACAGGGCTTTTTGATACACAGTCCTTATTTTGTTCTGATCAGTGTGTTAAACCCCTTTTTGTCAATAGAAATATTTCATAACTGAACTATGTTCACTGTTTCCCTCTCTTGGTGATTGTTAGCAAGGAAGGGCTATTCATAATGCACCAAAACATTTGAAAGCTGTAATTTGGTATATGACATTGTCTTGTTGCTTGACCTTTCCTCAAGGAGACAGTTTTCTTTTTGGTATCAGTGGCACACATATATTCAATATTTCCTCTTTCCTATTGTAGGTATAGCCTGACAGATAGTTCTTTGAAATAGTAGTATCAGTACCTTTACATTATCAGCACTGTCATTCATCTGTGTAGTGACCTTGTTTCAGTCTTTGGTATCCTTCCACTGCTTTCTTGTATCAATCAGTTTCAGCACCCTGCAGTAGCTTTGGCCCTCTACTCATCCATGGAGGAGGCTCTTCATCAGATAAGGTGTCCGGAGACTTTTTGACCATTAGGTTCGACACAGCCTTTCTCTGAATGTGGTGGTAATCAAACTTCTTGAAAAACACCAATCTTAGCATCTTTACTTGCAAGCATCACTGTGTTTTTAGAAGAAAAACCCTAGCCACAGTGACACTGTTCTAAGGGTGACTGAGAAATTTATCATTTGGATTGTTTATCTCATGACCTGTTACTTGACAAAAACTCTTTGTGACTATGAAGGTCAGTGCATTTGAAAAAGCTAAGGGCTCTCTTTCTGCCTGTGTAATGGCATTGGTTAACAGCCTCTATTCCATTCGATCTTGAACAAAACAAGCCTCTTATGATTTGGATGTTTACTGTTGACAGGTCCTTCTAAAGTTCAACAATCCATATGGTTTGCAAGTTTGAAATGAGCTCCTTTATCAGGCCAAACTCCCCTTTCCTTTGAGCTTATCATATTCCCACTATATTCCTGTTATGGTCATCAATTACATTCATGAAACCTGAAGATATTGTTTCATTGTTTCAGTAAAGGCAAGCCTGGACTTTTGCAACCTTCTGAGTCAACACTGGCCTGCGCCCTCTGCTTATGGATGAAGGAGGCGCCCTAACCCTCTGCTTGTAAATGAAGGAGGTTCTGGGCCTTGACAATTTACCATTTTGCTGAGACAGTGGCGACCCTTTCTTACTGTGATTTTCATGATGGAAAGAGCTGTAAGGTCCTGATGAGTGACTTTTGTTTTGCAGCTTCATCTCAGGCTCATAATACATTTAGAAGCAGCTGTTCCTCTAACTGTAAACTCAAACATTTACTCCATGAGATGAAATATATTTCCTGTCTTTGTAGAACCATAGAACACTGTGAAAAACCTAATAGTTAGCTTGATATTGGGCTTTATGCAGTGCTGAGACCTAAGGAATATGAGTGGCGCGACTTAAGGCTGTTTTTCAATTTCATTTGCAAAGTAAGGGATCAGTCATGGTAGGTCTGCTGCAGATGAAGGCTTTTTGGCTTTTTGATGATTGCCAAAGGTGAGATGTCCTAAAACGCCACTTCCTAACATAGGGGAGACTATCGAAACAGATGTGGAATTGCTTTTTAAAGCTGATGAGCAGACCAATAAGGCTGAGGTTAGATAGGATTGTGACAAGGAGGTTTTGGTTTTGCCAGGGGTGGACTGAATAGGTAGAAAGGCGAAAAAAGTTTTGGGAGGGTTTTCTGGATGACATATTGACATAAGGAAATCAGTTTCTAGAAAACTCAGCTGAGGATATAGTCATCACTAACATGTAAAAAATACTGATGGCTAACAGTGGCTCCATTTGGGGAGGGCAGCTCCTCGTCAGGAGGTGTCCAGAATTCAGATTTTTGGATTATGAAGACCAGTGCCTTATCCATTGGTGCAAAATTTACCCTTCTCTTGATGTTATTTCTGAAAAGTGTCAGCATGTTTAACATCAATGATACTTCTACCTACCCCACTATCTTTCCTAACATTTTTTCTTCTGTTTGGCGCATTTGAACTAGCAGCCTTTTGACAATGCATATTTTTCTTTTTGCAAAATGAAACTATCTATTTCTACTCTTATATCTGCCGGGAGTTCAGATTAAGTTGATGAACTCCTTCATTTCTCTACCTAAAACTAGATCGACTGTCAAGATTAAGCAGTTTGACAGGATTTCATTCTCTAATCTACAACATGAAATTTAAAAATGATCAAATCAGGATTAAGCAGTCTGATTTGTCATGCATTTGTGGCATAAAAGACAAGCTGCACACAAATGTTATTCTGCAATAAAAGGAAACTAGACAAGCGGGGCTAAGATGTACAATGTGTTTTTCATCCCTCGCTTCTCTCTTTGGTTCTGTTTTAGGCATGTGGAACGAGAATCTCTCCCTAATCTAAGCTCTGTGATAAGTCAATCTTACACAATGTTGACTATCTTGACACTCACTAACTTATCAGCAAATAAATTTAAACATGCTCAGCTATGATTAGGCTAGATAGCTGAACAAGACATTGAAGCACTAGTAGCGGCATTCAGACTTGCTCGCTTTCTGAAAGACTATTTTTGGAACATGGGGCATTTGTTCTATCTTCACTTGCCCTCTTTTCTGCTTTTTACTGTTTTTGACTTTCCTATCTTTTACTGTTTTTGATTTTTCCATTTTTTCAATATTTCAAACAATGGTATGTACAATGACTGAAAATGTTTCAAACTCAAAAATCTTGGAAATGACAGAATTTCAGCATCTTATCCTCGTAAGGATCTCCTCTCACCCTTGGCCCACTTAACTCTTGAAAAGAAAAATTTGGGAAATTTTCTCTCTCTAACATGACATAGGGATTCATGCAAGAATCTCTAAACAGCCCGGTATCCTCCCTCTGTACCTCTCTGAATATCTGATTTCCACTCCTTTCCTTGCTGTATGCTTTCTTCGGGTAATGTATGTACTCTTGATAATTCTTAAAATAGATAGTGACATCATCAAGGTATGTAACAACACAGAAATTTAACATTGGGAACATGGCTTTCATGAACAGATTTCTGATATTGGGTGGTTTGGCAATTTTGAACTTGAAATCAGATTTACCTCCCGCAAACTGGAAAAAATCTTTAAGTTGTCTACTTTGTAAAGGAATTTGATGATTATGATCTGGAAGATGATCTTGCAAGAATACATCATTAGAAACATTTTCAATTGGTGAATCACGATCTTGAGTAGAACAAACATGATTTTTATTATATGGAGATGCAGTATTATTTCTAAAATCAAAGCAGATTCTATGGCCATTATTTTTCTCCTTGATCATTTCAGTTTGTTTCAGTTTGCTGTGTTTGTTTCTTTTAAAGTTGTTCTTTGGGGAAAAGGTAGTGATACAATGTTTTCCCTTGTTTTTCCTGTAGAAACTAGTATTTTGCATGAGATTCCTGATTTTAGCCTTTCTAATTTCTTCATGAAAAGACAAAATATGAGCCAATTTCAGTAGTTCAGGTATGCCGGGATTATGACTGTCATCCTTGCTCATAAAAAGTTTATTTGGCATTTTCTCAAGATGTTGAGCTACTGAGGTTATAGTCAAAGTTTTATTTGCAGTAGGAGGGTCACATGATGGTAAATCTTTGAGGTATGGTAGAAACATCAAACTCCCTTTCTCCCGGGTTCCAAATAGGTTTATGATGTGAAGGTCTTCTAAAGCTTTTACCCGGAAGAGATTTCCACAAGTTACTGCTGGTGTTTGATTAAGGCTAGAGCAATTTGCTTGATAGTACATGAGAGTTTGTGCTTCTTGCTCTAACCCCACTTTGGAGAGGGGAAACTTACTTTCCTCAAGACACAGTTGTTCATGATCATGGTAGTTTTGAGTGTCCAGCTCATCATAAGGTACCAAGGACAACTGATGTGGTGGATCTAAGTCTATATCAGCTTCCTCTGACTCTTCCTCCAAGTTTACATCAATATGCATAATGAAAGAGTTTAAGTCGGAGCGCAAAGAACACATTGGAATGTTATCGGGCCTATCTTGACTGCTAATCATGTATTTCATGTGTGATTCGTGGTAGAGTATCCTGTTCTGACCAAACACAGGAATGGTGGCATATGACATGTCCAGTTGAATATTCCCTTGGAGTTTGGCTCCCCAAGATCTTGATAGAAGCATCCCATACTTGGGAGGAATGTCTGCCACTACTATATCCATGATTAGATGTTTCGTGGGTATTTGGGCCAGACTAAAGCAAAGGTCTTTGATTAAACCTAGGCATTGGACTCTGCTTGAATCAAATGAGTATAAGTCTTTGTATGGTCTTGTGATTTCCAAGCCTAATCTTTCCATAACTACCTTCGGCATAAGATTATGCGAGGCGCCGGAGTCCAGCATGGCATTGTGGAGGATTTGGTCATGGATGTTTAGGCTAATGTAAAATGGAAGAGTAGCTCCTTCTTGGAATTTTCCCTCTACCTTTGGACCAAACAATACTTCAGGAATGTCATCAGTGAGATTAACAGTGTTTGCATCATTCCCTAGATTTAAGACTTTTAGTACTTGGGATTTATAAGAGTTTTGGGAAATGAGTTCAGTAAGAGGCATGGTGATTTTGATCTTAGCGATTTCGCCTTCAAAGCTAAAAGGCACTTGAAGTTTAGATATGTTTGTTTCAGCTTTTTCAGCTAAGACCTTGTCTATGTTCTGAGTTTGTTGACCTTGTTTAGGGGTTTTGCTTACCATAGTTGTTTTGGTGACCTTGGTAGAAGTATCAGGAGTATATGAGAGAGGACTAGTTTGGGTAATTTTAGCTTGGCTTTGATCAGTCTTTTCAACCTTGATTTTGTCACTACTTGATGCTTTTTTGAGGATGGTATCTGGGGTTTTAGTAGTATCAGAGTTACCTCTCTTGACATTATCTTGGTTTCTCTTGCTCCTAAGGTCATATTGCCTGTGGGCTTCTTCAATAGCATTTTGAAATTCTATGGCAGGGTCATCAAGATCCTCATAATTGGTCTCATCTTGATTAGGCGAAAAGAAGGCTTGTTCTTCTTCGGTGAGGTACACCTCACCTTCATTGTCAGACCCTATGAGGTTTAAATGATGTTCATCAATAGGTTCTGAGTCCCTATCATCTTCTTCTACATAGTTTTCATTGAATGGTGGCCTGATCTGTTGGTCACTATCCCTTGGTCTGTTTTGGGGCTGTTCCCTCCTAAAGTTTTGGTTTCGGTTTCTGATTGGAGGGTTTGGCTGGTTTTCCCTAACAGGAGCTTTTTCATTTATCTTTTCCCACATTTTAGCCATGGATTTGACTAAGTCATCTATTCTGGGATCTAGGGAAGGTGACGAAGTGGAGACCTCATCTCTATATGTGACCTTTCTTTCTGATCTAGTCCTAGCTCTTTTTTCAGCTAAGTTGGCATCTGCTTTTATAGCTATTTGTTGCATTTCCTCCAAGGTAGGGAGATCTTTGTCTCTCAGATGATATGTCATGTCCGGATCAAAACCCTCAGGAAATTTTTCCAAAGCTAAACCAAGTGGAGGTTTGAAATGAGGTGGGAGGGAGTTATATACACTGTTGAACCTAGTACAGTAAGCTTGGACACTTTCCCCATTTTCCCGTTTTAGATTGTTATATTATGACGGGATTTGAATGGGGTTTCTTCGGATTTCCCACCTATTTCTGAAAACTTGATGTAGTTCTGGGATATCATGGATACTATTTGGAGCTAAGCTTTTGAACCATGCTTTGGGTTCACCACCAAGACTTTGGGCAAATATTCTCATTCGGACAGTCTCGTCTTGTACCTCTAGGTATTCATAAGCATCAGTCATTCTACTTATATGCTGTTGAGGTGTGGTGGTGTCTTCTCCAGTAAAGTGTGGGATTTTGTCCTGATATTTGTTTGGGAGAGGAGCCAAGGGCGGTGGCAACACCAAAGGTGCGTACCAGGCTGCCATGACTGGAGCTAATGGATGATGTACAAGATGAGGACTAGTAGGCTGAAATGAAGTGGTTTGAACAGGTGTAGCGGACGAACTTGGACTAGTGATCTGGTTTTGAGCAGATCTAGGATGATAGGAGCCAAATTGATAAAGAAGCTGGAAATCAGGAGGAGTGGTGGGTGAAGCTTCTCTAATAGGACTCTGTGGTGGGTTTAGGGGTTCAAGATCGTTAAAGTTAATCTTACTATATGATTTGCTTCTGGGAAGAGCTTGTGATGACTCTAGCTCAAAAGGTGAATCTAGTAGGATATTGTGAGTTTTAGGTACAGATCTTGTTCTACGGATGGATCTATCGGTAGCTAGATGATCAGTTTCAGAAGCTTGCCACAGAATCTTTTCTGGGTCATCTACTATGATAGGGGGATTTGGGTCTGGGTGGGATCTGGTATTGATTCTTCGTGAAGCCATATTTTAGATCCAGAGCTTGGAGAGAGTGATATTGGTGAATGTTTTGGATGAGTGATTTCTCTAAAGTTATACTAAGGCGAAGGATGGTCAAAAATGGAAGGGATGAATTAGTGGAGTCGCCAGGTGGAAATGGATTGTTTTGTGAAGATAGCTATGGTCCACCACCAGTAATTAATCTGATAATGTTTTGGATTTTCTAAATATATGTGCAGCCTATGGTTTGTTAAAGTATTCTAGACTTGTTTCAACACTTTGCTAGGGTGATGAGAACAAAAAGAGTTTACTCTAAAAAATGAGTCTAGGGACTGCTTGCTTGTTTATGGTACCTAAAGGACTAAAAAGTCTATAAGAGTTTGCTGGACTATTATGAACTCAGTGTCTCACCATCTCCCGCTATGTTAGTGAGTGATGGGAAAGGTTTATCGGATAGTAGCCTAGAGTTTTGAAAAGTAGTAAGGCTTACTAGAAGTTTAGTGGAGTCGCCAGGTGGATTTTTAGTTGTTTTGAGGTATATTTGTATGGTCCACCACCAATACTATCAAAAACCAATCTAAGGGAGTTTTTGTGGTTTTTTCTGAGTTTTATGTGCAGCCTAGGATGTAAGAGTGTTATAAACTTGATTCATCACTTTGCTAAGATGGTGAAACAGAGAGTTTACACTAAATGATTCTAGAGGCTGATGGTTTAAGTTAAAATTCGAAGGACTAAGGAGCCTATAAAAGTTTCCTAGACTGTCATGTACTCAATAAGTCCCACCGTGATCGCCATTATGTTAGGGTCCCGTGATTTGGCCGATTGGCTAGCCAAATGACGATGTAACATCAAACCAAGCTTTGGAGCCCGAGGACCTAGCCTTCCTGGACTCAGAGAGGGCTCTCTCTATATATGTAAAAGATGTCGGTGTGTTTACTTGCGGTGTTCTGATATTAGGCTAGTTATGAAGTATGTTTTTAGTTTTTTGGTTTTTTAAGTTTGTGAGGGATGAAACTGATCAAATACATAAACTGGATAACAAGATGTAGATAAATTGGGCTATGGGGTCAAACGGGTCAAGGAAGCTAATGAGGCGATGATGTAAAGCTGCTGTAGGGCCGATTTGATTCACAATAGAAGGGATCTCCGGGAAAAATGGATTAAATGAACAATAAGTTGGTGAAAGACAAGGGATTTCAAGTGCAAACTAGTTAATAGCAGACATAAACATGTAATAGCAAGCCATTAATCATGCTAGGAATAACTATAAGCTAATCAATACATAGAAATCGAACATTCCAGCCATACATAGAGGTATAAGACCCTCTAACTTCGGGGAAAGGCTATCAGACTTTGGGGAAAACACATGAGACAAACTAACAACTCATAAACTATGCCGGAACGCCTAAACATAGTCTCTAAGTCATTGGGCACTTGGACAAATAAGTTTTCATAGTTTTAGGCAAAGGGCTAGATCGGGACTAGGCCTCCTTGGTTCAACAAAATGATCGACAAATCAGTCAAAGAGAAAGTTTTATGGACAGAACTATGGGCAGCTGATAGGTAGGTAGGGCAAACCATACATCCTACTCAACATACATGGAACTGATGAATAAAACTTAGCAACAATACCTTAGGTTACTAAAGAGCAACTAAGAATTCTTTAGCATAACTAAGGGAGAAGAAAACATCAAGCTATGAAGATTCAGGGATTTTGAGGTGCCTCCATGGGCATGTCTCAAAATCAATCTTTACTGATCTATAGCAGCAAGAAAAATGAAATATGAGTGAAAACTAGAAGACAAAACACATTAATAAGCACTATACCATTCTACCATGTCAAGGAATCCATCAACAAGCCTTCAACATTCCTCAAAAGCATCCAAGAGGCAGTCCAAAAATCATAACTCAAGTGTATTCTTCAAAGCTCATATGACCAATGCATTAATTCTTCTCTCAAGTTCAGCCTCCGATTTACAATGAGAACCATGGGATAAATAGGCTAGAGGGAGGAAAACCTCATGGAGCAACTAGCTATCCCATTGGCCAAGTCAAAATATCTAAACTTGTCCTTGAGGCTTTGCAAAGCCCAAGGCACAAAATATCCCATAAAATATCTAAAAAGCTGCTAAAAACGGAAATTATATTGACTTTACATGATTTTCCCATGATAAAAATAGCTTAACGCACATTTGGGAAAAGCAGATTTTTGGAGTTCAAAAATTACAAAAATACTTCATATTTATGCCTGAAAAAGGTCCCCTGACTTACTGGATGCAAATGGCAGCCTTCCCGATGTCAAAATGAGGCTCATGATGGCTCGTTGGAAAGCTCTCTGTGTCTGCTTTCCAATGCAAGTGGAATCATCTCAATCTGATCTCTAAAAGTCCCTCAAAACTGTACCTGTGTGCAAAAACCCAGAAAATAGCAGGCTGCTGATATGGCGGGCAGAATGTGCAAAATGAAGCTGTTTTTCGCCAATTTGGAGGGGCGAATGATCTTCAAATGCCCTGAAAATCGCTGGATACCTGCTCATGGAATTATGGAACCCATTGGGATCTTCCTCCTCCCTTGACAACTCATCGAACTGAAATGGCGCATTTATGAGTTTTTGGCGAAAAACCCCAAAAAATGCCAAAAAACAAAAAGTTTTCGAAACAGGCCCAAAATTGGCATGCATGACCCTCAAGGGTCCATAGAGACATGCTCTGAAGCTGAAGCCAAAATATCGAGGGCTGATGTACTTTTTGCTTCTTTCCGTGCTAGGCGCCTCTCCTTCAATTTCTTCAATTTTTCTTGTGCCACCTTCAATTTGCGCCTGGCAAATTGATTTAGCTTCTGAAAGTGAAGAGTTCTCTTTCTCTGTAGCTCAAGATCCCTGTTTGCCTTCTCAAGCTTTGTTTCCAAATGCTAGTTGGCCCTCTCAAGCCATGCTTCCTTGTTTTCCTCAATTTCCTGTTCAAAGAGAGCAGTGAGAGGAAAGGCTTCGAATTGAGCTTGTTCTTCTGCTCTCTGTTTCTCCAATGCTTTTCTAAGCCCGATAGTCCTAGGCCTCTTTCGCCTAGGTTGGTCCTCTTCCTCTTCATCATCAAACTCGCCAATGAGCTCTTCAATCTTTACTTGCGCCTTTTCTGCCTCCTTTTTGTACTTTATCGCCCTTGCTTCGTGGATAGCTACATGAAACTTCATTTGTTTGTTCTCAACCTCCAAGAAATGATTGAAATTCCTTGCCCTTTGAAGATCTTCTTGTAACACCTCAATTTGCCCTTCTTTGTGAATGAGGAGGTTTTCAAGGATGCGTGCCTCATTATCACTGTCATCGCTTGGGATAGGGATGACAGCTGATTTACCTCCATGCTTGGCACTTCCTCCAACTGCACCTTTTCCTTTGAAGGCCAATCTAGCGCTCTTTCTCCTTGGCAAGCTAGAAGTTGTCTTTTTGGGCAATTTCCTCTTTTTAGGAACAGTTTTGGTCACTGTCAAGGAGGCAGCTTCAGCTTGCTGTCCTTCCTCAACATCTTGTCCAGCTTGTGGCTCAAAAGATGCTTCAATTGTTTGCTCAACCTGTTTCTCTTCAACCTCTGTCTGCTGTTGTTCCTCTTCCTGTACTTGCTGCTGTTCATCAACCTCTAGCTGCTGTCCCTCTTCCTGAATTTGATGTTGTTCATCAACCTCTAGCTGCTGTCCACTGATTTCCAACTGCTGTTGTCCCTCAAAATCTGGCTGCTGCTGCTCATCATCCTCCTTTTCTCCCTGTGGCTCACTGCCCTCTCCTTCTCCTTGTTTACTTGGCTGCCCAGTGATCATCTTGAGTTTTTTATGGGTAGGCCTACTAGATAAAGGCACTGGGCGATGGACAGGCTGAGTAGGAGACACATGAATAGGAGGGACAGTGGCGAAATCGGCATGGCTAATGAATGAATCCCATGAAACTCCTTTCTTCTCCAGCTGATGTAAGAAAATGATTTTGATCAAGGAATGGTGAAAGAGAGAAGGGATTTGCTGAGGTGGAGCTTTCTTTTGGACATTAGCTGCCATTTTCTCTATGCTTTTGGACAAAAAGTATGGAAGGTTTAATTGCCTGCTTCTAGTAAAATGCATCAACAAGCGAACATGATAGGCAAAAAGTTGGCTAAACCTCCCTTCACAAGTGAAATATCTCATTATGGCCTTCATCAGTGGAGCATAACTGTCAGAAAGGAATAGGAGAAAGGAAAAATAGCGATGATACTCCCCATGTTCCCCCAAGTAGAAGGTTTATAATCCTCCGGATGAATCAGCTTGTTTAAACCACTTTTCACTTTGATACGGGATCTTGGTAGCTTTGGATACATACCTTGGAGAGATTTTGAGGTCAAGACCTGCTAACTGGAAGTGTTTGTCCTTGAATCTCAAAGCGCACAAATGTGTAAGTGGCGAGAAACTCTTGACTTCTTCTATTCTCTGACAGAATTCAAGACAGCCTACTTCATGGAAATTGAAAAGCACTGAGGGGTGAGCATTGATTTCTTCTATGGAGATAGGCTCATATCTCTTATGTTGTCCGCCTTTGTGATCTCGTTTTGGATGCATTCTGACTTGAAACAGGCTTTGGAAGAGGCAGACTGCCTTCAATGTATGAAAAATGCTCTGCTGGATTGAAACTGGCCACTACAACTGCCTGGAAAGATACGAACCCTGTGATTTTGAATAAAATGCAACAATGTTCTTGGAATAAGCCACCTCTGCACTTATTAATAACAGTCCTTCAAATCTGGATACACTTCAGCTATGTAAACTTCTCAATAGAAAACCATCAATAAAGATGAGACAATATGCTGTGTAAGTTTCTTGTATGTAGTTTTAAGCAATCATTCCTCTTGGTGAGTCTGCTAGGGATCAACCACCACTGGTATTAGTGTTTTCAAAACAAAACTCCAATATATAAAAAACCCTGCTCTTCAGGTCATTCACCTTAAAAAATACCTCTGTCAACAGATTTCTGTAGAGACCATACAGTGGAAAGAAAGGAGACCTTTTGGTTAGGTGAAGTGTTAAAGAAAACACCTTTCACTTGTGACTTTTGAGAAGTCAATCACCACCTTTATACCTCTGCCTTTGATGTCAAAATCCAACATTAACAACCTCTGTCTTTCACTATGCTATTTACCTTTGAAAATCTCTGTCAACCAGTCTTCAACATGATACAATATGGTTTCTAAAAAAGGCAGACTCAAGTTGGATGTATAACTAATGCACAGTGGTTTTTAGGAAATATACTCTCTGCTTGTGAGTTTAAGAGATCAACATAATACCTACACCTCTGTTTTAATATCAAATGCAGTCACCAAGTACTCTTCCGCACAAACGAGTTTTGAGAAATACAATACCACTTTGTACCTCTGCCTCCAGAGTTAGAAACACATCAATGAAATCTGCCCTTCAATGTAACATTTACTCTTAGAGTCTCTTTGTCAATCAGTTTTTTAACATGATAATGAGGTGAAGAAAAAGGGAAAACCTAGGTTAACAATACACAGTGCTTTATGAGGGACACTTTTCTTGTGAAGTTTTAAGAAATCACTTGTATACCTCTGCCTTCAAAGTTCAGATTTGACCACCAACAAACCTTGTCCTCTAGAAAAATGGCCCTATCCACCCTTAGAAATTCTCTGTCAATAAACTTACAGCAGTGTAATCTAGTGAAATAGGAGGGGCAGTTTGTTACAATGGAGTGCTTGCAAGATAGGCAACAGTCACTCTGCTCTTGAAACCTCTGCTGTCAATAAATACAATGATTTGAAAACGATACAAACTAGTTCTCAACCACAAAACCCCGTATTTCAATCACCTCATCTCACTGTGTAGGAAAACTGCTTTTGTTTTTAGCAAAAATATCAAGGTCTGGGATTTTCAAACAGTTTTGTCACTTATCAACACCTTGCACACGATGGGAGTTCATAAAAATACCTCGAATTTGATGGATGCTCGCTTGAGAGGACGCAAGAAACCCTGGATAGCTTGGAAAAGTCGCGCGGCAACCTTTGGAGAAAACCCGTCGCGCAAAAGGAATGTGTCGGGTCGGCCTATCGTGTGGTCGGGCGGCCACCTACAGGCACGTCGCGCCCCACCTGGCGGGCTTGTCCCCGCTGTCGGTGTTAGCCTTGTAAACGATGCCCAGGCACGTCGCGCCGAATTCCAGGCACGTCGCGCCGCCTCCGAGTGCAGATTTGTGAATTTTAGCCCGGTTTTTCTCGCTTGCTGATGCACGGGATTTTGACTCAAGTTTTCTTGAAAGTGAATTTCGCACTTTTACACTTCAAACTTATATCGTTTTTCAAAAAAAACACTCTCAAACGGTCATTTCTATTTTTAAAAGGAAAAATAGAACTGTGGTTTGGCTTTCTTTGCGGAGTTTTTTGTTTTTTTGAAAAACCTTCAATCCTTTTAACTCCGGTACGTTCAAAACTGGCCTTGGAGATTTGCCAATCATTTGATCATATGTAGATCGCGGACCTTAGCACAAGTGTGAGGTAAAGAACCTGCGGCTTTGTTTCTTTGGTGGACCTTTCATCACTGACCTTTGTACCCTCAAACAAATCTCCATAATCTTGGGGCTATTTTTGCCCTTGTGTCTAATGGTACAGGTACCAGTGGCTGCATCCTTTATGACCTGCACTGTTCTCCAAAGAGAGTCATTTTTATTATAATCTTATGCTTGACAACTCATGATGCCACATCTACTTTCCCTTTTTATTTAATATTGTATCTTTGTCTTAAGTACGCTCTTTGGAATGATGACAACGTGTTTATTTTAAGACTTATAAACGGTGGCAACTTCATCAAAACCAACCTCTTCGCAATTTGTAGTTATTGCCCATTTTTCCTTCATACAGAAAAGACAAATTGTAGAATATGAAAACAGGGCTTTTTGATACACAGTCCTTATTTTGTTCTGATCAGTGTGTTAAACCCCTTTTTGTCAATAGAAATATTTCATGACTGAACTCTGTTCACTGTTTCCCTCTCTTGGTGATTGTTAGCAAGGAAGGGCTATTCATAATACACCGCTTATTTTAGTATAGCAATTTGATATATGACATTGTCTTGTTGCTTGACCTTTCCTCGAGGAGACATTTCTTTTTGATATCGATGGCACATATATTCATCTTTCCTCTTTCTCATGGGGTATAGCTGAAAGAGATAGTTCTTTGGGACCATATGTCGATTACCTTTACATTATCAGCACTGTCATTCATCTGTGTAGTGACCTTGTTTCAGTCTTTGGTATCCTTCCACCGCTTTCTTGTATCAATCAGTTTCAGCACCTGTAGTAGCTTTGGCCCTCTACTCATGCATGGAGGAGGCTCTTCATCAGATAAGGTGTCCGGAGACTTTTTGACCACTAGGTTTGACACAGCCTTTTTCTGAATGTAGTGGTAAGAAAACCTCTTGACAAACTGATATTTAGCATCACCACGAAGCATCAACATGTTTTTAGAAGAAAAATACCTTCACAGTGACAACTGCAAGGTGACTGAGAAAATTATCATTTGGATTGTTTATCTCATGTTGGTTAACAGCATCTATTCCATTTGATCTTGAACAAAACAGGCTTCTTATGATTTGGATGTTTACTGATGACAGGCCCTTCTGAAGTTCAACAATTCATATGATTTGCAAGCTTGAAATAAGCTCCTTTATCAGGCCAAACTCCCTTTTCCTTTGATTTTATCATATTTCCACTACATTCCTGTTATGATCATTAGCCATATTCATAAAACCTGGAGTCCTTGTTTCATTTGTTTCAGCTCAAGACAAACCTGGATCTTTGCCACCTTCTGAGTCAACACTGGCCTGCGCCCTCTGCTTATGGATGAAGGAGGCGCCCTAACCCTCTTCTTGTAATGAAGGAGGTTCTGGGCCTTGACAATTTACCGTTTTGCTGAGACAGTGGCGACCCTTTCTTACTGTGATTTTCATGCTGGAAAGAGCTGTAAGGTCCTGATGAGTGACTTTTGTTTTGCAGCTTCATCTCAGGCTCATAATACATTTAGAAGCAGCTGTTCCTCTAACTGTAAACTCAAACATTTACTCCATGAGATGAAATATATTTCCTGTCTTTGTAGAACCATAGAACACTGTGAAAAACCTAATAGTTAGCTTGAGATTGGGCTTTATGCAGTGCTGAGACCTAAGGAATATGAGTGGCGCGACTTAAGGCTGTTTGTCAATTTCATTTGCAAAGTAAGGGATCAATCATGGTAGGTCTGCTGCAGATGAAGGCTTTTTGGCTTTTTGATGATTGCCAAAGGTGAGATGTCCTAAAACGCCACTTCCTAACATAGGGGAGACTATCGAAACAGATGTGGAATTGCTTTTTAAAGCTGATGGGCAGACCAATAAGGCTGAGGTTAGATAGGATTGTGACAAGGAGGTTTTGGTTTTGCCAGGGGTGGACTGAATAGGTAGAAAGGCGAAAAAAGTTTTGGGAGGGTTTTCTGGATGACATATTGACATAAGGAAATCAGTTTCTAGAAAACTCAGCTGAGGATATAGTCATCACTAACATGTAAAAAATACTGATGGCTAACACAACATGCATGGCTACAAGCTTTTTGATACTCCTCTTCCTGGTGGAAGGAGGAAGGAGGATGCTACTTCAGGGGAGGTAGTGGATGCCACTGTTTATCGACAGTTGGTGGGGTCGCTTATGTATCTGGTCAATACACGACCCGACATATGTTATGCTGTTAACCAGCGTTCACAAGCTATGGTTAAGCCTACCAAGCTCTACTAGAAGGCAGGAAAGCATGTATTGAGATATCTCAGAGGCACATCAGGATATGGATCATGGTACAGACAGGAGGATGAGTTGAGGCGGCATGGCTTCACGGATCGGTATCATCATATCAGAGATTGTGTGCAGCAGAAGATCATGTTACTTTCATACATTCCCACGGAGGATCAGGATGCTGATATCTTGACGAAGGCGCTCACCAGGAGAAAATTTGAATACCACAGAGGCAGGATAGGGGTGGCAGATAATCCTTATCTTGTTGAGAGGGAGTGTTGAGATTGCAACAAGATGATGAGCTTAGTGGAAAGAAGTCGCCTTCACTAAGTGGGCCCGCAGGCTATTTTTGGCGCAAAGTCTATTTTTAGACATATGGATCATGTTCTATGAGTTGCAGGATGCTATTTATGGATGGTTGGTCAAGTCGGAAAAAATATATGGACTTCTATTTTTAGACATATTAGGCGGAATCTATTTTTAGATTTCCAGTCTAAAAATAGATATGTCGAATATTATTAGCTCTTAATAATATTTGGACTATAAACATTATCTTATTCTCTTGGAGCACTTCAGTTAAGTGCACAGATGTGGCACAGGAGCTGACAGAATGAATTACGCTATTCCTAAGGGTTAAGTGGAGCTATTGCATGGATACTTCAGTTAGAACTCATGTGACAGAGTTTGGTGGAGTTGATTGAGGAAGTTAATGGAGTTGTGTTCAGTTTAACTAATCTAAACATAGTTGAACTAGTTGTATTTAGTCTAATTGATTAATACACTAGTGAAGAGTGGTGTGAATTAATTATTAATTAATTCACTAATTATAAACTCATTAATCAAATAAAGAATACATCAGTTAACTTCAATGCATGGACAGTTTCAATGGAGACCAGTGCAGAGATAGGTGAAAGAGCAGGTTGACTATCAGTTGTGACTATACTATTGCATATTTGCAACAACCAGTGATTGGAAGAGCCCATGAGGATTGCGCAGTACAAGCAAGGTGGTTCAATTATTTAATGATCCATCCTACAGCATTGATTATGCAATAGAGGCTGGCTACCAAGTGGCAGAGATTCAAGCATGTGTTTTGCTACATCTAGTTTGATTAGTGTGTAGCAATTGGAGGTTGTGCTGAGAGCTTGTGAGGAGCTTTGTATGATGATTGTTACATGATCTCTATGACATGTAATATACAGATAGTTGGGGGTTTTCATCTTTAAGCTTTCCCATGAAATACTGTGTTCATATGTGTGATTGTTTATGGTTTTAATGTGCGCATGTGATTGTTTTTATTTCCGCAATTAATGATCAATGGTATAAGAGATTATGTATTGTGCATGAAGTTAAAATAGTGTGTGATCAGGAGAATCTCGGTGAATAATATATTAGTTATTCAAATTTTATACAAGGGTGATAAAGTAAAGTAGGGCAGCCCCTAGAAGTTGCAGCACTCTTGGTGCAATACCAAGGCTGACCACTTTTTTGCGTTGTTGTCGGGGAGGTGTCTAGTAGATGCTTTGATTTTGTTTTAGAATTCTTTTCTACTTTCCTTTTTCATGTTATTTATGAAATATTGAAAAATACAAAAAAATCTGATTTTCATGCCTCATAAGAGTAGGGATACTCATAATTTTTTTTTTTAAATACTTCTCCAATACCAACCCCACCACTTGACCACGTGGTGAAGTAAGAACCACATCACCATACACTTATGACGGTAGAAGATATGGATGGATATGATGACAATGAAGAATATATTATTGGGTTTCCCATTCAAGATATGGATTTCAATGTACATATCAAGAACATCCCTCCATCTTTCCTTCCCAACTTCCATGGTATGAGGACAATGGATCCGAAAACATTTCTCTTTGAATTTGAGATACTTTGTAGATATTATGGCTACTTATCACACACTCAAAAATTGAGATTTTTTCCTACAACATTGAAGGGTAAATCTCTTAAATGGTTCATGAGTCTACATACTAATTCAATAAGATCATGGAATGATGTGCAAAAGATATTTCTAGAAAAAAATAAAGACCGTGATCTTAAAGAAGAAATTTTTAGAATGAACCAAGAAGAAGATGAGAGCCTTGAGGATCTAATCAAGAGGTTCATGTATAATGTTAAGAGGGAAATCATCTAGGATTTGACACACTAAAAACCTTCTTATTTATAACAATTAGCGATGAGTGGATTGATCTCCTTAATATCATGAGTAGAGAAGATATATACCAATTGTCATTTGAAGAAATTTGTGAAACATGCAAGCGCACATCAAGAGGAATGGAAAGAGTACGTAAATCTACCTCAACATTGGTAAGGCAAGATGAACTTGGAAATTCACTTGAAAACTTGAAAGCGGAAATTCTTAGCAATCTAAGTGAACAAGTAGAAATGTTAAGAATGCAAAATGAGAAAAAAGAAGATTTTGATATTTTTTTTATCCATGTAGAATCATATGCTACTAAATGTTGTCCATCATTCCCCAAGTTTAAATAATTTTACCAGAAAGACAATAGAGCAATTCAATCACCAAAGAAGCTATGTTATGTAGCTCCAAGGTTACCTTGGCAACCTAGTCAACTTGATATGATGAAAGGGCCCACTTCACAATTTCAAGATTATTCAAAAACATCTCAAACTAATTGGGACACACTCCCTCCTTGGCAACCTCATCCATCTCAACCCCAAAAGCAATCATGGCAACATGGTTTGAAAGGACCTTATTGGGAAAATCCACAATATCCTCAATATTTCCCTCAATATCCTCCAGACCCAACTCCATGCTATCCCTACCATCCACCTCCACCAGAACCACAACCTCAACCATATCCATATCATATATCCACCCCCACTCAACAACCTGTACCACGATTTCAAAACCTATACAATCAAGTATCTCAACTCACTTATAATGCTGAGGTACAACACTTCCAAACATCTCCTCTTGATCTAGATGGTATTCATCTTAGTTCAAGAAAGGTATTGCAAAGAAGATATTTTCTTAATGTTATTGAAGGAAAACATCAAGAAGAATAAGATCCGAATGAGGAGATCAAAATATCGAGGGTTGTACTTGATGAAGAGTAGGAATCAGAGTCGAACGTTGAGAAAGTTTCCTCATGTGTACCATCATTTCCTCCATGTGTTCAAGATAAAAATGAGTAAAAAGAGGAATATTTGAATGTCATAATAGAAGAGGATATCCAAGGTGATCCAACTCAACAAGTGGACCAGGGGCATCACAACTATATTGACATATGGTTCCAAACAGTCATTAAGTTGTGGCAACACACTCTTCTCCAACAGTACTTGATACAATCCCATTCAAAGCAATTCATCTCTTATATTTAGGTACATGTCAAAGCATGTATTCCAAGTGTGCACATGATTTTATCTGTCATCTTGATGTGTACATGGCTCTATTGGAAGTATTCCTCTACTTGAAAAAGGTTTTTTTTTTCAAGTAGAGTAAGAAAGTGAAAAAGAAAAAAAAAGGGAAAAACAATAAAATCTCATGTGAAAACCTCTTTTGAGGCAGCTGAGATTGGCCCACTGATTGAAAACCTCCATGAGGCAGTCATTGGGTTGAAAAAAAAAGACAAAAATAAAATATCCTATGTGAAAACCTCCTTTGAGGCGCCTAGGCAAACCTACTAGTTGAAAACTTCATTGAGGCTGCTAATAGGCCTTAAAAAAAAAAAAAAAAAAAAAAAAAATTGCATTTCTCCATGTATCTCTCTCTCTAATGAATGCAGGTGCTCTCCAACCTTTGCAAGCAGAAAAAGAAACAAGTTGGCACAAAAAGAAAATTTTGGTCAACACCCTAGTTAAAGGTACTCAAACTTGGACTTCCTCCTCCTGTGCTCAGAAGCTCCAAAAGGACCTCAAGAAGATTATCACATGCAGCTTCATAGCAACTTCAAAACTATCGAAGACAGCTTCAACATCCATATCAATGGCTTCAATATCACTTGCAAAAACAAATCAATGCTAAGGCTCAGGTATGCAATAATCTAACCCTTTCTTTGAATCTATTTTAGCTTAATAAAACATTAAAAAGTGTGAGAAGCAAAGTTTTTTTATATAGCCAAAATCAGTAACAGAGAAACCTTTGCCTTATCTAGCAACTAGCCTCACTTTTTCACCAAGAAGAGGAACAATACAAAACTAAACAGGACTTGAGAAAGGGGTTAGTAAGTATTTCATGTAATGGAATACATGGAGTTCCAAAGGGGTAACCAAGGGTGAACTCAGTTCACAGAAAAAAGAATTGCGAGTTTATTCTGCATGCAATTAAAAAAAAAAAGGTAAGAAAAGGAAAGAATAAAAATAAAATAAAAGGTGGATCCACCACCTCTTGGCATGCGAAACAGATTTTCTTAAGGCATCTGAGGACCTCCATGAAGCACCTACGAGAAGAAATGCAAGAAGAATAGCAAGAAGATTCACAGGGGGAGTAGCGCATGGGCCAATAAAAAAAAAAATGAAATAAGCCAGCATGGAAGAAGAATCATAAGGCAGGGAGGATGAATAGGTTGCTTAGAGGATGAGCAACAGTTTCAGTAGGGGGGTGATGATGGGCCTCTAAATTAGACATAAATTAAGGCCCATCTAACCTTTCTTAGGCCCGTATACCTTTCTTATGCACATAAAAATATATATTAAATCTCTCCTTCGGCACTTAATAATGTTTTCTTATACTTTAATATGTTCTTAGGAAGGTTTAATGGAAATTTCATATTTGTGCCTAATATTGGTTATTTTTCTAGAATATTGTGAGAATATTGGGTAGATTATGCAAATTTGGAGAAGGAGATAATTTAGGGACTTCCTCCCTGCCACTGGAAGATCAAGATTGAAGAATAAATGAGCACAATATCAGGAAATTATTGAGAAATCTTGGAGAAATTATAGGAGGATTGTCCACCCTCCTTAACCCTCAAAGGCAACCAAAGGATCCCAAAGATTCTCTCCAGGAATTCGAATTCCAAAAGCAGCCACGGGATCCCCAAGGAATCTCTCCAGCAATTCTAATTCCAGAGGCAGCCAAGCAACTCAAAGAGCAGTGCACTCTATTAGCCACATATAAAATTTGCCATATCAAATGGTGGCTAAATCATTTTTGAAGCCTTCAAGAAACAAGTTTTATTGAAAATTTGTTAATTCTTGAAGTCTTATGAAGACATCTTATTCTTTGATTAATCTTCACTGTTGTTTCCCTCTTAATTCTGAAAATCTGTTGTTTTCATGATGAAAAGCCTGCTGCAAAAAACTCCATTTTTCCCTCATTTTACCCCTCTTTTCACTTCAAATTAGCCTCCATTTTTATCCCCTTTTTCCCCATAAAATTCCTCTATTTTCCCTCTTTTTCCCTTCTTCCCTTCATTAAAACCCCTCTGATAAGGTTAAAACTCCTTTTTTACCTTATCTGAAACCCTCAAAATGCTTTGAAAATCCTTGAAAAATCATTAAAATAAGCCTTTTTTATGCTAAGGCTTTAGCCCCTTTGGGCTAAGCCCAAAAACCACTTCCCCACCATGTGACTTGGCGTTGGAACCACGCGCAAAGGCCAAAAGCGCTTATCACAATCGGAACTTTCGACGAGCGCAAGTCTTTTTGTTTCATAAATCCCCCGATGCCGATGAGCCCCTTTTTTATAAACCCCCGACCTCCACTTTCCTCCATATAACCCGAAAGCCCCGCAATCGAGCGCTAAACTTATAAATAAACCCCCGTCGATGCATTTTTTTCCTTTGTATTTTATTTAAAAACCCATTTTTTGTGTTATAACGTGACCCGCAATTCATTGGTTGAAACCATCCCCAACTGTTGATCTTAAACCAATCAACGGCATGCGCAATCTCGCATCGGAGATTTCATTGGGCGCATTTTAATATTTTATTGCTCCGCCTTCATTTGACCCCCCACGATAAATCTCCACAATTGGATGCTTTCATCCAACGGATGCGCTCTAAACCTAAGCCTCCAAAGCATTCTGACCCAAATACATAAGATTTCTTAACTTTTTCTTCCTTTATGCAGGTGTTAATAGCTTTTCAAATATTTTAAAGGAAAATTGAAGTCCGAGGGTGACAACCCTCCAGGCCTTTATTCATCAAGGATATCTTTTTGCAGGGTTTCCCATCAACGTTTTCTGGTGCCTCATGAATGCTGGAAACATTATAAGAGCCCACTGTAACATCTGCACATCAACAAGACACAGCAAAGCTTAAACAAACAAAGAGTATCAGTGGGATAGCCTGAAATCAAACCAGAGATGAAGAATTAAAGATGGTTTACACAGTTTGGGTGGATTACGGCTAAAATCGACAATTAAAAGTCTAATCCACGAAATTAAACGCAGTTTAAAGAACAAAAGACAAGATTTAGGCCTAATTATGCCTAATGCACAGATCAGAAGCAAATTAATCCTCTTTTAGGTCAAAAAAAAATATCTTCCGAACCGGGAAAGCCTCCACTGCCACATTAGAGGCTAATTGAATCCTCTCAGCTACCAGAAGCCACCTGCAGCGTCAAAGCATTCAAAAGAGGCCGAGTTATGATTAGAACAGAAGATATTTTCCCAATACAGCTGAACAGTTATTCCAAATCAAAGAAGCTAATTTAAACTGTCCGAGAAGTTATTACAAAGATAAGAGATAGCCTTAACAGTCAAATATTTTAATCCACTAAGCCTCGAAAGAAAAACAGAGTTATGAAACAAAGATACAGATCAAATGAATTCCTGCCTTATGCCTTGCATGGTTTTCAAGGCAGAGAATTGCATTAAGTGTAGAATTTATGATACTTGAACCCTAGGAAAACTTCCACCTCCTCTTTTTCTTATAAAATCTTCTTGAGGAGCTCATTGTAAAGGGTTGGTTGCAAAACTTTGAAATATACTTGTGCTCGAAATTTTCTACATGTAAATAGTGTTCAGAGGCTCCTAAAGCTCTGTTTGTGATCAAATAAATTAGGCTAAGAAGTGAAGATGATTTCTGAACTAAAAAATTGGACTTGAATAATGTAACTGGATTGACATCAATATACAAGCTGATTCTTGGGATCCTAGTCTATATCACTGGTGAAGTACTTCTTTCTGTGTTATTTCTCTCCTCTCATGTATGCCATTTTGTCCATTATTCTCTGATAAAGAATAGCAAGCATAGAGTTAGGATTTATTGTTTACAGTACCCTTCTCTGACTCATAAGATTTATCTCAATGTTTTCCTCCAAATTGTCTATTCAAGAATGATTCAATACAGTCCAAGCAGTTAGGAATGTTGGCGTTCCCTCATCCTATTGTCTAAACCAAACATTTTTCTTGAATTTTATTTTCACTATCTACTTAGCAGAGTTAGACTAGAAAATTTTATGGTTTGCCCTATCTTCTAGTTCTTTCTTCAAAGGTAATTCTGAAAGTTTCCGTAAGAGTATGCTGAAAGAAGTTTAGATTTAAAAGCATCTTATCTGATCTTAGGCTGCACTTTGTTTTTCTTATCTATTTTCGTCCCTTCTGAAAGTAATTATGTGGCTTACTGGATTGTTTGTCTGTTGAGTTAGCTTTAATACGAACTTGTCCAAAGAAGTCTATGGTTAGCCGTATCCTTTGGCCAGTTTTAAACAATTGCTTAAAAGGCTTTTCTTGTTTGGACAGACTGATAAATCCTCGTTCAAATTATTGTCTGCTTCCACCCCTTCAACACTTTTATTGTTCCATTCCATCATTTAATCTCAAATATCTTGTGATATATATGACTTGCCCCTTGGACCATTCTTGAAATTGTTGCACAATTAAACCCTTTTATGACTCCATAGCCCAATGGACTAAAAACCAGTGTCATATCTATCCTATCAGCCAAATCTTGTTCTAATTGCTTGCAACTTCACACCTTTGAACCTCTTTCATTTCAGGACTTTCCACTCAACTAAAAATCATGCTCAACCATCCAAAATCAAAAAAAAACCCGTGTTCTTAATAACTAGCCTAATATCACACATAAAAGCTTTAAAGATAAATCAATCTTTGCACTTATAGAGAGATCCCTCTCTAGATTCAGGAGGGCTAGATCCTAGAATGCCAAAGTGGTTCAAGTGTTCTCTCTGCAGTTTGTATTTTCCAATCTTGCAAATTACAGGGAGCTAACATCTCTGGCGACTCCACTGTTGGGAAAAATACTGAGAGGGGGGGGTGAATCAGTATTTACTGCAAATTCAAAACTTTTACTTTTTCTTGCTTCTAAAACCCATACGCTACTTTCCTGAAACAGACTCGCGTATATACGCGGATACCCTTTATGAAACTCGCGTATACACAGATATCTAATTATTTCATTAGTTTTTCACTTAATTCATTTCATCATTCATTCATCAGATGTTTAATAAACAGTAAACATGTGCAGTAAGAACAGAGTAAACCATCACACAAAGCATCACACAAGAACACCAGGATTTTTAGGTGAGCCAAGTGGAGAAAATACAGCTACTTAGATTTGCTCAAACCTTCAATATTTTATTATAGAAAACATCTTACAACATGTGTGTCTTTGGTCTGAGACTCTACCGACACGCGGGCACCCACACGCTCATTTTGCAAGCCTCTCCACGGAAGAGCTCATTACGACTCGTTCTGACCTCTCCTGGAAGGGAGCTACGACCCCCTGATCTCATTTACCAGCCTCACCTGGAAGAGAGCTACAACCCCCTGACTGAAGGCTACAACCCTCAGCACCTCTATGGACCACGTTTCATCAATTTTCACACTGGATCCAAAGCTTCCTTTAGGACACCACTTGCAGGCCATATTTCATCATATTTTCAAACTAGACCCTTTCCATACTTTTAAGCTCAAACATACATCACCAACAGATACTTATCAATTAAGACAACACAGATCAGATAGCAGTAATACAGCAGAACAGATCAGATATTTCATACCCCATGCTTCAGCAAACCCTAGTTTGCATACGCGCTTTCCTTTCACTGATGTCGCGTATATATGCGCTTTCGTTCACATAAACCCGCGTATACTTCAGTACAAATTACAGAGCTAATTTTGTTGCGCATACGCGCTTTCTCTTCAGCGAAGCCGCGTATATACGCGCTTCCTCTGCAGCAAACTAGCGTATAGATCTTCAACCATTATAGAGCAGCATACTTCTTCAGATCAGACCGAGTTCGAGATTTGCCACACACTTCAGACAGATGTTCGCCTCATCTCAGATCCAATCATTCCATAAACAGATCTAGCAAATACAAGTACATTTCAGATCTAGATACCCTTCTTCATCATTGGTGCATCATGCATTCAGATCTATCATTCAACTGTAACCCTTTCCATTTAGATTTACTTCAGAGAGAAGTATTCATTCAAGCTCGGACATCTTGCACCCACACTCATGATTTGCACAATGAATTTCTTCTCCTTATATAGGTTTACCCTTTTTCAATACCATGAGCCAAAACCACATTACTTCCGATGGTATTCCTGGATGGGGTCATTTGGACGAATCATTACCCAATACAATGGGTCAATACCATGGTGGTTACCCCTGGTTTTGCACTTTAAGAGTGCTTTTTCCCATACGCGACTTGGCACGTTGATTCCCGCGTGCATACGCGACTTCCCCTAGGCAAATCCGCGTATGCCTAGAGACATACTCTTTTCATCAAGATTTAACACATGCTGAATTCCTTTCTTCATTGCCTTCTGTACAAATTATAGATACATCAGATGTACTTCATCAAGAACATATTCTATCAAGAACAACTTCATCAAGTAATTTTTCATCATCTTCATCAAGTGGGTTGCCATTCAAGAATAACACTCAGCATCATATGGCTAGCAAACATCATTTCATATCAGATTTACATCATTTACCAAGTCCAACAGGTCAAGAATAACTTCATCAGGTATTTCGCCATCAAGGACAACACATGTCAATAGTCGCATGTCTTCATCTTCATTCAGTGGGTTGCCATCAAGGACAACACTCTGCATCATATTTCCAACAATCTCCCCCTTTGGACTTGATGGCAACCACGATGGTGTTTGGTTACCACAACAGATAGGTACATTAAGAATACAATGATACCATGTCACATTCCCCATTTTTGACACCATTCTTTCTCTTCATTCAAACACCATGTCACTCTCCCCCTTTGACATCAAGGGCAAAGGGTGGATCAAAACCAACATGCTCTCCCCCTTTTCTCCTCATCTGGAAGAAGCGTTCTGCAGATCTGATATATACTGAAGAGACCAAGCTCCCCCTGAGTTCATGCTGAATCTTCAAACATATTTTCAATAAAGTACATGACTCTATGAACTTCCTATCACCAAAGACTCGTACTTATAAAAAATATCCAACCAAGTGGATTTACATATGAGACTCAAGTACCCAACCAAGTGGGTTTACACAATTCAATACAACTACCCAACCAAGTGGGTTTACACAATTTGACCAGCTACCCAACCAAGTGGGTTTACAAAAATGACAAGTCCTTACATGACTGAATATTACAATTTTTACATCATGGGTCTCAACAAGACCTTTTCACCAAGTTACAAATATGACTTTTCATAATCAACACCAGAAAGTCCTCAAGAAAGAGAACATATTTCAGAACCATCATAATGCCAACCATGCATTATACTCAGCAACGCTAATGCTCCCCCTGAATCTGTGCATCCAATCATCCTTTTCATATGACTAAGGCTCCCCCTTAGTTTGTGCATCCTGAACACTTTCACCAACAGATCATCAAAGCATCTTTATCAAAACATTAGAAATAGAATTATGAGAACTGGAACACCACCAGAGATACCAAACAGTATCAGAGATACCAAACAGCACTGCAGCTGTGCTGAAGAGAGCTGACTCCAAAAATTGTCAGCAATCAGACATACGCGGTTTTCTGTGCATGAACTCGTGTATATACGCGACTGTGTTTCAGGAAACCCGCGTATCCAATACCATATTCTAAATTTATGCAGATTTTTTCTTTTGACTGGCAGAGAACACTCCCAGCTTCTGTCTTAGATACTCGAACGCTTCCCTGGGCAGAGGTTTAGTAAATATATCAGCAACTTGTTCTTTGGAGGGAACATACTCCAACTTCACTTTTTGCTCAAGCACTTGTTCACGTAAGAAGTGATACTTGATGGGAATGTGCTTGCTCTTCGAATGCATAAAAAGATTCTTTGAAATACTGATGGCACTTGTATTGTCACACATAATGGGGACAGGAGGTGTACACTTGATTTGAAAATCTTGTAAGGTTTGCATCATCCAAAGGAGTTGAGTGCAACAAGATGCGGCAGCCACATATTCTGCTTCTGCTGTAGATAAGGCAATAGAATTTTGCTTCTTGTTGAACCAAGATACTAACCGGGGTCCCATATAGAATGCACCACCACTAGTGCTTTTCCGATCATCAACACTTCCAGCCCAATCTGCATCATTGTAAGCATGAAGAGTAAGATCAGCATTCTTTGGATACCATAGACCAAGGTCTTGAGTTCCTTGTAGGTATTTGAAAATTCTTTTAACAGCCTGAAGGTGAGACTCTTTTGGATTAGCTTGGAATCATCCAACAATCCCAACTGCATGCATAATGTCTGGTCTAGTTCCAGTGAGATAAAGTAGACTCCCTATCATTGATCTGTATTCTGGTTGATTCACCGTGGGAGAATCATCATGAGCACTGAGATTGCATCCGGTTATCATTGGTGTGCTTACAGGTTTGCATTCTTCCATGCCATACTTTTTCAGAATTTGCTTAAGATATTTTGCTTGAGATAGGAATATACCATCTGCAGTTTTATGCACTTGTAAGCCAAGAAATAATGTTAGTTCCCCAAGTAAAGACATTTCAAATTCTTGCTGCATGACAGAAGAAAATTTTTGACTCATAGATTCTCCGTTACTCCCAAAAATGATATCATCAACATATACAACCACAATCAATAGTTTATCATTTTCAATTTTTGTGTACAAGTTGCTATCAGCAGACCCCTTTGAAAATCCTTGTTGATGAAGATATTTGTCAAGACGATAATACCATGCCCTTGGAGCTTGTTTGAGACCATATAGAGCCTTTTCAAGTCTACAGACAAGATGTTCATCATTTCCCAAAATGAATCCTTCCGGTTGTTCTATATATACTTCTTCTTCTAGATATCCATTAAGAAAAGCAGATTTGACATCCATTGGATAAACTTTGATTTGTTGATAACTTGAAAAAGCAAGAAACATTCTTATGGCTTCAAGTCTAGCTACAGGAGAAAATGTTTCTTCAAAGTCTATACCTTCTTGTTGAGTATACCCTTTGCACACCAGTCTAGCTTTGTTTCTTACAACATCCCCATTCTCATTTAACTTGTTCTTGAAAATCCATTTAGTTCCAATGACATTTTTATCATGTGGTCTTGGTACCAATTCCCAAGTGTCATTTTTTTCAATTTGATCAAGCTCTTCATCCATGGCATGATTCCAACATTCATATTTGCTAGCTTCATTGACATTGTGTGGTTCAATTGTGGATAGAAGTGCCATATGACTAGAAGATCCCACAAGAGTTCTCCTTGTTCGTACACCTGATTCCTTGTCTCCCAAAATTTGAGATTCAGGATGATTCTTTTGAACATATCTGGATGGAGCCTTTTCAGATAGATCATTTTCAGGTTCTTCATTGGATCCACCGTCTATATCATTTCCATTTGATGTAGAAGGCCATATGTCACTATCATCTTCTTTTGTTGTTTGTTTTTCTTCTTCTTTAGGAGCTGCAGAAGACTCATCAATAACAAAATCAATACATTCAACAATATTTCGAAGCCTTTTATTGTAACATGTGTATGCTTTGCTTGAAGATGAGTAACCAAGAAATATCCCTTCATCTGATCTAGGTTCAAACTTGCCAAGCTTTTCATCATTATTTTTGATAAAGCATCTACTTCCAAAAACTTTAAAATGCTTCACAGTGGGAGAATTACCATACCAGAGTTCATATGGAGTTTTTTCACTATTTACCCGAACATGCGCCTTGTTGAGAATGTTAACTGCTGCACGTGTTGCTTCACTCCAGAACATGTCAGGAACATTAGAGTTAGCAAGAATAGCTCTAGCCATTTGAACAATTGTTCTATTCATTCTTTCCGCTACACCATTTTGTTGTGGAGTGCCAGCTACAGAGAACTGTCTTTTAATCCCATGTTGTTCAAAAAATTCAAAGAATTCATTTGATGAATATTCTCCTCCTCGATCAGATCTAAGACACTTGATTTTTAAATCCAATTCATTTTCTACCGATGCTTTGAAATTCTGAAATTTTTCAAAAGCTTCATCTTTGTGTTTAATAAATGCGATATGACACATTCTGGAGTAATCATCAATAAATAGGATATAGTATTCTTCCCCACGTAATGACTTTTTCCTCATAGGTCCACAGATGTCAGTATGAATGAGTTCAAGAGGCTTACTTGATGATCCTTCTTTGGCATTAAATCGTACTCTGGTCTGCTTACCAAATTGACAAGATTTGCATATGATACTTTCAGGAAGATTGACTTTGGGAAGATCACGAACAGCTTGAAGTCTACTTGCTTTGTTGATTTGAGAGAAACTCATATGCCCCAGCCTTCTATGCCATAGCCAATTTTCTGAAGACTTGCTCAAGTAACATTGATCTATGCTGTTCAGAACATACAGGTTGCTTGGATTTCTTTTTCCTTTAATAATGATTTTACCTATATCAAGATCACGAACCACACATTCTTTTGAACTAAAGACCACTTCTGTTCCTTGATCACACATTTGACTTACACTTAACAGGTTATGCCTTAATCCATCCACATACATGACATTTTTAGCCTTTACCTTTTCTTTCAGAAATACTGACCCTTTTCCTTTAATTATAGCAGGAGTATCATTTCCAAATGTAACTTTCTTTTCCTTTTCAAGAGCATCATATGCAAGAAGTTTGCTTTTGTCACCTATCATGTGTCTTGAGCACCCACTGTCAATGTACCATTGATTTTCTTCACCTTCTGCAAATAACGTTATCCCACAATTTTCAACAGGTATTTCTTTCTTTTTCCATACTTTAGAGCTTGAGGGAACATGTTCTTTTGGCTGGACCTTGCTCCTGCATTCAGATTCTTCATGACCAAAGTTATTGCAATAAGTACATTCAACTTCGTTTTGAAGAGGCGAAAAGTTGTTGTAGGTGTTCTTCTTTGGTTCGATATTCACCCTTTTATTTCTTGCTTCTCTTGTCATGATGGTTTTATATGCAACACATTGAACAACTTTATGACCAAAATTGTGACATGAGAAACATTTTCCATTGAAGTAGAAATTTCTGTGATCATGAAATCTTCTATTAGAATTTACCTATTGGTTGTAGCTTCTTTGAACGATCTCCTTGTTAGTGTTCCTTGAATTGAGATGATCATGCTTTACCTGTAAAGATCCTTTGTTCCCTTGCTGAGTGGCTGAATGTAGAGAACCAGTTGTGGCTGTTTTTAGAAAATTTGGTGCTGAAGTCTGGGAAGATTCCCCAGTATATCCAAGACCTGTTTTTATAAGAGGGGACCGTTGTACCTTGATAATCTCATCTAAGGTTTCTGAACCTTTAGCAAATCTAAGATTGAGAGATTTCACTTTCTCATTATCTTTTCTTAGATTTACTACTTCACACTCCAATTCCTCAATGCGTTTTTCTTTTGCTTCAAGATGATTTTCAAGAGTCTCTATGATTATGTTCTTTTCTTCTAGACTTACTTTGAGTTGAGTGTTTTCTTCACGAAAATTATTGTCTTCTAGAGCATCCACAAAAGTATCCTTTTCTTCTCCAAATTCTTGTTCACATTCTTTCATGATTGCCCATACTTTTGCACCAAGATTTTGTAAATAAGCTTTTGTTCGTACCTTCTAGAATATCACTCCTTCTTGACTTCCCATTGCGACAGATCTCCTTCAAGCGATCAAGCTTCTGTAGAAGAACCTGCTCCGATACCAATTTTTGGGAAAAATACTGAGAGGGGGGGGGGGGGTGAATCAGTATTTACTGCATATTCAAAACTTTTACTTTTTCTTGCCCATACGCTACTTTCCTGATACAGACTAGTGTATATACGCGGATACCCTTTATGAAACTCGTGTATACACAGAGATCTAAATATGTCATTAATTCTTCACTTATATCATTCATCATTCATTCATCAGATGTTTAATAAATAGTAAACATGTGCAGTAAGAACAGAATAAACCATCACACAAAGCATCACACATGAACACCAGGATTTTTAGGTGGAAACCCAAGTCGGGAGAAAACCACCGCTGCAGTTGCTCAGCCTTCAATATTTTATTATAGAGAAAACATATTACAACATAAGTGCTGGCGCAGACTTGACCAGCACGCAGGCACCCACCTGCGCTCGTTTACCAGCCTCTCCTGGAAGGGAGCTCCAACCCCCTGACTCGTTTACCAGCCTCTCCTGGAAGGGAGCTACGACCCCTCGATCTCGTTTACCAACCTCACCTGGAAGGGAGCTACGACCCCCTGACTGAAGGCTACAACCCTCAGCACCACCTTGGACCACGTTTCATCAATTTTCACACTGGATCCAACAACTTCAATAGAACACCACTTGCAGGCCACATTTCATCATATTTTCATACTGGACTCTTTCCATACTTTTAAGCACAAACATACATCACCAACAGATACATATCAACATAGATCAGATAGCAGAAACACAGCAGATCAGATCAGATATTTCATACCCCTTGCTTCAGCAAACCCTAGTTTGCATACGCGCTTTTACTTTACTGATGTCGCGTATATACGCGCTTTCGTCCACACAAACCACCGTATACCACAGTGTATATTTTATTGCGCATACGCGCTTTCTCTTCGCTGAAGCCGCGTATATACGCGCTTCCTTCGTGGCGAAGTAGCGTATAGATCTTCAATCATTACAGAGCAGCATACTTCATCAGATCAGATATTCAGTTCAGATCTACCCTTTTGCTTCAGACAGATGTTCGCCTAGATGCTCGCCTCATCACAGATCTAAGCCTTCCATAATCAGATCTAGCAAATACAAGAGAAATTCAGATCTAGATCTCCTTCTTCATCATTGGTGCATCATACATTCAGATTTATCATTCAAGTGTAACCCTTTCCATTCAGATATACTTCAGAGAGAAGTATTCATTCAAGCTCAGATATCTTGCACCCACACTCATGATTTGCACAATGAATTTCTTCTCCTTATATAGGTTTACCCTTTTTCAATACCATGAGCCAAAACCACATTACTTCCGATGGTATTCCTGGACGGGGTCATTTAGACGAATCATTACCCAATGCAATGGGTCAATACCATGGTGGTTACCCCTGGTTTTGCACTTTAAGAGCGCTTTTTCCCATACGCGACTTGGCACGTTGATTCCCGCGTGCATACGCGACTTCCCCTAGGCAAATCCGCGTATGCCTAGAGACATACTCTTTTCATCAAGATTTAACACATGCTGAATTCCTTTCTTCATTGCCTTCTGTACAAATTATAGATACATCAGATTTACTTCATCAAGAACATATTCTATCAAGCACAAATTCATCAAGTAAGTTGCCATCATCTTCATCAAGTGGGTTTCCATTCAAGAATAACACTCAGCATCATATGGCTAGCAAACATCATTTCATATCAGATTGACATCATTTACCAAGTCCAACAGGTCAAGAATAACTTCATCAGGTGGTTCGCCATCAAGGACAACACATGTCAATAGTCGCATGTCTTCATCTTCATTCAGTGGGTTGCCATCAAGGACAACACTCTGCATCATATTGCCAACAATCTCCCCCTTTGGACTTGATGGCAACCACGATGGTGTTTGATCACCACAACAGATAGGTACATTAAGAATACAATGATACCATGTCACTCTCTCCATTTTTGACACCATTCTTTCTCTTCATTCAAACACCATGTCACTCTCCCCCTTTGACATCAAGGGCAAAGGGTGGATCAAAACCAACATACTCTCCCCCTTTTCTCCTCATGTGGAAGAAGCGTTCTGCAGATCTGATATATACTGAAGAGACCAAGCTCCCCCTGAGTTCATGCTGAATCTTCAAACAAAATTTCAATGAAGTACATGACTCTATGAACTTCCTATCACCAAAGACTCGCACTTACATCAAATATCCAAGTGGATTTACATATGAGACTCAAGTACCCAACCAAGTGGGTTTACACACCAATGTTAACTACCCAACCAAGTGGGTTTACACAAATTGATCCACCTACCCAACCAAGTGGGTTTACAAATTTTGACAAGTCCTTACAATTTTATATTACAATTTTACATCATGGGTCTCAACAAGACCTTTTTCATCAAATTACAAATATGACCAAACACCAGAAAGTCCTCAAGAAAGAGAACATATTTCAGAACCATCATAATGCCAACAATGCATTATACTCAGCAAAGCTAATGCTCCCCCTGAATCTGTGCATCCAAGCATCCTTTCCATATGACTAAGGCTCCCCCTTAGTTTGTGCATCCTGAACATTTTGACCAACAAATCATCAAAGCATCTTTATCAAAACATTAGAAATAGAATTATGAGAACTGGAACACCACCAGAGATACCAAACAGCACTGCAGCTGTGCTGAAGAGAGCTGACCCCAAACAGAAATTTGTCAGCAATCAGACATACGCGGTTTTCTGTGCATGAACTCGCGTATATACGCGACTGTGTTTCATATACGCGACTGTGTTTCAGGAAACCCGCGTATCCAATGCCATCTTCTAAATTTATGCAGATTTGTTCTTTTGACTGGCAGAGAACACTCCCAGCTTCTGTCTTAGATACTCAAACGCTTCCCTGGGCAGAGGTTTGGTAAAGATATCAGCAACTTGTTCTTTGGAGGGAACATACTCCAACTTCATTGTTTGCTCAAGCACTTGTTCACGTAAGAAGTGATACTTGATGGGAATGTGCTTGGTCTTTGAATGCATAACAGGATTCTTTGAAATACCGATGGCACTTGTATTGTCACACTTAATGGGGATAGGAGGAGTACATTTGATTTGAAAATCTTGTAAGGTTTGCATCATCCAAAGGAGTTGAGTGCAACAAGATGCGGCAGCCACATATTCTGCTTCTGCTGTAGATAAGGCAATAGAATTTTGCTTCTTGCTGAACCAAGATACTAAGCGGGGTCCCATATAGAATGCACCACCACTAGTGCTTTTCCGATCATCAACACTTCCAGCCCAATCTGCATCAGTGTAAGCATGAAGAGTAAGATTAGCATTCTTTGGATACCATAGACCAAGGTCTTGAGTTCCTTGTAGGTATTTGAAAATGCTTTTAACAGCCTGAAGGTGAGACGCTTTTGGATTAGCTTGGAATCGTCCAACAATCCCAACTGCATGCATAATGTCTGGTCTAGTTCCAGTGAGATAAAGTAGACTCCCTATCATTGATCTGTATTCTGGTTGATTCACCGTGGGAGAATCATCATGAGCACTGAGATTGCATCCGGTTATCATTGGTGTGCTTACAGGTTTGCATTCTTCCATGCCATACTTTTTCAGAATTTGATTAAGATATTTTGCTTGAGATAGGAATATACCATCTGCAGTTTGATGCACTTGTAAGCCAAGAAAGAATGTTAGTTCCCCAAGTAAAGACATTTCAAATTCTTGCTGCATGACAGAAGCAAATTTTTGACTCATAGATTCTTCGTTACTCCCAAAAATGATATCATCAACATATACAACCACAATCAATAGTTTATCGTTTTCAATTTTTGTGTACAAGTTGTTGTCAGCAGACCCCTTTGAAAATCCTTGTTGATGAAGATATTTGTCAAGACGATAATACCATGCCCTTGGAGCTTGTTTGAGACCATATAGAGCCTTTTCAAGTCTACAGACAAGATGTTCATCATTTCCCAAAATGAATCCTTCCGGTTGTTCTATATATACTTCTTCTTCTAGATCTCCATTAAGAAAAGCAGATTTGACATCCATTTGATAAACTTTGATTTGTTGATAACTTGAAAAAGCAAGAAACATTCTTATGGCTTCAAGTCTAGCTACAGGAGCAAACGTTTCTTCAAAGTCTATACCTTCTTATTGAGTATACCCTTTGCAAACCAGTCTAGCTTTGTTTCTTACAACATCCCCATTCTAATTTAACTTTTTCTTGAAAATCCATTTAGTTCCAATGACATTTTTATCATGTGGTCTTGGTACCAATTCCCAAGTGTCATTTTTTTCAATTTGATCAAGCTCTTCATCCATGGCATGATTCCAACATTCATATTTGCTAGCTTCATTGACATTGTGTGGTTCAATTGTGGATAGAAGTGCCAAATTACTAGAAGATCCTGCAAGAGTTCTCCTTGTTCGTACACCTGATTCCTTGTTTCCCAAAATTTGAGATTCAGGATGATTCTTTTGAACATATCTGGATGGAGCTTTTTCAGATAGATCATTTTCAGGTTCTTCATTGGATCCACTGTCTATATCATTTCCATTTGATGTAGAAGGCCATATGTCACTATCATCTTCTTTTGTTGTTTGTTTTTCTCCTTTAGGAGTTGCAGGAGACTCATCAATAACAACATCAATACATTCAACAATCTTTCGAAGCCTTTTATTGTAACATGTGTATGCTTTGCTTGAAGATGAGTAACCAAGAAATATCCCTTCATCTGATCTGGGTTCAAACTTGCCAAGCTTTTCATCATTATTTTTTATAAAGCATTTACTTCCAAAAACTTTAAAATGCTTCAGAGTGGGAGAATTACCATACCAGAGTTCATATGGAGTTTTTTCACTATTTACCCGAACATGAGCCTTGTTGAGAATGTTAGCTGCTGTATGTGCTGCTTCACTCCAGAACATGTCAGGAATACCAGAATCAGCAAGCATAGCTCTAGCCATTTGAACAATTGTTCTATTCATTCTTTCTGCTACACCATTTTGTTGTGAAGTGCCTGCTACAGAGAACTGTCTTTTTATGCCATGTTGTTCACAAAATTCAAAGAATTCATTTGATGAATATTCTCCTCCTCGATCAGATCTAAGACACTTGATTTTTAAATCTAATTCATTTTCTGTCAAAGCTTTGAAGCTCTAAAATTTTTCAAATGCTTGATCTTTATTCTTAATGAACCCGATCCAACGCATTCTAGAGTAGTCATCAATAAATAAGATATAGTATTCTTCCCCACGTAATGAATTTTTCCTCATAGGTCCACAGATGTCAGTATGAATGAGTTCAAGAGGCTTAATTGATGATCCTTCTTTGGCATTAAATCGTACTCTGGTATGCTTACCAAATTGACAAGATTTGCATATGATACTTTCAGGAAGATTGACTTTGGGAAGATCACGAACAGCTTGAAGTCTGCTTGCTTTGTTGATTTGAGAGAAACTCAGATGCCCCAGCCTTCTATGCCATAGCCAATTTTCTGAAGACTTGCTCAAGTAACATTGATCTATGCTGTTCAGTACATACAGGTTGCTTGGATTCCTTTTTCCTTTAATAATGATTTTACCTGTATCAAGATCACGAACCACACATTCTTTTGAACTAAAGACCACTTATGTTCCTTGATCACACATTTGACTTACACTTAACAGGTTATGCCTTAATCCATCCACATACATGACATTTTTAGCCTTTACCTTTTCTTTCAGAAATACTGACCCTTTTCCTTTAATTATAGCAGGAGTATCATTTCCAAATGTAACTTTCTTTTCCTTTTCTAGAGCATCATATGCAAGAAGTTTTCTTTTGTCACCTGTCATGTGTCTTGAGCACCCACTATTAATGTACCATTGATTTTCTTCACCTTCTTCAAATAACGCTATCCCACAATTTTCAACCGGTATTTCTTTCTCTTTCCATACTTTAGAGCTTGAGGGAACATGTTCTTTTGGCTGGACCTTGCTCCTGCATTCAGATTCTTCATGACCAAAGTTATTGCAATAAGTACATTCAACTTCATTTTGAAGAGGCGAAAATTTGTTGTAGGTGTTCTTCTTTGGTTCGATATTCATCTTTTTATTTCTTGCTTCTCTTGTCATGATGGTTTTATATGCAACACATTGAACAACTTTATGACCAAAATTGTGACATGAGAAACATTGTCCATTGAAGTAGAAATTTATGTGATCATGAAATCTTCTATTAGAATTTACCTGTTGGTTGTAACTTCTTTGAACAATCTCCTTGTTAGTGTTCCTTGAATTGAGATGATCATGCTTTACCTGTAAAGATCCTTTGTTCCCTTGCTGAGTGGCTGAATGTAGAGAACCAGCTGTGGCTGTTTTTAGAGAATTTGGTGCTGAAGTCTGGGAAGATTCCCCAATATATCCAAGACCTGTTTTTATAAGAGGGGACCGTTGTACCTTGATAATCTCTTCTAAGGTTTCTGAACCTTTAGCAAATCTAAGATTGAGAGATTTCACTTTCTCATTATCTTTTCTTAGACTTACTACTTCACACTCCAATTCCTCAATGCGTTTTTCATTTGATTCAAGCTGATTTGCTTGAGTCTCTATGATTATGTTCTTTTCTTCTTGGCTTACTTTGAGTTGAGTGTTTTCTTCACGAAATTATTGTCTTCTAGAGCATCCACAGAAGTATCCTTTTCTTCTCTAAATTCTTGTTCACATTCTTTCAATATTGCCCAAAATTTTGCACCAAGATTTGTAAATAAACTTTTGTTCGTACCTTCCAGAATATCAGATTGCTTCCATTGAATAGAGGTGGCTTTATAGACATCACTCCTTCTTGACTTCCCATTGCGACGGATCTCCTTCAAGCGATCAAGCTTCTGCAGAAGGACCACGCTCTGATACCAATTTTTGGGAAAAATACTGAGAGGGGGGGGTGAATCAGTATTTACTGCATATTCAAAACTTTTTACTTTTTCATTCCTTAAAACCCATACGCTACTTTGCTGAAGCCAAGTAGCGTATACACGCGGATATCCTTCATAAAACTCGCGTATACACAGAGATCTAATTATGCCATTAGTTCTTCACTTATATCATTTCATCATTCATTCATTAGATGTTCTATAAACAGTAAACATGTGCAGTAAGAACAGAATAAACCATCACACAAAGCATCACACATGAACACCAGGATTTTTAGGTGGAAACCCAAGTCGGGAGAAAACCACCGCTGCAGTTGCTCACCCTTCAATATTTTATTATAGAGAAAACATCTTACAACATATGTGCTGGCGCAGACTTGACCAGCACGCAGGCACCCACCTGCGCTCGTTTACCAGCCTCTCCTGGAAGGGAGCTCCAACCCCCTGACTCGTTTACCAGCCTCTCCGGGAAGGGAGCTACGACCCCCCGATCTCGTTTACCAGCCTCACCTGGAAGGGAGCTACAACCCCCTGACTGAAGGCTACAACCCTCAGCACCTCTATGGACCACGTTTCATCAATTTTCACACTGGATCCAAAGCTTCCTTTAGGACACCACTTGCAGGCCATATTTCATCATATTTTCAAACTAGACCCTTTCCATACTTTTAAGCTCAAACATACATCACCAACAGATACTTATCAATTCAGACAACACAGATCAGATAGCAGTAATACAGCAGAACAGATCAGATATTTCGTACCCCATGCTTTAGCAAACCCTAGTTTGCATACGCGCTTTCCTTTCACTGATGTCGCGTATATACGCGCTTTCGTTCACATAAACCCGTGTATACTTCAGTACAAATTACAGAGCTAATTTTGTTGTGCATGCACGCTTTCTCTTCAGCGAAGCCGCGTATATACGCGCTTCCTCTGCAGCAAACTAGCATATAGATCTTCAACCATTATAGAGCAGCATACTTCTTCAGATCAGATATTCAGTTCAGATTTACCCTTTTACTTCAGACAGATTTTCGCCTCATCTCAGATCTGAGCCTTCCATAAACAGATCTAGCAGATACAAATACATTCCAGATCTAGATCCCCTTCTTCATCATTGGTGCATCATACATTCAAATCTATCATTCAACTGTAACCCTTTCCATTCAGATATACTTCAGAGAGAAGTATTCATTCAAGCTCAGACATCTTGCACCCACCTTCATGATATGCACAATGAATTTCTTCTCCTTATATAGGTTTACCCTTTTTCAATACCATGAGCCAAAACCACATTACTTCCGATGGTATTCCTGGATGGGGTCATTTGGACGAATCATTACCCAATACAATGGGTCAATACCATGGTGGTTACCCCTGGTTTTGCACTTTAAGAGCGCTTTTTCCCATACGCGACTTGGCACGTTGATTCCCACGTGCATACGCGACTTCCCCTAGGCAAATCCGTGTATGCCTAGAGACATACTCTTTTCATCAAGATTTAACACATGCTGAATTCCTTTCTTCATTGCCTTCTGTACAAATTATAGATACATCAGATTTACTTCATCAAGAACATATTCTATCAAGCACAACTTCATCAAGTAAGTTGCCATCATCTTCATCAAGTGGGTTGCCATTCAAGAATAACACTTAGCATCATATGGCTAGCAAACATCATTTCATTTCAGATTTACATCATTTACCAAGTCCAACAGGTCAAGAATAACTTCATCAGGTGGTTCGCCATCAAGTACAACACATGTCAATAGTCGCATGTCTTCATCTTCATTCAGTGGGTTGCCATCAAGGACATCACTCTGCATCATATTGCCAACATCCACTGGGGATTCTGAGTTAGTAACAGTCTAAGTACACCTTAAAGACTCTAGAAAAACCCCTGATTCAATGAAATTTGTTCTGTTAGCCAGTTAAGCCACCAGGCATAACATTTTTGGCGACTCCACTGGGGAATTTTGAGTATTTTTCATCTTAGACACCTTTAAGATCTCAGATTACCCTTTGAACAAGAACATTTGGTATATTATCCAGTTAACCCACGAGGCATAACATTTCTGGCCAAACACTCAGTGTTCAGTGAGTAAAAGTAGCCCTCTTCAACCACTACTAAGAAAATGGTAATCATGATAAAACTTGTTTGAATCAGTGACAAACTAAGGAAACCTTAGGATTCTCATAAGAGTTTACCAAACCTTGAAGGATCATCTAGTTTAGCCATAAGAGTAGACTGCATTTGTCTCATCACCATAGTTAAGTGTTGAAACAAATTTAGCTCACTCTTAGAACCCATAGCACTGAAATAAACTCAGAAAACCCAAAAATATTTCAGATTGGTATTCAATAAACATGGTGGTGGACCATAAAACCTTTTACCTCCAAAAGAGCTAAAAATTTCCGCCTGGTGACTCCACAATCCTAAACAAACCTTAAGACTCCACTAGGAAGACCCATTGTCATAATAACATCATTCAAACTCAGTTAGAAGGCTTTAGGATTAAATTTTTCATATTTAAAAAGATCAGTTAGCCTCTTAAAGACTGCCATATTTGGTTTAAATTTTCTTGTTTAGTTGGGTCCGAAAAACACAGCATAGTGCCTCCTAGAAAGATTCATACTAGAGCCTCCCCTGACCCAGAACCTCCTGAGATAGTTGATAACCTTGAAAGAATACTTAGGAAGTCTCCCAAGGATAAATTTTCAACTATTTTCAAATCACCCCTTAGAGCTAATTCTGACCTGAAAACCTTGTAGCTCTACAACAATCACAAGTTGACTTAAGAAATCCATTTAGAACCAGGTCGCTTGATGATTTAGATCAGCTAGATTTAGAGTCTTCACTTTCATCCTCAGATCAAAGTGAACATCCTGGTAGCAGAGAAACTACACCACCTAATTTACATTTCCTTCACAATTTAGGTGTCTCTCATCCAAGATCAGCTCAACAATCTATTGTCGGTACATCCACATTTTTTCTTCATACATCCACTGTCCAAACCATTTCACTTCAGCCCACTTTCCCTCTTGTTAACCCGCCTCTTGTAAATCCACCTCCACCTCCTATCATGGCAACGTGGTATGCCCTGTTGGTCCTTCCTTTTCCCTTAGTCAATCTTCCATAGGACTATCAGTCCAAGATACCATTATATAATGCCAGTAATGAAACTAATACTTCACAACATGTGGATAAGATGAATGACTACTTTGATAGAAATGAAATTGATGATGAATCTGTCAAACTTAGATTATTTTCTCAGAGTTTAGGGGGAGAAGTAAGAAAATGGTTCAAAGGCTTAACCCCTCACAGTATTAATGATCTCCAAACCTTCCATCAGTTATTCTTAAACAAATAGGAAGTGAAGAAAAACCCTCTCCAAATACTTTTGGACTACAAGAATCTCCACAGAAACACTAGGGAGAGTGTACAAGCCTATTGCACTAGGTTTAACAGTGTTTATAATGCAATTCCCCCAGACTTAAAACCTCCACAAGGCTCAGCTTTAAACAAGTTTCCTGAAGGATTTGATCCTGAGATGGCCTATCAGCTGAGAGAGAGAGATCCTTTAACCCTTGAAGATATGCAAAAAGGAGCTCTTGCTGTGGAATTAATTTAATGGAGAAAAGAGCAAGAATGAAGAATGAGAAGAAAGTGTCCTTTAGAGAGGAATCTACATCTTCTACATCTAGTTCAAATATGGAGAGAATTATGGAGGAGATGATGATAAATATGAGCATACTTGAGAGAGCACAAGCTAGTCAAAACCAAACAGCTCCTCAAAACAGAAATCAGAACCAAAATCGAAATTTTAGGAGAAACCAACCTCAAAACAAACCTTGGGAGGATGATCAATAGATCACTCCTCCTTTTCATCAAAACTATGTAAGTGAGGTTGAAGAAATAGGTGAAAAAACAAAGGAAGATGACATCAACATGCTAGGAGTAGACAATGATGATTTTGAAGTTCATTACGATAGAAAACTAGGTCTATACACACCCTGTGACGATAAAAGAGATGAGGATGAAAGTTATTATCAAGAAACGGAAAATGTCATCATAAAGTCTCAAAAAGAATATGACCTTTGGAGTAAAAGCAATCAAGAAACTCCCAAAACTAAAATCTCTGAAAAATCTGTACAAAGCAGCACTATAAGTAAACCGAAAGTCACAAAGCAGAAATATAAATCAGTGGTTGTAAATTCTGATAAAGGTAAAGAAAAAGTCACTCAAAGCAACGAAAAACAGAGTGCAGGTCTTAGTAGCGTTAGCACCTTAGCTTGTGCTCCTGTTAAAACAATTTTGACAAATGTAAATAGAGGAAATCAGCAAACCAATTTTGCTAATAGAGTGGCAGTTAATAAGGCTGAAACAAGCATATCAAAGAATCGGATGCCTTTTAGTTTGGAGAAGGAAATTTCCAGAATAAAAATCTATGTTCCTCTCACTGAATTAGCTGCCCAATATGTATATAGATCCAAAATTTTGAAGGCTTTTAACATAGAAGAGAATAACGATACTATCAATCTTAATGATGACCAACCAGAGCTCATATTCGGTCCTACAATTGAGGGTAGATATCAAGAGGGACCTGTTCCTCCTTTTTATGTTAGTTTAAATATTCATGACAAGATTTTGCACAACGCTATGCACGATTCCGGGCCCTCTCACAATTTAATGCCCAAAGCTGTAATGGAGAGCCTAGGCCTTGAAATCACTCGAACTTACAAATATCTTTACTCCTTTGATTCAAGCAGAATAAAATGTTTAGGTTTAATCAAAGACCTTTGTGTTAACCTAGCACAAATTCCATCCAAATTTTTAGTAATGGATATTGTTGTGGCTGATGTACCCCCAAAATATGGTATGCTGTTATCTAGATCTTGGGGAGCTAAGTTACAAGGAACTATGCAGATGGACATGACATATGCAACCATCCCTGTTTTCAATCAGACTAGAAGACTTTACAGGGAGTCTCATATGAAATACATGGTTACTAGCCAAGAGAGACTGCAAAACTCCCCCCTTTATTCTGTAAACACAGGCCTTGACTCATTTATCCTTTTCAATGATGAAACATTCAATGAACAAGTGACCTTAACTGAATTAATGGCAGATAGAGAGGATGGGGAAGACAACGTGGAAGTGTCAAAATAGTTTTCTAAATCATAAAACTATAGCAAACCAAACACAGTTCTAGAGCTACAAATCATGCATCCATTACTTTTAAACCTTGAGAGTCGAGGAGCTATTCCTCAACAAAATGAAAAACCTGAGGAATTAAAACAAATTCAACAGAGTGCTGACCTTCGAGAACAATCCGAAAGCACGCTAGTTAAAGAGGATAGTAATCAAATTGATGAACCCGAAACTAATTTTCTTTGGAGTATTAACTTCGATGGGTCTTGCACTAGGAGTAATGCTGGTGAAGGTGTCTGGATACGTAACACTGAGAACAACCATACGGAAGGCCATTCCTACAAATTAGACTTTTAGTGTTCAAATGACATAGCGGAATATGAATCCCTTCTTTTAGGCTTACATTTGTTGAAGAAATTAGGAGCTAAAAGAATAAAGGTGCATGGGGATTTAGAGTTAATCATTAGGTAGGTGAATGGGGAATACTGCGCCAAACGCCTCAGACTTAGAGCCTACAGGAACGATGTCATGGATTTATTGAAAACTTTTGAGGAATCCCAACTTGTTTTTGTCCCAAGGCAAAAGAATATCATGGCCCACGGTTTATCATTTTCTACTAGAACATGCTTAACGCCTTATGAAACCAAACAATGTACGACTCAAATTAAATTCAGACCAACTGTCCCTGATAACGAGAAGTATTGGCAAGTGTTTGATGGAGACAAACAAATAAAAGACTTCCTGCAGTCTAGAAATGAATTTGAGCTACCCAGTTTGGATTCAGACAATGAAACAGACTCTCCTAGCGAAGAAAATATACTTGATGAAGAAGAAACCTCTCCAAATATTGCTGAGATAAATCTGTTGTCTAACAAACTTGAAAACACAACAAAAATTAGTTCAGAGTGAGAAACAAAAGACTTAGAAACTCTGCAGTCTAACAATCAAATTTTTCCAAAAGGGCTGGCCCCTTTAGAAGAGTTATTTGATTTCAACGATGTGGCCAAGAAATCGAAACTAGAGCCTATCGAGACTGAAGTTGAAGAATGTAATATAGGCAGTGAACTAAAACCAATGATGACCAAACTTTCTAAAACTTTACCAGCTCACATTAAACTCAAATACATAGAGTTGTTTAAAGAATTTTCTGATGTTTTTGCGTGGAGTTATGAGGATCTGAAATCCTATGACACTGAAATAATTCAGCACAAGATACCTCTCAAGGAAAACCAAAAACCATTTAAACAAAATCTGCGCAGAATAAACCCTATTCAGTTACCTTTGGTTGAGAAGGAGATCAAGAAAATGTATGAAGCTGGTATTATTGTCCCTATTAGATATTCTGAGTGGGTGTCTAATTTGGTGTTAGTTAGGAAGAAAACATGAGAGATTAGGCTTTGTATAGACTTTAGAGACTTAAACAAAGCCTCATTGGAGGACAACTACCCTTTCCCCAAGATGGACCATATTTTACAAAGGGTAGCTGGTTCCAAAAGAATTTCTTTGTTGGATGGCTACTCGGGATACAATCAGATTTTAGTACATCCTGATGATCAATTAAAGACAGATTTTACTACACCTTGGGGCACTTTCATGTATGTGAAAATTCCCTTTGGTTTAATGAATGGTGGCGCTACTTTTCAGAGAGCCATGGACATTGCATTCTTGGAGGAATTGGGCTACTTCATCATTATTTACCTTGATGATGTCACTATTTTTTCAAAGACGGATGAAGAGCACTTAGAACACTTGAGAAAAGTATTCGAGAAATGCAGAAATTTTGGGATATCTTTAAATCCTAAGAAAACATTGTTTGGTCTCCAAGAAGGTAAACTTCTTGGGCACATCATATCAAAAGAGGGGATAAAGATAGACCCAAAAAGGATCGAGGCTATATTTCAAATCTCTCATCCTCGAAACATCAAGGAACTCCAATCTTTCATTGGAAAGATTAATTTATTGAGAAGGTTCATACCCAACTTGGCTGAACTCCTTAGAAACATTACTAACATGCTGATAAAGGAGCAAGGATTTAAATGGACCTTGGAAGCTAAGAAGTTCTTTGAGCTGGTGAAACAAGCGTTAACCAAAACACCAATCCTAATAAGTCCTAATTTTTCAGAAGATTTTTATATTTTCATTCGCATCAGAACACACAATAGCTACAGTCCTATTACAAAAAAAATCCACAGGGACAAGAGCAGCCTATTGCATTCTTTAGCAAGGCATTGAGAGATGCTCCTCTGAAGTACAACATTATGAAGAAACAAGATTTTTCTTTGGTCAAAGCTTTAAAAGACTTCAGAGTATACATTTTTCACTCCCACATCATTGCCTTTGTCCCAAATTCAGTTGTGAAAGACATTGTAACACAGGACCCAGATGGTAAGAGAGGTAAGTGGATAGCTATGATACTTGAATATGATCTAGAAATAAAGCCCACTAAACTCATTAAAGGCCAAGGTCTAGCTAGATTAATGGCTGAATCAAATTTTGAAGTTCTTGATATTAATATGATAAATGCTTTAAATGAAAAAGAGGAACTCTCAACCCCAATTGTTGAAGACCATTTTATGAATTCCTCTTGGTATGATGATATTCTATATGTTTTTCTTAATTTGAATACACCTCCCGGTTTATCAAAAACAAAGGCAAGGTTTTTAAAGTTAAAAGCTGTAAACTACTGCATTATAGATAAATGTCTTTATTGGAAAAATGCAAGTGGAATATTGCTTAAATGCTTGCCTGAGAATGATGCAGAGAAGGTTAAGCATGAGTTCCATGAAGGAGAATGTTGAGGCCACCTCTACTGGAAGACAACAGCCAACAAAATCCTTAGAGCTAGTTACTATTGGCCCACTCTCTTTCTAGATGTTCATAAAATGATCATTGCCTGTCATAAATGCCAACTCTTTAAAAGAAAAAGAAAATTGTTGCCCTTACCTCTGCATCCAATCACTGTTGAAGCTCCTTTTCAATAGTGGGGACTTGAATTCATAGGAGAAATCCATCCATCATCTTCTGCCCAACATAGATGGATTCTTACTGCAACAAACTACTTTACCAAATGGATGGAAGCCATCCCTTCTAGGCAAGCCAATGACTCTGTCATCATAAAATTCATGGAGACCCATATCCTCGCTATATTTGGTTGTCCTAAGAAGATCATCACTGATAATGCAGTAGCATTTGGATCCAAGAATATGGTTGAATTCTTTCACAAATATCAAATAACATTGGATCATTCTACTGTTTATTACCCTCAAGGTAATGGGCTAGCAGAATCCTCAAACAAAATTTTGGTGAACATAATCAAGAAGTTGCTGGAGGACAACAAGAAGTCTTGGCACACAAAGCTAGTGCATGCACTATGGGCTGACAGATTAAAACTTAAGAAATCTATTGGGATGTCACCCTATCAGCTTGTGTATGGTACAGATGCAATTTTTCCAACCAACCTTGGTGTACCAGTTATGAATTTGATTCAAGAGGTTTAGTCTGAAGACAATGACATAATCAGAAGGATTAATCAAACTATACATCTTCAGCAAACCAGAGAGGAGGTTTACAACAGAGCATTACAAAAGCAAGAGAGCATCAAGAAGCTTTCTGATAGAAGGAAAAAAGCCAAAAATTTCAATGTTGGGGACAAAGTGTTAAAGTGGGACTCAAGGAGACAAGACAAGGGCAAGCATGGGAAATTTGATAACTTATGGCTTGGTCGTTATCTCATTCATTCTGCTACTGGTAACAATGCTTATTTCTTGTGGGAATTGAATGGAGCTGAACTAATTGGGGGTCCTGTCAATGGCAGGATGCTCAAACATTATTTCTCTTGATCCAATCATGTGTCAAAGCCTTTTTATCTTTTTTCTCATTATAAATATTTCATCCATCATTGCATTCAAAGTTAGAAATATCAAAAATACAAAAAAAATGAAAAGAGAAAAGACGGTAGATTGTAAAAAACAAGAAAGGTACAGCCCCATACCAAAAAAGAGAAACAAAGTATGAAAGTGTGCAAGCTCAAATGCCACTCCTGAAAAACACACTTCTAGTTATTCATAGAGCATAATCATGACTAATTAGTTTTAAATTTACTGCTGATAGGTTAGTGAAATAAATTTTCCAAACAACTTAATCTTGGCTTGTCAATTAGGAAGATTAGGATAGAAAACAAAAGGTTCAAACAAGCTCAAAATTTGAACCTAAGTGTCCAAAAGAAGAATGACTCCCATATTTTTTAATCTTGAGTCAAAAACAGAGGTAAACTGGTTCTAATAAGTCCAAAATCTGAACCAGATAACCAGGAAAAAACAACTCGAATAAACTTAAAAAAAGAGCTAAAGAAAAGAGAAGGTTGTGCTTAGAACTTTCAGATCTTAAGCCTTCAACGTTTTGATTTAATTTTCTGCAAATAATTATCTATGTGCATCTTTTTTTTAATGCCATAGATCAGCAACAAGTTAGATTTTTCAATCTTGACTTGTATGCTTTTAAATTTCTATTTTAGAAGTTAGAGAATGAAAATTTGTTAGACTGTTTAATCCTAACAGATAGTAGATTAGGTAGAGAAGCATATGAACTCAATTGTTTAATCTGAGTCCATGGAGAAATAAGAAGTAGACTTAGGTTAGTTTTTTTCTTTCAAAAGAATAAAATATTTTTAAGAGATTTTTCCAATCCAAGTGCACTCTGAAAGAAGAAAGAATGTTAGATCAGTAGGATTGGGTAGGTAGAAAGCTTGTTTGATAGTATTCCATTGTCTTTCATGCGGATAACATTTTCAGAAGAAAAAGAAGATCATCTAAGTGAAGAAAGTTGCAGCCCAATGGACGAGGCACTGATCAACCCCCCAGAGAATACAAATCTAAAGTTTTTGATGCCTTCAAGAAGGCACCATCCCCATGTGGAGCCACTGTTAGCCACCTATAAAATTTGTCATATCAAATGGTGGCTAAATCATTTTTGAAGCCTTCAAGAAACAATTTTTATTGCAAAATTGTTAATTCTTGAAGTCTTATGAAGACATCTTATTCTTTGATTAATCTTCACTGCTGTTTCCCTCTTAATTCTGAAAATCTGTTGTTTTCATGATGAAAAGACTACTGCAAAAAACTCCATTTTCCCCTCATTTTACCCCTATTTTCACTTCAAATTAGCCTCCATTTTTATCCCCTTTTTCCCCATAAAATTCCTCTATTTTCCCTCATTTTCCCTTCTTCCTTTCATTAAAACCCCTCTGATAAGCTAAAACTCCTTTTTTACCTTATCCGAAACCCTCAAAATGCTTTGAAAATCCTTGAAAAATCATAAAAATAAAGCTTTTTTATGCTAAGGCTTTAGCCCCTTTACGCTAAGCCCTAAACCACTTCCCCACCATGCGACTTGGCGTTGGAACCAAGCGCAAAGGATGAAAGCGCTTATCGCAATCGGAACTTTCGACGAGTGCAAGTATTTTTGTTTCATAAATCCCCCGATGCCGATGAACCCCTTTGTTATAAACCCTTGACCTCCACTTTCCTTCATATAACCCGAAAGCCCCGCAATCAGGCGCTAAAATTATAAATAAACCCCCGCTAATTCATTTTTTTTCCTTTTTATTTTATTTAAAAACCCAATTTTTGTGTTGTAACATGACCCATCGTTCATTGGTTGAAACCATCCCCAACCGTTGATCTTAAACCAATCAACGGCATGTGCAATCTCGCATCGGAGATTTCATTGCGCGCGTTTTAATATTTTATTCCTCCGCCTCCATTTGACCCCCCGTGATCAATATCCACCGTTGGATGCTTTCATCCAATGGCTGCGCTCTAAACCTAAGCCTCCAAAGCAGTCTGACCCAAATACGCAGGATTTCTTAAATTTTTCTTGGTTTATGCAGGTGTTAATAGCTTTTCAAATATTTTAAAGGAAAATTGAAGGCCGAGGGTGACAACCCTCCAGGCCTTTATTCATCAAAGAGATCTTTTTGCAGGGTTTCCCATCAACTTTTGTCGGTGCCTCATGAACGCTGGCAACATTATAAGATCCCACTGTAACATCTGCACATCAACAAGACACAGCAAAGCTTAAACAAACAAAGAGTATCAGTGGGATAGCCTGAAATCAAACCAGAGAGGAAGAATTAAAGATGGTTTACACAGTTTGGGTGGATTACGCCTAAAATCAACAATTAAAAGCCTAATCCACTAAATTAAATGCAGTTTAAAGAACAGAAGACAAGATTTAGGCCCAATTATTCCTAATACACAGATCATAAGCAAATTAATCCTCTTTTAGGTCAAAACAAAAATATCTACGAGACCGAAAAAACCTCCACTGCCACATTAGAGGCTAATTGAATCCTCTCAGCTACTAGAAGCCACCTGCAGCCTCAAAGCATTCAAAAGAGGCCGAGTTATGATCAGAATAGAAGATATTTTCCCAATACAGCTGAACAGTTATTCCAAATCGAAGAAACTAATTTAAATTGTCAGAGAATTTATTACAAAGATAAGAGATAGCCTTAACAGTCAAATATTTTAATCCACTAAGCCTCAAAAGCATAAATGAGTTATGAAACAAAGATATAGATCAAATGAATTCTTGCCTTATGCCTTGCATGGTTTTCAAGGCAGAGAATTGCATTAACTATAGAATTTATGATACTCGAACCCTAGGAAAACTTCCACCTCCTCTTTTTCTTATAAAATCTTCTTGAGGAGCTCATTGTAAAGGGTTGGTTGCAGAACTTTGAAATATACTTGTGCTCAAAATTGTCTACATGTAAATAGTGTTTGGAGGCTCCTGAAGCTCTATTTTCGATCAAATAAGTTAGGCTAAGAAGTGAAGATGATTGTTGAACTGAAAAATTGGACTTGAAGAATGTAACTGGATTGACATCAATATACAAGTTGATTCTTGGGATCCTAGTCTATATCACTGGTGAAGTGCTTCATTCTGTGTTATTGTTCTCCTTTCATGTACGCCATTTTGTCCATTATTCTCTGATAAAGAACAGCAAGCATAGAGTTAGGATTTACTGTTTACAGTACCCTTCTCTGACTGATAAGATTTATCTCAATTTTTTCCTCCAAATTGTCTATTCAAGAATGATTCAATACAGTCCAGGCAGTTAGGAATGCTGGTGTTCCCTCGTCTTACTGTCTAAACCAAACATTGTTCTTGAATGTTATTTTCACTATCTGCTTAGTAGAGTTAGACTATAAAAGTTTATTGTTTGCCTGTCTTCTAGTTCTTTCTTCAAAGGTAATTCTGAAAGTTTCCCTAAGAGTATGCTGAAAGAAGTTTAGATTTAAAAGTATCTTATCTGATCTTAGGCTGCACTTTGTTTTTCTTATCTATTTTCATCCCTTCTGAAAGTAATTATGTGGATTACTGGATTTTTTGTCTGTTGAGTTAGCTTTAATACGAACTTGTCCAAAGAAGTCTATGGTTAGCCCTGTCCTTTGGTCAGTTTTAAACAGTTTCTTAAAAGGCTTTTCTTGTTTGGACAGACTGATAAATCCTCATTCAAATTATTGTCTGTTTCCACCCCTTCAACACTTTTATTTTTCCATTCCATCATTTAATCTCAAAGATATTGTGATATAGATGACTTGCCCCTTGGACCACTCTTGAAATTGTTGCACAATTAAACCCTTTTATGACTCCATAGCCCAATGGACTAAAAACCAGCATCATATCTATCCTATCAGCCAAATCTTGTTCTGATTTCTTGCAACTTCACACCTTTGAACCTCTTTCATTTCAGGACTTTCCACTCAACTAAAAATCATGCTCAACCATCCAAAACCAAACAAAAACCCTTGTTCTTAATAACTAGCCTAATATCAGACATAAAAGCTTTAAAGATAAATCAATCTTTGCACTTATAAAGAGATCCCTCTCTGGATTCAGGAGGGCTAGATCCTAGAATCCCAAAGTGGTTCAAGTGTTCTCTCTGTAGTTTGTATTTGCCAATATTGCACATTACAGGGAGCTAACATTTCTGGAGACTCCACTGGGGATTCTGAGTTAGTAACAGTCTAAGTACACCTTAAAGTCTCCTAAAAACCCCTGATTCAATGACATTTGTTCTGTTAGCCAGTTGAGCCACTAGACATAACATTTCTGGTGACTCCACTGGGGAATTTTGAGTATTTTTTATCTTAGACACCTTTAAGATCTCAGATTACCCTTTGAACAAGAGCATTTGGTATATTAGCCAGTTAACCCACCAGGCATAACATTTCTGGCCAAACACTCAGTGTTCAGTGAGTACAAGTAGCCATCTTCAAGCACTACTAAGCAAATGGTAATCATGATAAAACGTGTTTCAATCAGTGACAAACTAAGGAAACCTTAGGATTCTCATAAGAGCTTACGAAACCTTGAAGGATCAACTAGTTTATCCATAAGAGTAGACTGCATTTGTCTCATCACCGTAGCTAAGTGTTGAAACAGATTTAGCTCACTCTTAGAACCCATAGGACTGAAATAAACTCAGAAAACCAAAAAATATTTCAGATTGGTATTCAATAAACATGGTGGTGGACCATAAAACCTTTTACCTCCAAAAGAGCTAAAAATTTCCACCTGGTGACTCCACAATCCTAAACAAACCTTAAGACTCCACTGGGAAGACCCATTATCATCATAACATCATTCAAACTCAGTTAGAAGGCTTTAGGATTAAAGTTTTCTTATTTAAAAAGATCAGTTAGCCTCTTAAAGACTATCATATTTGGTTTAACTTTTCTTTTTTAGTTGGGTCTGAAAAACACAGCATAGTGGCTCCTAGAAAGATTCATACTAGAGCCTCTCCTGACCCAGACCCTCCTGAGATAGTTGATAACCCTGAAAGTATACTTAGGAAGTCTCCTAAGGATAAATTTTCAATTGTTTTCAGATCACCCTTTAGAGCTAATTATGTTCCTGAAAACTTTGCAGCTCTACAACAATCAAAATTTGACTTAAGAAATCCATTTAGAACCAGGTCGCTTGATGATTTAGATCAGCTAGATTCAGAGTCTTCACTTTCATCCTCAAATCAAAGTGAACATCCTGGTAGCAGAGAAACTACACCACCTGATTTACATTTCCTTCACAATTTAGGTGTCTCTCATCCAAGATCAACTCAACAATCTATTGTTGGTACATACACATTTGTTCTTCATACATCCACTATCCAAACCACTTCACTTCAGCCCACTTTCCCTCTTGTTAACCCACCTCTTGTAAATCCACCTCCACCCCCTATCATGGTAATGTGGTATGTTCTGTCGGTCCTTCCTTTTCCCTTAGTCAATATTCCACGGGACTATCAGTCCAAGATACCATTGTAAGATGCCAATAATGCAACTACTACTTCACAACATGTGGATAAGATGAATGACTACTTTGATAGAAATGAAATTGATGATGAATCTGTCAAACTTAGACTATTTGCTCAGATTTTAGGGGGATAAGTAAGAAAATGGTTCAAAGGCTTAACCCCTCACAGTATTAATGATCTCCAAGCCTTCCATCAACTATTCTTAAACAAATGGGAAGTGAAGAAGAACCCTCTCCAAATACTTTCGGACCACAAGAATCTCCACAGAAACACTGGGGAAAGTGTACAAGCCTATTTCACTAGGTTTAACATTGTATATAATGCCCTTCCCCCAGACTTAAAACCTCCACAAGGCTCAGCTTTAAACAATTTTCCTGAAGGATTTGATCCTGAGATGGCCTATCAGCTGAGAGAGAGAGATCCTTTAACCCTTGAAGATATGCAAAAAGGAGCTCTTGCTATGGAAGTTAATTTAATGGAGAAAAGAGCAACAATAAAGAATGAGAAGAAAGTGTCCTTTAGAGAGGAATATACACCTTTTACATCTAGTTCAAATATGGATAGAATGATGGAGGAGATGATGAAAAAGATGATCATACTTGCGAGATCACAAGCTAGTCAAAACAAAACAGCTCCTCAAAACAGAAATCAGAACCAAAATCGAAATTTTAGGAGAAACCAGCCTCAAAACAGACCAAGGGAGGATGATCAATAGATCACTCCTCCTTTTCATCAAAACTATGTAAGTGAGGTTGAAGAAACGGGTAAACAAACAGAGGAAGATGACATCAACATGCTGGGAGTAGAAAATGATGATTTTGAAGTTCATTACGATAGAAAACTAGGTCTATACACACCCTATGATGATAGAAGAGATGAGGATGAAAGTTATTATCAAGAAATGGAAAATATCATCATAGAGTCTCAAAAATAATATGACCTTTGGAGTAAAAGTAATCAAGAAACTCCCAAAACTAAAACCTCTGAAAAATTTGTATAAAGTAGCATTGTAAGTAAATAGAAAGTCACAAAGCAGAAAGATAAATCAGTGGCTGTAAATTCTGATAAAGGTAAAGAAAAAGGCACTCAAAGCAACGAAAAACAGAGTGCAGTTCTTAGTAGCGTGAGCACTTTCGCTAGTGCTCCTGTTAAAACAATTTTGACAAATGTAAATAGAGGAAATCAGCAAACCGATTTTGTTGATAGAGTGGCAGTTAATAAGGCTGAAAGAAGCACATCAAAGAATCAGATGCCTTTTAGGTTGGAGCAGGAAATTGCCAGAATAAAAATCTATGTTCCTCTCATTGAATTAGCTACCCAAAATGTATATAGATCCCAAATTTTGAAGGCTTTTAACATAGAAGAGAATAACGATACTGTCAATCTTAATGATGACCAACCAAAGCTCATATTCAGTCCTAAGATTGAGGGTAGATATCAAGAGGGACCTGTTCCTCCTTTTTATGTTAGTTTAAATGTTCATGACAAGATTTTGCACAACGCTATGCACGATTCCAGGGCCTCTCACAATTTAATGACCAAAGTTGTAATGGAGAGCATAGGCCTTGAAATCACTCGACCTTACAAATATCTTTACTCCTTTGATTCAAGCAGAGTAAAATGTTTAGGTTTAATCAAAGACCTTTGTGTTAACTTAGCACAAATTCCAATCAAATGTTTAGCAATGGATATTTTTGTGGCTGATGTACCCCCAAAATATGGTATGTTGTTATCTAGATCTTGGAGAGCTAAGTTACAAGGAACTATGCATATGGACATGAAATATGCAACCATCCCTATTTTCAATCAAACTAGAAGACTTTACAGAGAGTCTCATATGCAATACATGGTTACTAGCCAAGAGAGACCGCAAAACTCCCCCCTTTATTCTGTAAACACGGGCCTTGACTCATTTATCCTTTTCAATGATGAAACATTCAATGAACAAGTGACCTTAACTGAATTAATGGTAGATAGAGAGGAGGGGAAAGACAACGTGGAAGTGTCAAAACAGTTTGCTAAATCAGAAAACTACAGCAAACCAAACACGGGTCTAGAGCTACAAATCATGCATCCATTGCTTTTAAACCTTGAGAGTCGAGGAGCTATTCCTCAACAAAATGAAAAAATTTCCGTTAATACTTATCGCTCCCGATGCCAATTGTCATATCCTCTGTACTCTGATGCATCACAAATCGTAATCACATTTTTATTTGGTACCCGTTAACACTTACCACTTTCGATGTCGATTACGATATCGGTATCGCGCTTCACCACCAGTCCCACTGCCACGTCACCCATCGCATTTCTCATTTCGCAACATTTTCCCCTTTTCCTTTAATACTTACCGCTCCAAACTCCAATTGCGATATTTCTCCATACTCTGCCACACCGCAAATCGCAAATCGTATTTCGCAGTCTTTATCCCGTCAGAAATCGCATTTTGCAATCTTTATCTGCTCCTTATTAATACTTACCGCTCATGTCTGCCGATTGCAATATTGCGATATCGCATATCCAGATCGAAACCTTTTCCCTTTTCACAAATCGCGTTTCATTCCCGCTCCCGAATTGTACTCCCGCTTCTCCGCCATCAGACTTTTTAAAGCATTTTGCTCCAAAGCATTTTTTGTGCTATAATAATGTTTTACTAAGGTTTAAAACCCCTCCTTCCACTTCTAAGCCTTGTTTCATGTGTTAAGCCCTCCATTAGCCTCTTTAGCCCTTTTTCCTCCAAGCTGCAAATCAACACTTTTTCAATTAGAATTAAGTCATGGATAGCCTAGCTGCATGGATAGAAGCATGGTAGATAGAGCATAAATTAAATTAGTTTAATTCCCGTCATTTCCTTTCTGTAATTTAAATTAGTTTCCTTTCTGCCATTTATTTTCAGCAAGTTAAATTAGTTTCCTTTATGTCTTTTCCTTTCTACAATTTAAATTAGTTTCCCTTCTTCCATTTATTTTTAGCAAATTAAATTAGTTTCCTTTTTGTCATTTCCTTTCTGCAATTTAAATTAGTTTCTTTTCTTCCATTTCTCTTCAGCAAGTTAAATTAGTTTCCTTTCCTGTCATTTCTTTTCAGCAATTTAGTTCAGTTTCCTTTCTTTCATTTCCTTTATGCAATTTATTTTAGTTTCATTGAAGTGTGACAGACTTCATTGGGAACCCCTAGAAGTAGCACCCTTTTGTAGAGAGGAAGAGGATGATATCATTAGAATGCATCTATTGTGTATATATCATTGTCACCTCCAAGTTTTTACGAACCCCGAGGTTATAAAGTAAATTAGGGAAGCCCCTGGGAATTGCAGCACTCTTGGTGCAATACCAAGGCTCACCAACAGAAACCTGACATAACCATCAACGTAGGTTGAAGTTTCCTACTCACCTTACTTAAATTTTAATTTCGATAAAACATGGTCAATTTCTTATCAAAACAAGAATCATTATTTACATCATGATATTCAAAAGAAGATATATTTTCAATATCACTCCAAAAATCCTCAATGATAAGCATGCCATATTCTTGATCAAAGGGAGGTATACTTGAAAGAAAATATTCGTTAATCGCATAAACCTCCATTTGAAATTCTTGAAAATATGAATCTTCTTGTAGGAACAAAGATTCATCCATATTACTTTTACAATCATCACCGTATAATTCAGAGAAAAGGAATCATCAAGGTCATGGTTGTCCAAGGGTTTGATTTAATTAATGGGTAAGGGGTCGATAGGTGAGGTATCAAGATTTGAAGATGGTTGATTGATGATATCATATGAATCACCATCCCAGGAAAGATGTTAAAGAAAAAGTAATTCTTCATAAACGAAATGGTCTTCCAGTTTAATGATCAGTTGAGGTTCGAAACACAAAACATCAAAAGGAGGAGGACATGGAACAAAAGGCATGTCGAGTTCTTCCTCAATATTTTGAAATTCCTTTGATCGAGAGGACATAATGAAACAAATTCAAAATATTTCTTTCACATTCGGGCTACGAAATAAAACTTTTCATCCAAGAACTGCTAGTCCACATCCTCATCCAGGAATTCATAAAAAATATGGAGGAATCAGTTAGCAAAATGTTCATGAGATTCATTTGATTCCTTTATAATTTGATCAATTTCATTAAGAACATCTTGATATTCATATTTTTCAAAGACACGACAAAGCTCATTAACAAATTTATTGAAATATAAAATAGAAGAAGTTGTTAGGGAATAACACCATTTCTTCACAATACCGTCCAATGTAAAGGTGAATAATTGTGCGAGGATGTCTTAAATTGGAATAAATGTCAATGAAAAATAAAATTGAACAAATTCAATTTCCTAATCAAGGACGGTTGTTGTTACCTTTCCATCGAATTTAAAATGTGACAAGTTATGTAAAACATATGTGGGGATTGAAATATCTAAAGCTTTATAGAAACACCTCATGATTATTATCTAGGATGAAGCCATTAAAGGTAAGAGATTCAAACATACTTCATAATATCAACTTTTCATCTCGCCCTCCTTCTAGCACCAAGAATTTTGACGGTGCTAGATGTCGCCAACATTATAAGGGGATATCCCAGATGTGAAGTCCCAATTAGACCTCACATCGTTTTGTGTATGAGTCCCATCTAGTGATATGGTCCAACCCCCATTAGAAATTTTCACAGGTATTCCTTGGTTACGATTACACATAAGAGAATAAAATTCCTTTTTGGGGCAGCAAGAATGTGTTGAGAAGTGTAGCAAGAAAGTCTCAATTTGACTTTGCCTTGGTCAAATTTAGAAAATTTAAATTTCCACATCAACAGACAACTTGGAGGAATTTAACTAAGGTGACATGGATCTTGTCACTTATTTAGCTTAGTAAATTCGAGTTAAGGGGTTGGATTTCAGTTAAGCATGTGTGATTGCTAATTTGTAGCAATATTGTTCAGTTATTTCCAGTTGAATTCAATTAAACTAGTTCTAAATGTTAATAAAACTAGTTGGAGGTCAGTTGTGCAGTGGGACAACAGTCTACCTCAACGATCATCCAGTTAACTGATCAATCAACCAAAAATATCTATTGCATGTAGAGAACTCAAGTTCCCTAGTTGTGTTGGAGATTCCAAGGAAGTGAAACAGAAAATTACTAAAAAATAGTGGCCTAATTCCTCAAGATTTATGCAAGGAAATAGGGGCTCAAGAAAAGGCAGAAAATGAATAAGTTTTCATCAAATCTTCTCATTGAGCAGAGAGATAGGTTATTCACTTGTAGGTTGTGCTTAAAACAAACAAGCAATTGTAATACATTCTCTACTCATATAATTAATGAAAGAAGGTTTAAGGGATTTTTACCAGTTGGTTTACCCTAGATACATCTAAGTACTTGTGTATGTGATTGATGCATGTTTGTGAATGTTGTTCTAAATTGTGAATTAATTTCCATGGAGCAATAGAGTAGAATTGTGTCTCTTGATTTAGATTAAATTTCTTGAGCAGTTGGAATTCTATCAACAAATTTCTATAGAATGTGAGTTTTGTGAGACACCCAATGTAACGTGTACAAGGGATACTTCCACGACTGGTAAAGAAAACAAGCCACCGGTTAGAAATGTAATAGTACTATCCTAAAGGGGGACCCAAAAAGGAAGAGAAATACTTGTTGATTACCTGCAGATTAGTCCACATAATAAACAATAATCATTAAATCATAACAACACTCATTCAATAGAAACCTTGGCTAAGAAAAATTTTAGTTCATTAACTCGGTATGTGATTAAAGCAACATTTATCATAAACATAATAGGAATATTCCTAGGTCAAGTCCCACTAGCACAACTGACTGAGGATGGGCCTCGTCAGCAAGGCGACCCGGGATCAAACCTCATAGGCGATGGTTGTGCCCTATGTTAGGGGGAGGATACATGCTCAAATATCCAGTCAACTAAGGCTAGGTGTGGCCCAGGCTGGGTGCAATTCGTGGGTTACTTTGACAAATTAAATTCCCCTGGGTCGCGGCTCCTCAAGCCACAGGTAAAGCCTAGAGGATCACAAACAACTTGACAAAAAAAAACAAGATTAGTCCGACTATATATAAGATACATGTATAAAGAACTGTCAGCTCATAGAGCTTCTTATTAAGAATGAAATATCCCAAGTACATTGTTACACAGATGAAACAATATATCCATTAGTGGAACATGAAACCAAAACTTTCTTCTCCAAAGAATTACCTATCTCTTATTTACTACAAGAGAAGCCAAGGAAACACCTCTAGAATACAAGCCCTTTGCTTGACCTGTGAGGAGCTATTTATAAAAAATAAAATTGACCTTTGAGCTTCCACATGACTCTTCAACTTCTATGACTATTCGTATTCTATATTTATTACATTCTATATGTGGCTATTCATATCCCACATGTGTCCCTTGGACTTCATCACATACCAATTTTTACATAAGACAAATTACGCATGAGACGGTGGCTATATAAGACAAAATTGATGGTGGGAAAAAGACTCATCAAATTGATAAGACATCTTCTTCCTCATGGAGCTCATTTTTAATGTAAGTATGACATGCCTTGAACTCCGTTGAGATGGATTTGACTCGATCTGGAAAGTCCCCTATGTAGCGCATATTCACCTCCAATGCATTTACCAATATGTTCTTGGATTTTGATTGTACATTATTCCATAGCCATGAAATTTTCATGTGAGATTTTACTGGTGCGATGTCATATTACATAATAATGACTTTGGTAGCCTTTAAGCCTTCCTATTTTGTTCCTTGCTTGATCTGATCAATGTATTTCTTGATCTCCTGGAAGATTATTTCTCTACCTTTGATTGCTTCTGGTGTCTATCGAAGGCATCCCATACTTCTTTGTTAGAGACTCAAAACCATTGTGTATTCGATTATATGCAGAAATAGTACCAATTGACTGTTCTCTTAGACATATGTAGTTATAATGGTGGAGTCTCAGTTGAACTCTATCTATCTCTACAACAATCCTTACTTTATTTTCCAAATGTTGTAGAGCAATCAGATACTTGGCAACCCACTCCTGAAGATGGTTGATTGCTCTGTTTGCTACTTTCAGTAGTTTCACTACTTCTCATGCTTTCTTTTAAATGCCAACAAGAGGAGGAACAATTTTTTTTAGAAGTATCATCTCATCATATAATTGTTCCATGATGTCCTCCATTGGCTTCAATTCTTATTGCATTGTTTACTTCCATTCTGCGGTGTTGAAACTTTGAGATGATAACCTTTGATTCTCTATCGCTGCATGTTGCTTCACTGCAACAAGTTTTTTTCTTAGTATGGAATTTTCATTCAACAAATACTCAGAAATATCATGTGTCGTTGTAGCAAAAGTAACGCTTGCTACCATAATTTCTATGGGATTCCTTCTGGTGTTGGTATTTATCACCTTCTTTTTAGAAATAGATACTGGATTTTAAGGATCATTCGGGAGGTATCTATGTATCTATTGTATGATCCTCTTATTAAGTTGATCAAATATTATACTGCACACATCCATGACTCTGTTTACCAGTGGAGGTGTGATTCCCATTTATCTTTATGGAAGATCACCACTTGTGAGAGGAGGTTCCTCTGGAGATCCTGGCTCACCATCCATGGTTTAGATGGTATCCTCTTCCTCCAACTCTTCCTCTTCTATCTATTAGGGTCATGTGATTTGTTAGATTGGTGAGATCAAATGTATAGGGTAACATCAGACTAGTATTTAGAGTCCAAGGACCTAGCCTTCCGGGACTCAGAGACGGCTCTCTCTATTTTGTGCAAAGGATGTGAACTTGTTTTCTTTTAGGGTTTTATTTTAGGCGAGTTGTTAAGTTTAGGGTTTTTTTGTTTGATTTGGTTGGGTAGATGATCTAGTAGAATAGATAGAGTGAGGAAATATTCAATTCATTGGGTTATGGAGTCAATAAAAGTCATGGAAATTTCAATAATGAATCAAGGTACATCACAGGGCAAATATAGCATGGTCAAATAGATTTTCAAGGTTTGTGTGAAATGAAATGAACATCAAGTTTGTGAACAAAGTAGGGCAAAGGGAGATTAAGAATCCTTTTTCAAATACTTTAAACAAAAAGGGAATTCAACACTATTTAGCATAAAGAAGTAATCAATAGACAAGGCACATCAATAACTCTTTGAATCAACTCAAGCAAATAATCATTTCAAACAAACAATCCAATGAAATATAGAAGGCGAGAAACTCATTTAACTTCTAGTGATTTCACCTTCAAGGTTAGAAAACATTTAAGACAAACATATAGCTTTAATAAAAGAAGAGGGAACTCCTAAAAATCATTGATCATAGCCATAAAGATCTTCAAAACAACTATTCAAGCATGGACAAAGGGTATGATCGAAACATAGCCTCTTTGGAAAACCTAATTAGTGGTACTTTAAAGATAAATCTCAAGAACAATGTTTTAGTGACATCAAATAAGCAGGGCTAACCATAAAAAATATTTGATACCTACTGTATTGAACCATTCATGAGATAAACAATCTTAGGTGGGTCTAGAGAGCAATTAATAATTCTCTCAAATGACCTAGCAGAGGAAAACATAGAGGCAGTGAAGAACAAATAGAGCTAAGGTGCCTTTGAAAAAAATTTCTTAGTCTAAAACCTTTGTCCTACTGCAATATAGAAGGATGAAACAACATGATACATAAGAAAACATGAACTGAATATAATCACATCACCATTAACCAAGCTCAGGGATCCTGCAAGCAAGCCTTCTCCATCATCAACCAAGACAAGCCATTCACAAACTCCACAACACCAATTTCTTCTTCAATCTCCAAAAAACCGTATATTTCTCTCAAGAGTCATCAAATGCCAACCTTTTAAAATAATGCCCTCATGCTCTATTTATCTAGCAAAGGAGGGAAAAAACCCTAACTGGGGTTTGAAAATGTCAAAAATAGTCATAAATGTCATTTATGCCCAAGAGACCATGCAAGGCCCAAGGCACAAAATATCTCATGAAATAAATGCAAAAATAACTCCTAGAACCTAAATTTGGAGTGATTTTCCTTAAAAAAACACTAAAATCTCATTTTTCCATTAATGAGTGTCTTTTGTTGACTTTTTTGGCCAAAAACGCACAGTGAGGTTTGAATGCGTAATGCTTGTATGGGAGAAATTGGGTCCACTTGCAGCGAAGTTTTGATGACCTTCCCAATGTCGGAATTGGCTCCGTGATGGCCCGTTGGAAAGCCTGTTGTTTATAATTTCCAAAAATTCTCTTAATTTTCTGATTGCACTCCATTTACCTGTCCAAAAATGAAATCTCCCAAAACTGCTCTAGGCGTAGCGCCAGGCCTGAAAATGAGGCAGAAAGGTGAAAAATAGGGTGTTTTTGAGCCTTTTGAGGGACCAAAAATGCTCCAAATGCTCTAAAATTTGGTGAGCATGTTGTACTTGAGGTGAGGATTCCAAAAATGCAAATTTTTCCTCCTGAGGATTCCTGAGTTGAAAGCGTAGCACCAAGGGTGTTGCGCTTAAAGGCCTCAAAATTTGCAAAAAACCAAAATTTGTCAAAAATTTCCCAAAATTGGTGGATGTCTTCCTTATGCGGTTTGAGAGGCCTGTAGAGAAGCCTCAACCAAGATTCCAATGTTTTCTTGGTCTTTTTCCTCTTTGAGTGCTTGTATTTTTGCATGGGCCTTTTTGAGTTTAGCCCTTGCAATTTGGTTTCTCTGGGCATAATGCGTGGTCATCTTCTTTCACATTTTCTTTTCCTTTATCTAGTGGCTTAGTGGATGTGGAAGGCATGGCCCCTTTCCCTTTTGAGGCAGCAAACACATGCCTTTCCCCTCTTTGGTATACCAATGAAAAAGGCTCAACTCTGCTCATTTTGGTGTTTTCATCATGGCTGCCATCATTTGTTTCCATGTCTTCCTCTTCATTACCTGGATTGTTTCTTACCTCTTTATCTTCAACATCAGCCTCACTTTTAGCCTCTTCACTGATTTCTGCACTTTATTTTTGTTCCTCATTATAGCTTCTTGCCTCATCATTGTTGTGATCTTCATTTTCACTATCGGCCTCTTCATTTTCTTCATTGTTTTCATGGTTGTCAAGACTGTCTTCTTCCTCACTAATGTGTGCTTTATTGGTGTCCATGCTATCTTTAGCCTCTTCATTTTTTGTATTGTTATCATCTTCATTTTGGTTGCTCTCTTCATCCTTTCTCTCATATCTATCATGACTATAAGCCTCACTATTTTTACTCTCATTAGGGCTCTTAGTCTCATAGTTGTCCTTAGGATCATCCTCTGTCTCTTTGTCACTTGCCTCATCTTCATTTTTTTGTTCCATGCTGACATCACTGCTCCCTACCTCTTAATTTTCTTCCTCTTTACTGTCCTCTTCTTCAAATCACTGCAACCATACTACTTCATACCCTACTTGACTGATATATTATTGTTTGTAGATGATGGAGTTTGAAACAGGGTTTTTTAGCCAATTTGCAATGCCCTTGAAAGTCATTTCATGTCAGCTTGAAGGATTTTTTGATGTTTTTTGGGTGCTTGTAGGTGAAGGAGGAGCTTCACGCAAAAGTGTAGCGCCTGCACGTAGATTCGGGCCTGTCAGGCTGTGAACGCGCAGCGCCTGCATGCATTTCGGGCCAGTCGGGTTTGTGAATGTGCAACGCCTGCACGCATTTCGGGTTTGTTAGGATTTTCTGGGTGAACGTATAGCGCACCTCTGAATGCACAGCACCTACCTTTGAACACACAGCACAGTGAAAATTTGCACAAGGAATTCCTCCGAATGTGCAACGCTTGACCCTGAACTTGCAACGTCGTCCTGAACGCGCAACGCCACAAAATTTTGCCCAGTTTGAATTAAAAACTTAAATTTATTCTTCCTTTGAAAACTTCAACTCTCTGCAAGTGAACCATGATTAATATGAAATGAAAAATTGACTTGTAATAGACTTTGGAATCAGTTTGAACTTTGTAAACCCATTATTTGGTGTTTTAAGTCATTTTCACTTTCTTTTACTAATGTTCTTTGACCCTTTACTTGCAGGTTGCTAGAGATACGGCACTTACTTCCTTTTGATCCTAGAGGCATGATAGATTAATTTTGACACTTTGGGACTCAAGACAGAAGACAGTATCTTCAGGAACTTTCTTGTAGCTTCCATTACAATATTGAAACTTGTCCTTTTACCTTGGCTGGCCGTTTGTACATTTGCTTGCAGATGATTTGAGATGATGAATTTGAACCTTTAACATTGATACTCTTTACCTTCTGCAGGTTTTCTTCATTCTTGGATTTGTATGCCATATTCCGGTTTTTTTCTGCATTTGATCACTGCTTGGCACACTACTGGACTGCCAAGTGTAAAACCCTAGTTTCTCTTAGAGCCAAGTGCTTCCTGTCTTCTTTGCTGCAAGATGTTCTTCATTAGGGACAAACCACTTACCTCATAAATTTTCAAATATTTTTGGAGGACCCTCAGCAATATTTTGGAAGCTTTTGAGGTGATTTGAGTTGTTAGAGGGCTTAGAAGCTTTTCATGTCCAAAGGCGCAGTGCCAATTTTCGAAGGCGTAGCGCCTTTTTGCAGAGGGAATTTGGAGGCCTTCCCGGTGTCCAAATTGGGCCCATGATAGCTCTTTGGAAATATTAACCTGACTAATTTAAAAATATACCTTTTTTTCTCTAATTGTAGTTTATTTGACCTATCAAAAGTTGATTCTCCCAAGACTGGTCAAAAAGTGTTGAATGATGGTGCATAAATGCATAGTGTTGGTGCAGACAACTTTTGGATGCCTTCCTCAACTCCAAATTGAGAACATGATATCTAATTGGAAACTTTATCCTATATAATTTACAAATATATCTTGTTTTCTCTGATTTGAGTTGATTTGACCTGTCAAAAGTTAATTCTCCCAAGACTGGTCAAAGAGTGTTGAATGGTGGTGCAGAAATATAGAGTGCTGGTGCAGACAACGTTTTGGATGCCTTCCTCAACTCAAAATTGAGCTCATGATATCTCATTGGAAATCCCTTCCAGTCTATTTGTCTTTTGACCCATCAAGCAAGTCATTTGGACATTCTAGCTATGAGAAAACCGGATTTTCCCAAGGTCACTCCAGAAGTGCATCAATTCTCCCGTGACACCTATATTTTTTACTTTGCTCCCAAACCATGATACCTGTGTCAAAACTGAAGAATTTTTTTCTTCTTGGACCTATAATGGACAAAAAACTCTCTCATGTTTGTCAAATTCATCTTTTTTTGGTCATAAACATAGTTTGAAGCAAAACTGGCCCTAGGTGTGGCAAATGATTTTTCCTTTGGAATGAATTCTTGGAAAATGATGGAGGCATGATGTGTATGAGTTGGTATGGCTTTATGCTTGCTGATATGACCTATAATATGGATCCTTTTCTCCTGTGCCTATTTTCCATAGCAAACCCTAGCTTAGTTGGAAGGGGAAATTAGGGTTTGGTGTGGGAAAAACACGGGATTTAGGAATGCCTTGTAGAGGGAAGAGAATGAAGGGGTTAAGGGTTGTCTAAATTATTGGGGAAATTTTGGGGGATAGGGATAGATGTTAGAGAGTATGGGAAAGTGGAATTTCAAGGATTTTGTGAGGGGAAGGGGTCCAAAAGGGAAAAACACAGGCCTAGTCTCGAAAAGTGTCAAATTGTAGCAATAGGCTAGGTTTTGTAGAAAATGATGATTTTGAGGGATAGGAGTGATGGGAAGTGTTTGTGAAGGTATATTAAGGATAGGGGAAGGTGTAAGAAAATAAGGATACAATCCTTGTTGATGATTAACCATGAAAGTCATGAAACCAAGAAAATTGCCCTCAAAAGCTATAGTCATCTACAAGAACAAAGTTAGGTAAAAGCACATAAGAAGTCTTTTAGGAGCAGCAGGGTGACCATGGAATGGAAAAATGGTAGAATAGTCAAAAAAATTCTCTAAGGATAATGAAGGCAGTGAGATTTATAAAACTCACAATGTTCATGGAAATTTGTTTTTAGAAATCTAGGACCAATATATAGTCATCTACAGATAGTAAAAATTATGGATGACTAACAGTGGCTCCACTTAGGGAGGGAAACTCATTTTCAAGAGGTGTCCAGAACCTTAGAGCTCAGATCTCTGAGTTTTGAAGACCATTACCGTATCCATTGGGAAAATCTCTCTTCTTTCATTTGCTAATGTTTTTCTTGAAGCTATGATCTTAAGAATCTGAAAGAACATGATTGCTTCAAACTCATTTCTACCTACCCATCCTACTTTGCCTAACCTTTTTTTTCTTCCTTGGGTGCACTTGAACTGGAAAACCCTTGACATTATTTTCTTTTGAAAGCATGAAAAACTACCTACTTGTACCCTTATCACTTCCAAGGGTTAAAATTAGGCTAATGAACTCTTTTATTTCTACTTAGTCTAATCATCTGTCAAGATTAAGCTGTTTGACAGACTCTATTCTCTAATCTATTGACATGAAATTGAAACTATGATCAAACCATGATTGAACAATATGATTTACCATGGGTTGTGGCATTGAGACAAGCTGCACATAGACATTATTTTGTACAGTCCAAAACTAGAAAACATAAGGGCTGAGATTTAGAAATTGTTAAGAATCCCTCTTTTTTTCTTTGGTTCAGATTTGAGCATTGAGAACCAGCATCTTTTCTCCCTAATCTATCCTACTGACAAGTCAAGCTTAAATTATTTAACAAGTCTTCTTTCACTAACGTACCAGCAGAAATTCAAAACATGTTTAGCCATGATTAGGCTAAATTACTGAACAAGACTCTTTTTCCTCAACAAGTAGTGGAATTTAGACTTGAAAACTTTCAGAAGTACTCTTTTTTGGTATGGGGTTGTACCTCTTCTTTTCATCTGCCCTCTTTTTCTTCTTTTTCTTGTTTTTTTGTTTTTTTTTTTGTCAAAATAAATTGAAACTAAAGCTAGAAAAATTCTCGTAGGGCTGAGCTTATTTGCATGCCTATCTATCCTAATCTAACTTGAAGGCACGCATTCAGCTGGTGAACTCTCTTTTCCAATACAACCAATCAAGTAGATGATTCCATGATTGATATTTGTTCAGCTCCTTGAGTATGCTGGACAAACAGAAGGGCCACTCCCATCTTACTTGATTTTGAACAGTGATGTCTAAAATTTTCTTTAAACCTTGCATCAAACTGCTCTTAACATATTTTACTCCCTCTTCAAATGCCTCTATCAAACAGCAAAGGGATCTTTAAACAATACTTGAATGTCAGGATTTGGAAAATAAGCTTGATTTAGGACTGCTTCTTCCTCCAGTTGGCTAAGCTTGGGACTCTTTTGGGAAAGAGACTCCTCCTCTTCCTCATGATCATCTGCACTATCAATTTCATCATATATTGCAATGTTGTCCTCTAGCACACTTGATATGTTATGATTGAGTGGGTTTAATTATATGTGAAGGTCATCATGTTGATGAGCAGGAGTATTCTTTGGCAACAAATCTTCTTGAGGAGGCAGTATAGAAGCTCTCCTGTGATTATCAATTTATAAGCCTTCATCTACAATCTAAAATTCAAGGGAAATTGGTGGTTGCAAATCTGGAGCTCAGAATGAATCTATGTTAACAAGTATTTCCTCAACTATGTCATAAAAAGGTTTATTATTGACAACTTGCTCAAGAAGTTCACTATCTTCCTCAACTTCAAAACCAAACCAAAAAGGTTGTTGATTTCCAATCACATGAAAGTTAATTCTGATGGACTGAAATAAAGTAGAGCAAAGAGTCAGAGATCCCTCACTTACTTCTAAACTTTCAAGGCTTTCCTCATCAGTGTCATAGATGGTATGTATTGGCCGACTATTGTTTCCAAGTCGATGAAACAGATCTTCCTCCCACAAAACAATTGTTGATGGCTCCGCAAGGTTAGCTTCTGTTTGGAGCACATGACTGTCATCATACTGATTAAACTTTGGAAAATCATCAAAATAAGTTGTGCTACCAATCAAGCAAATTGGATTATCAGATTCTTTTTTCTTTAAATTGATCTACAAGTTCACTTTATGATTTATGGTAGATGGGATTAGTAGGAGAAAGAACAAAAATGTTTTGTTCACATAAAGGTTTAGAGGTTGGATGCATGTTTAGCATCTGATTGATTTCCTCTTCAGTTAAAGGAGGAGCCATTTTTCTCTTTATTTGGATAGGACTACAATAGTTCTCTTTCTCTAGTGAAGACTGATTCTGAGGCTGAATGTCTTCTTGAGCCTCATCTAGTAGGGGTGATGAATCATCACTTGTGTCTTCAGAGAGAGCCTATGGATTTTCTCCTACTTCTTGATGGATTTCATCCTCAATCAACTCTTCTTGGTTGTCATGATAGTTATCTTGAGTATGAAATGCATGAATTTCCTCTAATAGGTCTTCAGGATGCCAATTTCCTAAATCTTATTCAATGTTCACAAGGCATTGTATGAGGTCTTCAGATTGATCACAACAATTTTCAGCTAATGATAGAGATGGATAATTTTCTTTATAATGATCACAAAATACCTTGTGGAGATATTTTAAGGAAAACAAGCTACTAGGTTTTAGACATTCATACCATTCTCTTGCCTTACCCTCTAATGTTGCCATAAAAATTTTCATGAGGCAGTCCTCGTGCCATTCAACCTTTAACCTCCATACATGTATATTAAATTTGATGAGATGTAACAAGGGGTCATCACATTTTTCATATTGAAATATAGGCAGGTCTTTTATCCAATTTATCTGAGGCGTTTTATGTGGAAATCTAGGGATATGATCTTTGTTCATCGGAGCATATCTCCTTTGTATCCTTGGATCCATGTTTCTAAATCAGAATGGGTCATTGTATCTTTTCAACCAATACAAATTTCTCTACTAGTGGATTATTTAGGTCTATTAAGGGTTGTGGAGTCGCCAGGTGGAAAATTTCAACTTTTTTTTCCACCATCGGCATGATTGGAATTGCTTAATGCATTCCCAGGGGAGTTTATGAGAACTAGCGGAGTCAATAGGGATACTGAAGACCAGTGGAGTCGCCAGGTGGATTATTTTTACTGTTTAAGGATGTATTTGTTTCCCACCATCAACAACTAAATGCCAATCTAAGGAATTTTGTGGTTTTCTGACGTCTTAAGGATGTCTAACATATCATTTATTCAAAAAGTCCCACCATGATCGCCATTATGTTAGGATCCCGTGATTTGTTATATTGGTGAAATCAAATGCACAGGGTAACATCATACCATTCTTTGGAGTCCTAGGACCTAGCCTTTTTGGACTCGGAGAGGGCTCTCTCTATTTTGTGCAAAGGATGTGAACTTGCTTGCTTTTAGGGTTTGATTTTAGGCTAGTTGTTAAGTTTAGGGTTTGTTTGTTTATTTTGGTTGGGTAGATGATCCAAAAGAATAGATAGAGTGAGGAAATATTCAAGTCATTGGGCTATGGAGTCAATAAAATTCATGGAAAGTTCAATAATGAATCAAGGTACATCGCAGGGAAAATCTAGCATGGTCAAATGGATGTTCAAGGTTTGTGTGAAATGAAATGAACATCAAGTTTGTGAACAAAGTAGGGAAAAGGGAAATTAAGAATCCTTTGTCAAATACTTTAAACAAGAATGGAATTCAACACTATTTAGCATAAAGAAGTAATCAATAGACAGGGCACACCAATAAATCTTTGATTCAACTCAAGCAAATAAGCATTTCAGAAAAACAATCCAATGAAATATAGAAGGCTAGAAACTAATTTAACTTCTAGTGATTTCATATTCAAGGTTAGAAAACATTTAAGACAATATATAGCTTTAATCAAAGAAAAGTGAACTTCTAAACATCATTGATCATAGCCATAAAGATCTTCAAAACAACTATTCAAGCATGGACAAAGTGTATGATCGAAACATAGCCTCTTTGGCAAAACCTAATTAGTGGTGTTGGGTATGTGTTATATTCTTTCCATGACTAATCACGCGTGGGGGGGGTCAGAGGGGCGTGATAGCCGCCTACGTACGTTGCGCTAGGTGCAATGTCTGGGGGGGGGTCTCAAGGGGGGCAGTAGCCACCCCTGTCAGGGTCTGGGGCAGCGCCGCGGAAATTTTTTTGGTCCTTATTTTCCGGTGGGCAGTTCCACCCATGGTTTTGTGCATGGGTTTGCACATGGTTTTGGGGTACGATGGTTTTTGGCCCCTAGTATTTTGTAGAACTGATCAAGGGAACTACGGTTATGTTCTAATCCAGGGTTAATGGATTAGGGTTTATGTATGCTTCGACATGTATATATATGTGTTGTAACACTAAAAGTAATATAATGAAAAATCAAGTTGGTCGTCCCGATTTGGGATCCAGGGGAATATCTCTGTGTTTATTTGTTTTATGCTTTATTCTCTCTCTACTATTTATTTCATGTCTTTAAGATTCGTTTGCAGATAATTTCTGTACAGGGTTAAAACCTACATTTGGTATCAGAGAAGTTTCGGCTTCAATGGGACACCTTTGTTGCTGAGGGTTTTTTTGATCGGGCCTGAGGTATACCCTGTTCAGTGGGAGATCTATGAGATCGATTCTTGCGGTGAAAGAAGATGGCGAGAAACGGGAAGATAGAGATTGAGAAATTTTATGGTCAGAGTTTTGAGTTGTGGAAGCTCAAGATGGAGGATCCGCTGGTGGATAAATATCAGTGGATTGCGGTAGATCCGGGTACTAAACCAACGGCAATGTCAGATGAAGACTGGAAGAAGTTGGATTGGAAGGAAAAGAGCACAATACGATTGTGTGTCTCAGATTCAGTATTGTTGAATGTATCTGGGGAAACTATGGCAAAGACCTTGTGGGACAAGCTAGGGACTTTGTACCAATCTAAGTCTCTGGTGAATAACTTTTTCCTACAGAAAAAGTTGTATAACCTAAGGATGAAGGATGGAGACTCAGTGACAGAGAACTTGAACGCCTTCAATACTGTGGTAAGTCAGCTGTCATCTGTTGATATTAAAATCTCGGATGAAGATAATTGCATCAGTTTGTTGTGTTCTTTACCAGACTCGTGGGACAGTCTGGTTATTGCAATAGGTAGCAATACAACTACCTTGATTTTGATGACATTGTCTCAGCCTTGCTATCAGAGGAAATGAGACGGAGAAATATGGAGGGTCAAAATGGAGATGCCTTATCTATAAGAGGAAGGTCCCAGAACATAAACAAGAATAATGTTTCGAGTGGGAGATCTAAATCTCCTCGAAATTTTGTAAAGGTGTGCTGGAAATGCGGAAAGGAAGGGCACTAAAAAAATGACTGTAGATCTAAAGCTCCTGAGAAAGGAAAGGGATCTGATGATTCTCCTTTTGTAGAGGCAAAAACCACGTCGGATGAAGGTGGGGATGTGTATTTGGCTTCTTCTTCAAATACACATGTAGATCTGAGTCATGGTTGATTGAATCGGGTGCATCCTTTCACTTCACTCCCCATAGGGAGTGGTTTTGAAAATATGAGAAATATGATGGTGGTGATGTCTTCTTAAGTGATGATAGGAAGGCCAGAATCGTCAGACGTGGAAAATTCAAGCTGAAGCTGCAAGGTGGAAGGATTAGAAAACTTCCTGGTGTTATGCACATTCCTGCATTGGCCAGAAATATGATTTATGTAAGCAAGATGGATGATGTATGTGTAAAAACATTGTTCAATAAAGATGCCTGTAAGATGGTTCAGGGAGCACTGGTATTAATGCGGGGATTTTGGATTGGAACTCTGTGCAGGCTTTAGGGTAGCACTATTATTGCTGGGTGCAACAGTTCTGTGGTTCCCAAAAGTGGAGCAAAAAGCCTAACGGTCTCTGGAGAAAATACCATGCCATGGCATCAAAGGCTTGGACATATTGGAGAGAAGGGCCTTCGGATACTGCATGGAAATGGTATGGTATAAGGTATGTCTAATAGCTCTCTGGATTTTGATTTATGTGAACATTGTGTATATGGGAAGCAGAATCGGGTGAGTTTTCCTTCTAGTGCTAAAAGGGCAAACAAGATATTAGAGCTTGTGCACAATGATGTGTTTGGACCTGTGTCGGTTCCATCATTGGTTAAGTCTGTGTACTATGTTTCATTCATAGATGACTTCTCAAGGAATACATGGATATATTTCTTGAGGAAGAAATCTGAATTCTTTGATAGATTTAAAGAATTTAAGGCTCTGGTGGAAAACCAGACAGAGAAGAAGATAAAGGTGCTAAGGACAGATAATGGTGGGGAGTTCTACAAGAAGGAATTTGAATATTTCTATAAGAAGTGTGGTATAGCACAGCAGAAGACTACTCCATACACACCTCAGCAAAATGGAGTTGCAGAAAGAATGAATAAAATGTTGATGGAAAAGGAAAGAAGCATGCTCAGTGGTACAGGGTTAGGATAAGAATTCTGGGCAGAGGTAGTGGAGACTGCATGTTACTTGGTTAACAGATCACCTTCATCAACGTTGGAGGATAAGACTCCACATGAGGTAGGGACTAGTAAGAAACCCTCTATTTCACATCTGATGGCATTTGGATGTGATGGATATGTACATTTTCCAAAGGAGAAAAGGACCAAGTTGGATAATAAATCTGAAAGGTGCATCTTTATTGGGTATAAGGATGGTTTAAAGGGTTACAAGCTTTGGAACCCAGAAACAAGGAAGGTTGTGTACAGCTGAGATGTGGTGTTTAGAGAGGTGAAAGATGTTTTTACACATGAAGTCCTACCAAAGGAACCTGAGAAGATAGAGTTTGAGCTAAAGGAGGATGAATTAGACTCTACAACAAAAGAAGATTCAGAAGAGGAAGAGCCACAAACCCCAGCGTTGAGAAGATCAGTTCGGGAAAGAAGGCAACTAGAAAGGTATAGTCCATCTACTTTTTGTTCAAGTTTTGCCTTAACTATAACTAATGATGATCCCAGAACTGTCAGGGAGGCAGTAGATTCAAAGGATGGAAAACTCTGGAAGGAGGCCATGGTTGATGAAATGGCATCCTTGCACAAAAATGAGGCATGGGATCTGGTGGAGTTGTCGGTTGGAAGGAAGCCCATCGGGAGAAAATGGGTGTTTAAGAAGAAGATGAATGTAGAAGGCAAGGTGGAGAAATACAAAGCTCGGTTGGTAGAAAAAGGTTATTCCCAAGTGTCGGGAATTGATTTTGGTGATATTTTCTCTCCTGTTGCCAAAGTTACTTCTATTAGATTACTTTTATCTGTTGCTGTTGCATTTGATTTTGAATAGAACAGATGGATGTGAAGACAACATTTCTTCACGGGGATTTAGAAGAGGAGATCTACATGAAGCAACCTGAAGGCTTTATGGTGAAGGGTAAGAAAGAACTGGTATGCAGGTTGAAGAAGTCTCTGTATGGGTTAAAACAGTCACCAAGGATGTGGTATCAGAAATTTGATACCTACATACGGGGACTTGGCTTCACCAGAAGCAAGGAGGATCACTGTGTTTATTTTAAATTAATTGGTGATCGTGTTATTTATTTGGTCTTGTATGTGGATGATATGTTGTTGATTGGAAATGACAAAGAAATTATCCAAGATTTGAAGACCAAACTGTTCTCCAAATTCGACATGAAGGATCTTGGTGCTGCAAACTATATTTTGGGCACGAAAATTAAGATATATCAGGCAAAGAGGAAGCTCTGGTTAAACTAGAGGAAGTATGTCGAGACTATATTGTAGAGGCTCAATATGCAAGATCGTAAACTGATGATGTTCTGATTATTTTAGGTACAAAGTTGTCTGCTGAACAGTTTCCCAAGACACAAGAAGAAGAGGACGATATGTCTCGTGTTCCATATGAAGTGCAGTGGGTAGCCTGATGTATGCAATGGTCTATACTAGACCAAACATTGCACATGCAGTGGGAGTATTGTGCAAGTTTATGTCAAACCCAGGGAAGGAGCATTGGACAGCAGTGAAGCGGGTTTTCAGATATTTACGTGGCACTAGTGATTATGGCTTGTGCTACCAGGGAAGACCAGGATTGGAAAGAGTGTTGGACATTCGTGGTTTTGTTTATGCGGACTGGGCTGGAGATCTGGACCAAAGAAGATCTACAAGTGGGTATGTGTTTAGCCTATTTGGAGGTGCAATCAGTTGGATGAGTAAAAGACAGTCTGTAGTGGCTCTTTCAACTACAGAGGCTGAATACATAGCAGCCACACATGCAAGAAAGGAAGCAGTTTGGTTCCAGATATTATGTTCAAGTAGGGCATTGGTGCAGCAAGCTATAAGGATATATTGTGATAGCCAAAGTGCAATTTTCTTGGCTAAGAACCCTGCTTATCATTCAAATACAAAGCACATTCATGTTCAATATCACTTTGTGAGAGATATGGTTGAGGCTAAAAGGGTGTTGCTGGTAAAGGTGGACACTTTGAAGAATGTTTCAGATGCATTGACGAAGTCTATAAGCACTCAAAAGTTCTCTTGGTGTAGAGAAATAATGGGTGTTGTAGAACTAGGCTAATGACTAAGCTCTCTTGTGGCCCCTTGTAGAAAGAAAACAACAAGTGGGAGAATGTTTGGTATCTGTTATATTCTTTCCATGACTAATCATGCACGGGGGCGGTCACAAGGGGGGAAATAGCCCCCTTGTACATTACGCTAGGCACAATGTCGAGCGGGTCACAGGGGAGCGGTAGCCTCCCCTATTGGGGTCCAGGGCAGTGCCCCGGAAAATTTTTTGGTCCTTATTTTTTGGTTCGCGGATCCGCCCATGGTTTTGTATGCTTCGGGGTTTATGTATGCTTCGGCATGTATATATATGTGTTGTAACACTAAAAGGAATATAATGAAAAATCAAGCTGGTCATCCCGATTTGGGATCCAGGGGAATATCTCTGTGTTTATCTGTTTTATGTTTTATGCTCTCGCTACTGTTTATTTTCTGTCTTTAAGATTCATTTGCAGATAATTTCTGTACAGGGTTAAAACCTACAAGTGGTACTTTAAAGATAGATCTCAAGAACAATGTTTTAGTGACATCAAACAAGCAGGGCTAACCATAAAACATCTTTGATACCTACTGTATTGAACCATTCATGAGATAAACAAGCTTAGGTGGGTCTAGAGAGAAATTAAGAATTCTCTAAAATGACCTAGCAGAGGAAAACATAGAGGCAGTAAAGAACAAACAGAGCTAAGGTGCCTTTGAAAAACATTTATTAGTCTAAAACCTTTTTCCTACTGCAATATAGAAGGATGAAACAACATGATACATAAGAAAACATGAACTAAATAGAAGCACATCACCATTAACCAAGCTCGGGGATCCTGCAAGCAAGCCTTCTCTATCATCAACCAAGACAAGCCATTCATAAACTCCACAACACCAATTTCTTCTTCAATCTCCAAAAAACCATATATTGCTCTCAAGAGTCATCAAATGTCAACCTTTTACAATAAGGCCCTCATGCACTATTTATCTATAAAAAGAGGGAAAAAACCCTAACTAGGGTTTTAAAATGTCAAAAATAGTCATAAATGTCATTTATGCCTAAGAGACCATGCAAGGCCCAAGGCACAAAATATCTCATGAAATAAATGCAAAAATAACTCCTAGCACCAAAATTTGGAGTGATTTTCCTTAAAAACACTAAAATATTATTTTTCCATTAATGAGTGTCTTTTGTTGACTTTTTTGGCCAAAAATATACAGTGAGGTCTAAACGCATAGTGTCTACATGGGAGAAACTGGGTCCACTTGCAACCAAGTTTTGATGACCTTCCTGATGTCAGAATTGGCTCCGTGATGGCCCGTTGGAAAGCCTGCTGATTATACTTTCCAAAAATTACCTTATTTTTCTAATTGAGCTCCATTTACCTGTCCAAAAAGGAAATCTCCCAAAACTTCTCTAGATGCAGCGTCAAGCTTGAAAATGAGTCAGAAAGGTGAAAAATATGGTGTTTTTGAGCCTTTTGAGGGACCAAAAATGCTCCAAATGCTCTGAAATTTGGTGAGCATGTTTTACTTGAGGTGAGGATTCAAAAAATGCAAATTTTTCCTCCTGAGATTGTTTGAGGTGAAAGCGTAGCACTAGGGGTGTTGCACTTAGAGGCCTCAAAATTTGTCAAAAATTTCCCAAAATTGGCAGAAGTCTTCCTTATGGGGTTTGAGAGGCCTGTAGAGAATATTCAGCCAAGATTCCATGGTTTTCTTTGTCTTTTTCCTCTTTGAGTACTTGTATTTTGGCATGGGCCTTTTTTAGTTTAGCCCTTGCAATTTGGTTTCTCCGGGCATAATTGTTGGTCATCTTCTTTTACCTTTTCGTTGCCTTTATCTAGTGGCTTAGTGGATGTGAAAGGCATGGCCCCTTGCCCTTTTGAGGTAGCAAACACATGCCTTTCCCCCTATTTGGTATACCAATGAAAAAGGCTCAACTATGCTCATTTTGGTTTTTTCATCATGGTTTCCATCATTTGTTTCCATGTATTCCTCTTCATCACCTAGACTGCTGCTTACCTCTTTATCTTCAACATCAGCCTCACTTTTAGCCTCTTCACTAATTTCTGCATTTTCTTTTTGTTCCTCATTGTAGTTGCTTACCTCATCATTGTTGTGATCTTCATTTTCACTATCAGCCTCTTCATTTTCTTCACTGTTTTCATGACTTTCATGACTGTCTTCTTCCTCACTGATGTTTTCTTTATTGGTGTCCATGCTATCTTCAGCCTCTTCATTTTTTGTATTGTTATCATATTCATTTTGGCTACTCTCTTCATCATTTCCCTCATCTCTATCATGACGATGAGCCTCACTGTTTTGACTGTCATTAAGGCTCGTAGTCTCACTGTTGTCCTTAGGATCATCCTCTATCTCTTTGTCACTTGCCTCATCTTCATTTGTTTGTTCCATGCTAACATCACTGCTCCCTACCTCTTCATTTTCTTCCTCTTTATTGTCCTCTTCTTCAAATCACTGCAACCATACTACTTCATACCCTACTTGACTGATATATTCTTGTTTGTAGATGATGGAGTTTGAAACAGGTTTTTTTAGCCAATTTTCAATGCCCTTGAAAGTCCTTTAATGTCAGCTTGAAGGATTTTTCGATGTTTTTTGGGTGCTTGTAGGTGAAGGAGGAGCTTCAGGTGAAAGCTTAGTGCCTGCATGCAGATTCGAGCTTGTCGGGATATGAACGTGCAGTGCTTGCACGTGTTTCGGGCTAGTCGGGTCTGTGAACGCGCAGCGCCTCCACGCATTTTGGGCCTGTTGGGCTTTCCTGGGTGAATGCGTAGTGCGCCTCTGAATGCGCAACGCCTACCTCTGAACACGCAGCGCAGTGCAAATTTTCACAGGGAATTCCTCCAAACGCACAGTGCCGCCCTAAATGTGCATCACACAAAATTTTGCCCAGTTTGACTTAAAAACTTAAATTTCTTCTTCCTTTAAAAACTTCAACTCTCTGCAAGTGAACCATGATTAATATGAAATGAAAAAATGACTTGTAATAGACCTGGGAATCAGTTTTGAACTTTGTAAACCCATTATTTGGTGTTTTAAGTCATTTTCACTTTCTTTTACTAATGTTCTTTTACCCTTTACTTGCAGGTTGTTGGAGATATGACACTTGCTTCCTTCTAATCCTAGAGGCATGATAGATTAATTTTGACACTTTGGGACTCAAGACAGAAGACAGCATCTTTAGGAAATTTCTTGTAGCTTCCATTACAATATTGAAACTTGTCCTTTTACCTTGGCTGGTTGTTTGTACAATTTCTTGCAGATGATTTGAGATGATGAATTTGAACCTTTCACACTGATACTCTTTACCTTCTACAGGTTTGCTTCATGCTTGGATTTTTATGCCATCTTCAGGTTTTTTTTCTACATTTGATCACTGCTTGGCACACTGCTGGACTGCCAAGTGTAAACCCTGGTTCCTCTTAGAGCCAAGTTCTTCCTGTCTTCTTTACTACAAGATGTTATTCAATAGGGAAAAACCACTTACCTGATCAATTTTCAAATATTTTTGGAGGACCCTCAACAATATTTTGGAAGCTTTTGAGGTGATTTGAGTTGTTAGAGGGCTTAGAAGCTTTTCCTGTCTAAAGGCGCAGTGCCAGTTTCCGAAGGCGTAGAGCCTTTTTGCAGAGGGAATTTTGAGGCCTTCCCAATGTCCAAATTGGACCCATGATATCTAGTTAGAAATATTATCCTTTCTAATTTCCAAATGTACATTTTTTTTCTCTAATTGGTGTTGATTTGACCTGTCAAAAGTTGATTCTCCCAAGACTGGTCAAAACGTGTTGAATGATGGTGCAGAAATGCATAGTTCTGGTGCATACAACTTTTGGATGCCTTCCTCAACTCCAAATTGAGCTCATGATTTCTCATTGGAAATATTATCCTGTTGGACTTCGAAATATACCATTTTTCTCTGATTGGAGTTGATATGACCTTTCAAAAGTTAATTCTCCCAAGACTGGTCAAAAAGTGTTGAATGATGATGCAGAAATGAAGAGTGCTGGTGCAAACAAATTTTGGATGTCTTCCTCAACTCCAAATTGAGATCATGATAGCTCATTGGAAATATCTTCTATTATAGTTTTCTTTGGACCCATCAAGCAAGTCATTAGGACACTCCAGCTATGATAAAACCTGAATTTCCCAAGGTCACTCTAGAAGTGCATCAATTCTCCCGTGACACCTATATTTTTGACATTGCTCCCAAACCATGATACCTGTGTAAAAACTGAAGGAGGTTTTTATTCGTGGACCTATGATGGAAAAAAAATCTCTCAATTTTTTCAAATTCATCTTTGTTTGGTCAGAAACATATTTTATAGCAAAACTGGCCCTAGGTGTGGCAAATGATTTTTCCTTTGGAATGAATTCTTGGAAAATGATGGAGGCATGATGTTTATGAGTTGGTATGGCTTTATTCTTGTTGATATGACCTATAATATGGATCCTTTTCTCCTATGCCTCTTTTCCATAGAAAACCCTAGCATAGCTGGAAGGGGAAATTAGGGTTTGGTGTAGGCAAAACAGGGGATTTAGGACTTCCTTGTAGAGGGAAGGGAATGAAGGGGTTAAGGGTTGTCTAAATTCTTGGGGAAATTTTTGGGGATAGGGATAGATGTTAGAGAGTAGGGGAAAGTTTAATTTCAAGTATTTAGTGAGGGTAAGGGGTCCAAAAGGGAAAAACACAGGCCTAGTCTCAAAAAGTGTCAAATTGTAGCAATATGCTAGGTTTTGTAGAAAAATGATGTGTTTGAGGGATATGAGTGATGGGAAGTGTTTATGAAGGTATAATAAGGATAGGGGAAGGTGTAATAACATCAGGATACAAGCCTTGTTGATGATTTACCCATGAAAGTTATGAAACCAAGAAAAATGCCCTTAAAAACCCTAGTCATCTACAAGAACAAAGGTATGTAAAAGCACATAAGAAGTCTTTTAGGAGCAGCAGGGTGACCATGAAATGGAAAAATCGTAGAATAGTGAAAAAAATTCTCTAAAGATAATGAAGGCTGTGAGATTTCTAAAACTCACAATGTTCATGGAAATTTGTTTTTAGAAATCTAGGACCAATATATAGTCATCTACAGATAGTAAAAATTATTGATGACTAACACTATCTCCTGAGTCAATTTTTCTTATTCTAGTATTTGTGTTGCTTCTTCCACCTGGGATTGCCTTTATTATTCCTCCTCTCTTCCTCTTTTTCTTGTGCCTTCTCAATAAACTCATCTCGCTTCCTCTTGTCTTATTCTTCTGCTTCCCTCCTCTCATTTTCTTGAATATATACTAGGTTCAAAGGATCAACTTTACATTTCCTTTAGCTTTCTCCTCTCGAATCATATCTGATCCTTTTCCTAGGAGCACTATTTACTTGAGGGGTTATTTTTTCTTCCTCCTGCACCTGCATGTCTTGAGTTGGTGGACCTTGGGGTGAACTAGTCTCCATCCCTGGATGTGCCTTTGTGTTTTCATTGTACCAGTTCTTTACCTTCTCATATTTCTTTGTAGATATCAATGAATAACCCAAATTGAAATTAATCCTTTCACAATTTTTCCTACACACTCTCCTAGGATCATATCCACGAATTTTTTTAGTCACAAAGCGTAGGTGATCCAACTTTTGTATCTTTGTTATTGTCACCTTGTGTCTCTTTAACTCATATAATTCGATCCTCAAAGGATAGGTGGGCCAAGGGAATCTTGTCCTCCTGTGAAGAGCTCCTAACAATCCCTTGTCCAACTGATTTTCTACTTCCTACATGACCACCTTATTGGTCACATATCACGGCACGATACGAGGAGATATCTAGCAACCGAAAAATCTAATGTATGTACCCTCGGGAGCTGCAAACCAATCTGGGATATCCCAAAGTGACTCCTTCACCTGATTGGTCATGCAAGTAGGATCGATCTTGAATATCACATGAAATATAATTGCAAAGAAGTCCTTTCCCAATTTGTCATATGTGCCTCTGAATCTTGATTATGATAAAACTGTGCAGTGAAAGTACATTGAAAACTTGTCCTCAAGGTTCCAATTCCAGTACAGTGTTGGGAAATTATATCATGCACATATTCCACCTAGAAGGAATGCAAACATATAGAATGGCAGTGCCTAGTTTTCCCTCAAATATGATTTTGTCTTCCCCACATGATGTTGCAATTCAAATGACAATATATCTTCTCAATTGAATAATTTACCTTCGGTTACCACCATATTGAGAATATCCAATTCTCCTCAAACACCTCACCATTCTTACACCCATGCAACCAAAAAGCCATGGCTATCAAATACTGATATACATCACTGAGAATATTTATTGAATAGAATGCGGATGGGCGATGGTGAAATTTAGCAGGCTCTCGACACCATTATTTTATGATTTCACTTGTGTCGAGGTCAGCCCATCTGGTGTAAAATTCATAGTTTGCATATTCTGTGGGCTTGAGAATCTTGTAATATGTCTGCATATATTCTCCATAATAGGTGATGATATGACCGCCACTCTCACTAAGTAGCACAAGATGATAGTCATCCATGTGTGTGATAATCCACTCAATCAAATTTTCACATGGGATGACGAGGAATATGCATGCAATTCTATGAATTCTATACTTCTTGATATTGATGTATACTTGTATGCCTTCCAAGTTCCCAGCAAACCTGTTCTGCATTAATTTGTCCTTTATCTTGCCCCACTTGAACTTAATATACTTATCAATGAACCATTGTGTATCTACATATGTTGGAATTTTTGGTTTTTTTACTTAGACAACTTCCTCAGTGCTTGCCTCTAAAGTTTCTTTGGAGGCAACTTTATGTGTAGAGGGAGGCATGGCTCCAAAAAATTATGAAAGGGTAACAATACTTGTAGCACGAACACATGTTTGTGGAAGCACACTCATAATGATAATATTAGCTTAACACAATCTACCTATGCAACAATATCTCATAAACTATATACAAATATCCATCACATGTAACTAGACATGAAAATATATCAACGATAGTATAAAATTCCTTGCATGTGTGAGAAAATAGGCATGCAACAATGATGGTGCACTTTCAAAGCATGAAGTGGAAGTCAAGGGTCATTTAGGCTTTGCAGTGCACTCATGAGCTCAAAAAAGAGAATAAAATTATCAAGGGCGCACTAGCGCACTCCGAAGGGATGAAGGAGAGGTTTTCGAGCCTTCACAGTGCACTCATGCACTCAAGGAGAGAGAGAGGGCACACTAGTGCACTCTAAAGGGATGAAGGAACATGTCTATAGTAATTTAGACCTTTAGGGTGTGCTAATGCACTCAAAGAAAAGATGGCACACCAGCACATTCTGAAAGGATGAAGGAAAATAATTTGTGTCTTCGTGGTGCATTCATGCGCTTAAGGGAGGGCGCAGTTATTCGTGACATAGAAGTGCACTCAAGAGGAAAACTTGATTGTTTTGGGAGAATTTTTTAAAGTTTGATTGGGCTTTGAGTTCCATAAGTGTGCTCTGCCTTTTGAAAAACTCAAGAACAAATTTGAAAATAATATTTCATTATAAGAATGAGAAGAAGAAGGATCTACAAGCTTATATGGATGTTGTCACAATCATGTTGATGGATGTGAAGAGTTGATGGATGTGAAGAGTTTCATCATGCGACAAAAAATTAACACTTTCAAAATGAAGATTGAATAGAAATGCTAGAAAATAAACTGAAAAACAAAGAAACACCAACAAGAAAATCAAGATTGACAGTGAAATCATTAAAGGCAATGCATAGATTCGACATGCAAAACTTACTTGTAACGTTGTTTTATGAAGATTTCCTTGATCCAAAACTGTACACCCAACCCAGATGAGAATGATTATGCAAATGAATTATTAATTGGGTTAAAATATTTTACATGCAAAACTTATTCATGCATGACTGTCACTTGTCAACAAGTGAAAGGAAAGGGAAGGTAAGTGGGCTCCTATTTTCTAGGATTGTGCCCACATGCAAACAAGAGACTCATGCATGAACCTAGGAAGAGTGCAAGTATTCAGCATGAAGGAGTGCACTCAAGGCATACACACTTTCTCAACATGAAGGATTGTGCTCAAGGAGGGCACACTTCTTTAACCCGAAGGAGTGTGCTCAACCCAAGCGCATGTCTTCATCAACTTGGAGTGTGGTTGTTCCTTTAAGGTTGATTTTCTTTCTTTTGTTTGATTTTTCTTTTATTTTTAGTGTTTTTGGAGTGTGTGCATGGTGAAAAGGCTAGTTCCTAAGTCAAGATAAGTCATGAGTTCACCTAACCATGGACTAGATAACTCAAGTGATTCTAATCGTTAAGTGACAAAATTTAGGAAACATTGACTTAGGAGGATGCGAAACTAGGATGAAACACACAAATAAAAAATCAAACAACATGATGACACTAAGGGGATTGAAATTATAGTTGATGTAGGATCGAAAAATGACTTAGGAAAATTTTTTGGAGGGTCGTTATCGCAACAACAACACTTGGAGACACACTGGGAGAACCCTGACTTCTCTGAAATGGTTTCATTTAGGTGCAAAGTCTCAATTTTCCAGGAAGTATTGATTGAATCATTGGATTACCTCAGCTCCCCATTCTTACCTGGTTTAATATATAATCTTCCCTATTCCATTTCTCGGTGTAACACAACATCAAACAAACCATATCATTATCCTGTCGATGTAAGGAAGGTTAATATAGTACATTGAGTTAAAAACAATCATAGTATGAGTTTTACATCTCTATGTTGCTCCACTTCTAACAGGCTTGCATAGTACCCCAAAGGAGTCACTTCAAGAACAAAAATTTTGCTTTACTACCAATGAGCCTGGACAGTACCTCAACGAAGTCTCTTTCTTCAACTGACTATACATGAAGCCTTTCTCTTCTTTCCCCCTTTATTTTTCTTTATATTTTTAAAGTAATGTGCATATACACTTATTATTTCTCAATAGGAAGAAGAGGGATCCCAACTTATAGATAGCAGAGGAGGTTTCTCCTTCATAGATAGGTTTTAGACCTTTGATGATTTGTTCGCTAAATTTTTTCCCCTTATCTTACTCTAGACAGATAGATAAGAAAGAACACATTATTCATAAACAGGAACCGAGTGCATGAATGAGAATCCTAGATAGGTGCGGGCATCATGGTTTTCTTACATCTTCTTGGCTGAAGGATCGTATTTTCCATCAAAAAATCATCGACTCGAAAGTGACAAACTAAACCAAGGAAGAGGGTAACAAATAAGCCAAGGGTTTCATGTTACAACAACTTTCCTTTTACAAAATTTTAGCCACATCATCTTGAAGCTCAAAACCAGCTTTATTAAAGAACATATAAAAGAAAAAACAATCAAAATTAGGAAAAATGAAAACAAAAAATAGGAATGAAATGAATCTGAGTAAATGAAACCCATCTTATCCTAAACTAAACAATACAAGGTCAGGTCATGTGAAATGGAACTTCCAATACATACATAGAAGCTACTCCTGACCTTTGGATTGAAATATGTGATCGTGTAAAACCAAAATAAAAATTAGTGCAGAGAAAAGGAAAGATTGTTCAAACATTTCCACTGACAAAAAGGCACAGGAAGTGCAAACACAACGGTGTATCACACTCAACTTCTCTTTCAAACAATAGACTCCACAAAAACAGTGATGACCAAGTATATGACCATACAAGACTCAATTAAGCATATGCAAGTATAGGCCATGAGACATGGGTCCAGACTGATAATATTTTTCTAAAGAGTCTGCAATAGGATCATGGAAACAACCTTTAGGAAAAATTTGACAAGAAAGACTAAACAAAGACATATATGTATCATAAGCGATGCTAATAGGTTGAACACAATCCATGTTTTCATGCGAGTGAAATTATTTGATGGATGACGTAAGAGATTCATTAATATCCTTCTTTATTTCCATATCACATATTAGACATTTGCTTGAGGTGGGATATAGCGGTGGAAGTTCAATAGTCATACTAAAATTCCTTCCGTGAGGGTTGAAAATTTTTACTTGAAGAAAATAAACATCCCTCAGGAGAGAGTCAACATCCCACATGATGACACTAATGATGAAATCGTACAAAAGAACTATGAACTGACCAAAATCACAAATACTGCCATGGTGACAGGAACCTGACATAACCATCAACGTAAGTTGAATTTTCCTACTCACTTGACTTAACTTTGAATTTCGAGAAAACTCTATCAACTGCTTATCAAAACAAGAATCCTTATTTAAATCATGATATTCGAAAGAAGATATATTTTCAAGATGACCGAAAAAATCCTCAATGATAACCATGTCATCTTCTTGATAAAAAGGAGGTATACTTGAAATAAAATATTTGATAATCACATCAAAATCCGTTTGAAATTCTTGCAAATATTAATCTTCTTGTAGGAAAAAAGAGTCATCTATATTACTTGAAAAATTATTACCATAAAATATGGAGAAAAGGAAATCATTAGGGTCATGGTTGTCCAAGGGCTTGATTTGATTAACGTGTAAGGGGTGAACTCATGAGATATCAAGATTTGAATATAGTTAATTGATAATATTATATGAATCACCATCCCAAGAAAGATGTGAAAGAAAAATTAATTCTTCATCAACAAATTTATCTTTAGGTTTAATGATCGGTTGAGGTTCAAAACACGGAACATCAAAAGGAGGGGGACATGGAACACAAGGCATGTTTGGTTCTTCCTCAAGATGCTAAAATTCCTTTGATTAGGAGGACATAATGAAACAGATTAAAAAAAAATTCTTGACATCCAGAATAGGAAACAAAACTTTGCATCCAAGAACTTCCAATTCACATCCTCATCTGGTAATTCATAAAAAAGATGGAGGAATTGGTCAGCGAAATGTTAAATATATTATTTTATTCCATTTTAAGCCAACCAATTTCATTGAGAACATCTTAGTATTAATATTTTTCAAATATGTGACGAAGCTCATTAACCAATTTCTTGAAAGATGAAATAGAAGCAATGGGTATGGAATAACACCATTGCTTCGTACAACCATCCAATGTATGGCCAAAAAATAGTGAAAAGATGTCTTCAGAATAAATGTGTCTTTAGAATAAATGCCACTTGAAAAATAAAATTGAATTAATTCAATTATGTAATCAAGGACGATTATTGTACCCTTGCCATCAAATTTAAAATGTGACAAGTTATGTTAAACATATGCGTGGATTTAAATATCTAAAGCTTTCAAAAAAAATCTCGAGATTATGATCTGGGATGAAGCCATTAAAGTTAAGAGATTCAAACAAACTTTATAGGCTCATCTTGTAATTTGGCCCTCCTTCTAGCACCAAGAATGTTAACAGTGTTGGATGCCACCAACATTGTAAGGGGATATCCCTAATGCGAAGTCCCAATTAGACCTCACATTGTTTGGTGTAGGAGTCCCATCCGGTCATATGGTCTGACCATCATTGGAAAGGTTTCAAATATATTCCTTGGTCACGATTACATAAAAGAGAATATAACACCTCTTTGGGGCAACAAGTATGTGTTTATAACTGTAGCAAGAAAGTCTTAATTTGACTTTTCCATGATCAAATTGAGAAAAATCGAATTTCCACATATGAAGACAACTTGGATGCATTTAATTAGTGACATTCCTCTTGTCACTCAGTTAGCTCAGTAAATTTGAGTTAAGGGCTTGTACTTCAGTTAAGCATGTGTGATTCCTAATTTGTAGCAATTGAATTCATTTATTTTTAATTTTATTCAGTTAAACTAGTTCTAACTGCATGATTCCCATCCGGTCATATGATTCGACCACTCTTGGAAAGGTTTCAAAGGTATGCCTTGGTTACGATTATACACAAGAGAACACAACACCTCTTTGGGGAAACACGAATGTGAGATTTGTGAGACATCCAGTGTAAGTTGTACGAGGGAGACTTCCATGGCTGGTAAAGAAAACAAGCCACCAGATAGAAAAGTAATAGTACTATCCTAAAGGGGGAGCTGACAAGGAAGATAAATACTTGTTGATTACCTACATATTAGTATACATAATAAATAATAATCATTAAATAATAACATCAATCATTCAATAACAACCATATCTAAGCAAAAAATTAGTTTATTAACTTAGTATGTGATTAAAGCAACATATATCATAAACATAATAAAAATAGTCATACTATATCTATGATACATGTATGAAGAAGTATTGGCTCATAAAGATTCTTATTAAGAATGAAAGATCCCAAGTACACTATTGCACAGATGAAACACTATATCCAATAATGGAACATGAACCCATAACTTGCTTCTCCAAATAATTATATATCTCCTATGTACTACAAGAGAAGCCAAGGCAAGACCTCTAGAATCCAAGCCCATTTCTTGAGTTATGAGGATCTAATTATAACAAATAACAATGACCTTTGAGATTCATCATGACTCTTCAGCTTCTATGATTTTTCATATTCTATACAACTTATTAGATTTCATATGTGGCTATTCACATCCCACATGTGTCCCTTGGACTTAACCACATACCATTTATTGAATAAGACAAATTACACATGAGACGGTGGCTATATAAGACAAAATTGATGATGGGAACAAAGAATCATCAAATTGATAATTCATTTGCTTCCTCATGGAGCTCATTTGTAATGTAAGTGTGCCATGCCCTAAAATCTGTTGAGATGGATTTAACCTGAACTAGAAAGTACCCTATGTAGCGCATATTCACCTCTAGTGCCTCCGTCAATATGTTCTTGAAGTTTTATTGTAAATTATTCCATAGCCATGAAATTTTCATATGATATTTGACTAGTGCGATGGCATACTGTAGAATAATGTCTTTGGTAACCTACAAGCCTTTCTGTTCTATTGCTTGCTTTATTTTTTCAATGTATTTCCTGATATCCTAGAAGAATATTTCTATGCCTTTAATTTCTTCCAGTGACCCTATAGAAGGTACCCCATGATTTTGTGTTAGAGATTCAAAACCATTGTGCAGTCGATTATATGCAACAATAGTACTAATCAACTATTCTCCAAGACACATGTAGTTTTGATGGTGGAGTCTCAGCGGAACTCTATCTTTTTCAACAATAATCTTGTCTTTCTTTTCCAAATGTTGCAGAGCATCCCGATACTTGGAAACCCACTCCTAAAGATGGAAGACTGCTTTATTTTCTACTTTCAGGAGTTTCACCACTTCCTGTGCATTCTTCTGAATGCCAAAAATAGGATCCACCACTTCTTATAGAAGTATCATCTCATCATATAACTATGCCATGGTGTCCTCCATTGGCCCCAGTTCCTCTTGCATAACTGACTACCATTCTACAGTGTTGAAGCTTTGTGATGATAACCTTTGATTCTTCATCGCAAGATGTTCTTCCTGTTGCTTCACCGCAGCAAGTTATCTTCTCATTCTAGCATTTTCATTCAAAAAGTACTCATAATTATCATGTTTCATTGTAGAAAAACCAACTTTTCCACCATAATTTATTTGGGACTCCTTATGGTGTTGGAAGTTATCACCTTATTTGTAGAAACCGAGATGGATTATGAGGATCATTTAGGAAGTATATATGCCTCTATTTTACAATCCTCTTCTTAAGATGATCAAACGCTATACTGCACACATCCATGACTTTGTCTATTGGTGGAAGGGTGATTCCCATTTCTTCGAATGGAATATGAAAACCTATGAGGGGAGGTTCCTTTCAAGATCCCATCCATGGGTTGGATGGTATCCTCTTCCTCCAAATTTTCCTCTTCTCTCTCCCGATTCAACTATTCTTCTTCCAGTCTCTGTGCTACTTCTTCCTCTTGGGACAACCTTTGTTGTTCCTCCTCTATTCTTCTCCTCTCTTCCTATTCTTCTTGTTTCTTCTTCTTGAATAACTCTTATGTTCAAAGGATTAATTTTCCATTTCTTAATGCTTTCTCCCATCGAATCATCTGAATAAACTCATCTCACTTCCTCTTCTCTTCTTCTTCTGCTTCCCTCCTCTCTTCTTCTTGAATAACTCCTATGTTCAAAGGATTAATTTTCAATTTCCTGTTGCTTTCTCCCGTCGAATCATATTTGATCCTTTTCCTAGGAGCACTCTTTAATTGAGGGGTTATCTATTCTACCTCCTGCACCCGCATGTCTTGAGATGATGTATCTTGGGGTGAACTGGTCTCCATCCCTAGATGTGCCTTTTTTTTCATTGTACCAATTCTTTAATTTCTCATCTTCTATTGTAGATATTAATTAATAACCCCAATTGAAACCAATCCTTTCACAATGTTGCTTGCACGCTCTTTTGGGATCATATCCATGAAAGTATTTAGTCGCAAAGTGCAGGCGATCCAGCTCTTATATATCTATTGTTTTTGCCTTTTTTTCTCTTTAACTCATATAATCTGATCCTCAAAGGGAAGGTGGTCCAAGGGGATTTCTTTCTCCTGTAAATAAATTTTGACAATCCCTTGTCCAATAGATTTTCTACTTCTTGCATGACCACCTTATTGGTCACATAACATGGCATGAGATGAGGGGATATTTGAAAATCAAAACATCTGGTGTATGCACCCTCGGGAGCTCCAAACCAATCTGTGATATCCTAGAGTGACTCCTTCACCTGATCGATCATGCAAGGAGGATTGATCTCGAATATCATGTGAAACATAACTGCAAAGAAGTGCTCACCTAATTTTTCATATGCACCTACGAAGGTTGATTCTAATAACACTCTACAGTCAAAGTGCATTGGAAACTTGTCCTTAGGGGTCTAGTTCCAGTATAGTGTTGGGAAATTATATTTTGCACATATTCCACCTAGAAGGAATGTCGACATATAGAACTATGGTGCCTGGTTTTCCCTAAAATATTCTTTCGTCTGCCCCACATGAAGTTTTAATTCAAATGAAAATATACCTACCCAATTGAATATTTTACCATGGTTTACCACCATATTGATCATATATATCCAATTATCCTCAAACAACTCAGCGTTGTTGCGCCCATGGAACCGACAACACATGCCTATTAGATACGGATATACATCTATGATAATATTTGTCTAATATATTGTGGATGTGTGATGGTGAAACTTAGTGTAACATACACCTCCCCTCAAATCTACCCAAGTAACCAGCCAACCGGGGTAAACACGAGATGAGGGAAGTTAAGAGCTAACTCAACCTCCTTGGTGACTTGAAGGAAGTGGAATCGACATGGAAAACCATAACACAAACCCATGTACCTTCTATAGGACCCCCAGAGGCTATTACAGTCATCCACCTGATTTTTCCCCAGGTCCCATTGAATTTTAATGAAGAAAAACTTTGAACGCTCCCTTAATATGGGCAAGGATGTGTCTGGGAGTCTCTAGACACTCCCACAACATAGCCATGTATGCATCTAGGGGATTTTTCCCTCAGACGTGTGTTAGCGTATGCTTTATTTATGGAAACTTTTTAGCCCAGAATTTAGGGCACTGCTCAGAACTTCATGTAGCTTCCAAAATCCGTCAAACACATGATGACAATGCCAGTGAACCAAAAATCGAATCCAGGACAAGGCTTGACCATCCCTAACTGGGACTGACATTTTGTCAAACACTTGGCATTAATGAAATCTACAGGTCTAGGATACAAGACAGAGAATAAATGACTGAAAACTCTTATGAGACATCACAAGAAGGATCATCGCTCTCTTCCTTGAACTGTTATAACATCAATTAGGTCTTGCATCCATTCTTTTAACATTTACAAGTAAATGAATGAAATAACCATGAATTGAACCAGTCATATAACCATGCATATAGCCAATATAAAACCATGTAAATAACAGTGAGATAAAAACCATTAAATCCACACATTAATAAGTACAAAATAAAGATAAATTTTCTTTTATTAACATAGGAAATAACCGACCAAGTTCGAGACTTCGACGTACCACCTGACCATAGACATGGTTGAGCCAAATGTCTCTTTAGCCATTCATCCTTGTTCCATATTACAAGAATGAATGTGGTATCTCATGGATAAACCAATCCAAAACAACCAAGGGAATCTAGAGGTTAAACCACCTCCACCCTCAACATACTGTGATCACACCAAAATCGATGCCGATATAATGAAACTGAATCGAGATTGGAATGCCTATGGAATCCATCAGTAACCTTGAGGATTTTTTTGTCTCCTTGTCTCTCAAGCTTTACCACAATCCACAGCGGATCACTAGGACCTAAATTGAGACACCACCCTCAAGATTTACTGTGTATCCCACCAAAACCGTTCAAGTGATTCCTAGGCCTTTGGGAATTTCCTTCAGACCACCTCCACCACTGGATTCAAAAATCCATCTGGAAATTCCAGAGCTCAAAATCGACATCAAATCCCATCACACCGTGGCTATCCAGAAAAAGGAAAGGCTAGATTGAAAACCATTGTCAAAACCTGACAAAACCATGCCACCTAAATCAAGAGAACCAAATATCAACATGCATAAGACATGCATGTCCAAACTAGTTGGGAAATCACACATGCAATATGTTACCAACAAGTATTCATGTTGAAGTTGCTAGATCCTGCTCTTCCCTGCTTGATCTTTTCTTTCCTTTCCTTTCCTTTTCCTTCCTTTCCTTTCTTTTCTCTTTCTTGTATCAATGCTTAAATGCTCCAATAAAACTCTAAGTATCCAAGAGTGTGTGAGAGAGGGAATAATCAAAGAGATCCAAAATTGAATTTACAAAAGGTACCAACTAATCCTCAAAAGCATTTTTATTAATGAGGCCTTTATTTTCTTCATTTCCCTCCTCACATGCAACCTGTGACCTTTTAACTTCATTTTCTCCTAATTCCCTTTATTTTCATAAATAAATGTGCCAAAAAGAAATTTTTCCTCTTTAATGCAATAGCCATTGCCTTTTCCAATTTCCCCTTAGCCATAAACACATACAGTGATGCCCACTAGGATATCTTTGCCCAACATTCCACTTGGAATATGTGTCACTTAACCGTGTTCTTATTTTTTGCCTTAATATTACATGAACTTTTAACCCAAGTCTGTTACACTTAGTAGGTTCTTGACACCATGATTTTATGATGTCACTTGTGTCAAGGTTGACCCATCTGGTGTAAAAGTTCGTGTTTAAATATTCTACGAGCATGATAATCTTGTAATATTTTTTGCATATCTTCTCCATAATAGGTGGCTATCTGATTGCCACTTTCACTATGAAGCACAAGATGAGAGTCATTCATGTGTGTGAGAATCCACTCAATCACCTCTACACATGGTATGACAAGGAATCTACATGCGATTCTATGCATTGTGGACTTCTTGATGTTGTTGTATGCTTGTATGTCTTACAAGTTCTCAGTAAAACTTTTTCGCATGAATTTTTTCTTTATCTTGACCCACGTGACCTTGGTAGACTTATCAATGAAGCATTGTGTATCTACATATATTGGAATGGTCAACTTTTTTAATTCAACAACTTCCTGAGTGCCTGTCTTTGAATTTTCTTTGGAGGCCACTTTATGTGTAGAGGGAGGCATGACTCTAACAGATGATGAAAACCTAACAATACTTGTAGCAAGAACACCTGCTTGTGGAAGCACACTCATAATGACAATATTAGCTTAATTTAATCTACCCATATGCACAAATATCTCATAAATTATGTACAAAGAGCCACCACATGTAACTAGACATGAAAATATATCAATGAAATTACAAAATCCCTTGCATGCATCATAAAATAGGAATGCAACAAGGAGGGAAAACTTTCACAACATGATGAGGAAGTCAGGGGTCATTTAGGGGTTTGCAGTCCGCTCATGCACTCAAGAAAGAGAATAAAATCATCAAGGGTGCACTCGCACACTCCAAAGGGATGAAGGAAATGGTTTTCAAGCTTTCACAATGCGCTTATGCACTCAAGGAGAGAGAGGACGCATTGGCACCCTCCGAAGGAATGAAGGAATGTGTCTCCAGGACTTCAAGCTTTCAGGGTGCACTCATGCACTCAAAGGTATCGAGAGTGCACTAGCACATGGTGAAGGGATGAAGGAAAATCACTCGTGTCTTCGTGGTGTGATCATGCGCTTAAGGAGGGCACAATTCTATATGATGAAGAAGCGCACTCAAAAGGAAAACTTAACTATTTTGGGAGCATTTTTCAAGGTTGATTGGGCTTCGAGTTCTAGAAGTGACCTTTTCCTGTTGAAATCTCAAGAAAAAGTTTGACAACAAGATTTCATGATAAGAATGAGAAGAAGAAGGATCTGCAAGATTATATGGATGTTGTCACAATCAAGGTGGAATGTGGAAGGTTGAGAGATGTGAAGAGTTTCAACATGTGGCAACAAATTAACACTAACATAATGAAGATTGAATAGAAACACCAGTAAATAAACTGAAAAGCAAAGAAACACAAGCAAGAAAATCAAGATCGACAGTGACATCATGAAAGACAATGAATATATTTGACATGAAAAACTTACTTGTAACAATGGTTGATGAAGAGTTTCTTGATCCATAGTTGTGCACCCAACCCAGATGATAATGATTATGCAAACGAATTATTAAGTGGGTTAATTTAAAATATTTTACATGCAAAACTACTTCATGCATGACCACCACTTGTCGACGAGTGAAAGGAAAGGAAATTTAGGTGGGATTTTATTTTTTAGGAGTGTGCCCACTTGCAACCAAGAGTCTCATGCATGCACCCCTCAAGAGTGCATGTCTTCAACACAAATGAGTGCACTCAAGGCAAGCACACTTGCTCAACATGAAGGACTGTTCTCAAGGAGGGCACATTTCTTCAACCCGAAGGAGTGCGCTCAACCCAAGCGCATGTCACCATTAACTTGGAGTGCACTTTTTCCTTTAAGGTTGATTTTCTTGCTTTTGTTTTATTTCTCTGTGCATTTGAGTGTTTTTCGAGTGTGTGCATGGAAAAAAATGGTAGTTTTTAAGTCAAGATAAGTCATGAGTTCACCTAACCATGGACTAGATAACTCAAGCACTTCTAATAGTTAAGTGACAACACTTAGGAAACATTGACTTAGGTGTTTGTGACACTAGCAGAAAACACACAAATAACAAATCAAACAACACGACGAAACTAAGGGGATTGAAATGACAGTTGATGTAGGCTCCAAAATTGACTTTGGAAAAATATTCTGAGGGTCGTTGTCGTAGCGAAAACAGAGAGATAGATGGTTAGGTTAAAAGAGGTTAGGGGTTGATTAGGCTATGAATAGGGGGGGGGAATTAACTATATTAATTAAATTTGTGATTAAATTAAAATGGAGAGGGGGAGGTTTTAAAAATTAATAAAAGATAAAAGTACGATAAAGGGGAAGCAGATTAATAAAAGATAAAAATAGATGAAAGGCTAGCAAAAATGGCAAGGGAAAATTATAGATTAACATTATGAATGAGAGGCGTTAATTTTGCGCAATTCATGATTTATTCTTGTTTTTATTTTTCTAATTTATGTTATTCTAGAAACTAGTATAACCTCTAACCTTTGACTTGGGAATTCTAACGTTCCTTTTGACCTATCAATTCTAACATCCCTCTCCTTTCATTGCACCTATATAATCCTATTTTCACTCTTTTCTAACGATTCTTCTTATTTTGGTCCCTGAGAATGGGTGGAGTGTCCACCCAGAATGTTGGACATAATCCTCGTACCACACACATTGTAAAGACATCCAGAAATAACATTACTATAATTTAATTTTTATATTTTGTAAATTAATATATATCAAGTAATGACCAATGATATATATTGGAGAATTATATTGAGTGAAATTTTTGGAACATAGTGGAGTTACATTAACAATCTGTATCTTACCAAAATTTTGAAGTAGGAAGGTCTAATTCATATTTTCAAATAGTGTCAACAGCACAAGATGAACATAGTTAACTTAATTTGTCAAATACTGAAAAGTGCTATAGTCCAACATTTCTTCCATGAATATATTTTAATGAATTTATTACATAACAATAGAGAAAAAAAAATTTGATTAATCTGCTTTCAATAGACTTTGAGAAACCTAATCTTGTTATTTTTCTTGAGATATGGAGTCACTTAAGATAGAGGAGGGGTTGAAGGAGATTTATCTCGCAAAACTAGCTAATGATCGTTGGAAGAACCTACCCATAAGTTTTACTTTCATTGATTCTTTATACTATTCATTTACCCATTTGGATAATTAGCAACAATAGTGCTTGTGCCAAAAAAATCCCTACACCGCAAGGAGACACCCCCCTAATATATTTGAGTCTAATAAAAATATTTGTGAATTAAAATAATTTCAAGTACGAATCCAAGATTGAAATCCATTTATACAAAATTTTCTAGCATATGTATCAATATTTATCCATTGAGTTTCACGAGAGACAAAATCAAACTTTACTAGAGAAGATCCATATCCTGGAGGGAGGGGAAACCACATAGATGCAGTGGTAGATTTAGATGTTGCACCCAAACAAGAGTATACATTTAAACTTTTGTTGATGGATCAAAACAAGGAGACCAATGCTTTAGGAACATGCAAACATGACCCCAATACCATGGAATTGAGTTAGAAATCAAGTCCCTCTCTTCAACAATATCAAACTCAACAACCAAAAAACCTTCTATGTACGGGTGGATGAAAAATTATTTCTTGATCAGAGGTTGATCAGAGGGAGCCAATTTTTCATGAGCCAGGAATGAAGATTTGTAGGTAGTAGCTAAAAGGAAAAGAAATGAAAAAACAAACTACCATATTTGATAAAATATGATGCCTCATCAGCCTCTGAGCCAATGGGAATGGAAATGGAGGGAGCTTCATGAACTATAATAGAGAAATAAATGACAAAAGACTACTGAGAGATAGCTATAGGAGAGCACACGACTAGATCTAATGTTGGAAAATTGTAGGGAGACACATGATAAGGTACTAGTGAAGCACAAGGAGGCACACTAAAGAAGGCATAGGTCCAACCGGGGTCGTTGAGGAGGGGAATTATAACTAAGCATGGTAGCAAAACCAAAACCTCATTGAACCATATAGCATGAGGAAGGATTTTAGGTCCTCTCTATGTCTTCCCAGCCCTGAAATCATTTCTCTAGAAGCTTGTGTACAAGCTCGTAATGAAGGACGTGATCTTTCTTGTGAAAGTAATGAAGTGATTTGTGAAGCTTGTAAATGGAGTCCTGAACTAGATACTTATATTATTAAAGTAAGGTTAACAATTCAGACTATTCTATATCATCATCAATTTAGCTTAAAGTTGATTAGCTTTACTTTGCTAATAAGGAAGGAGTAGCAAACCATTAGTAGGATTTTCATAAGTTGAAGTTTACCGCATAATTTGTGATTATGAAATTATACTCTTCAATACTACGAAATTGTTGCAGGAATGTATCTACGGATGATTCAATGAAAATGAAATATTTTATTGAAATTTACGAGGAAATAATATTAAATGAACCTCTCCAATTTAGAGAAATTCGTAACTCAGGAAGGGTCGATATCACAAGGAAAATTTTTGGATATGAGCTGGTGCGGAAATAACTCCACAGGGATACGAGATTATTCCTGTTCCTGTGGAATTTTATGTATATGAATGTGGATCCATTTTATTTTCCCTTCTTAAATGATCCTCTCATTCACGATCGTTGTCTCATAGATATTTCCCTCAGTGAACTCATTAGCATCGAAAGATAAAACATATTATCATATTTTCTCGTTGAAATTCTTGCAATCACGGTTTGGGGAGAGATTTCTCACTCTTACTAATATTCAAGGAGAAAATCATCCACTCCATCTGAAAAGCTCCGAGTTCGACTCTTGAGCAACCCGAATCCCAATCCAATATTGAAAAAAAATTCAATGTTTTGACCTTCCCGGAGGGAATTCTCCGGGAGCTCGTGGGTGGAGGATAGGACCGTTCAATCAGCCTTGTTTCCTGGTAATTAAATAAGTTCCCTCTATCCTTACATACGCTCTATTTTTATCTATGCCATAGCTCCCAACGACATCTAGCTCCAAGGGTGGGGAACTAGTTAAAGAATGAGAAAATATTGAGAGGTGTTCATCCGGACCAAAAGACTATGTAGCAATAAATCCATAATATAGCCCAAATAAAATGATTGGACCTGAGACTTATACCCATGATGATAATGGATCCCATAGTAGACCAATTACTCTTATCATATTGAAACTCCATTTTGATCAAAATAAAAGAATGTGAAATAGGAATAGAATAACTATATAGCGTTTCCCCCATATATATGTGTTGAAGCCTCGAAAATCGTTGCTTTGAACATTGGGGGATAACCACCAGTTGGGACCTTAAGGCAGATCCTTTTCTGTTTGGTATGGTGGCTCCGACTGGATTGATAGGACCAGTTTCCTAATAATTTAAATGGGTTGGTAATGGAATGATTGGGTGAAGGGAAAATGGGACTAAATGACTAAAATAAACTATCTAATATAATCTAAAACTAACCTGGGTATCAAATGTGAATACAACTTTAAATTGTTTCAACTAACCAATAACCATGAAAATGTATTATAGTTTAATTGAAATGTGCAGTAAGAAATAAAGATAACTTTGTTTAAGAAATTAAACAGAGTTATAGTAACATATTGCATTCATCATTCATATATCATTTGCATATACTGAAAAAGATAAATATTTCTACACACTCAGAAATGATATGTATAAAAAAATATTGTAAAACGAGTACACATAAACGATAGCAATTTAAAAGAGAATATCTCACAACATAAGAAATTAATAGTGAATAGATAGAAATACCATATCCATCTTGATACTTTCCAATGCAATTTGATATCCAAATCCAGCAACTTCAATGTAAAACAGACTCCAAGATACAGAAATGCAATTCTTAAAGGCAATTTTGCACAGAATCACCAGATGTGATCCTTTATAAAAATATAAGAGTCAATGGAGTACAAAAATGTAATCTCCAAGTCAAAATATTACAAATTCAGGACCCCTTTCTAAATGCATGAAAGGGGTTTAAATAAGTACTTAATAAAACAAAATAACTAAAACTATTCCTACAATCTATCTAATAAAAAATCTAGAAACAAAGATGTGATCTTGAAGTGAACCAATTCATTGATTATTTTTTGTGTCTGATGTGCTCAGATCACAAATTTTGAGCATTTCCCTCACTTCTTCTGGATGACTAAGCTTTGAGTGTAACTGCCCTGTGTATGTGGCATCAGAGAATTCAGGAATAATGCAATCGATGGAATTTGAAAGAAATTTAATCGATGTTTGCTGAATATGAGGCTTGATAAGGTAGGTCCACATCATATCCCACGATATTCCTTGCAGTTGGCTAATTTGTTGATTCTTATTGATTATTTCTTGTTTCCATCTGTAATCAGTTTCTTTTACCCTAGGTAACTTGCCTGGGGTACAATCTGAAATAAAATTGATTGCATATAGGCTATTATTCACCAGTTGTGTTACATTGTTCATCATACTTTCAGCTCTGGATGTAGCTCCTTCCACTTTGATTAAACATTTTTCCCATTCTGCAAAAATAATTTCCTGATGTGTCTCCACAATCCTGGGAAGGTTTTCTTTTCTTCTCGACTCTGAGTCTTGCCATAAAATAAATTCGGAAATTTTTTCATCAGCTTCATCAAATTCAAGTTTAAGACTGACTCCTTCATCTACTACGGAAGATGTAATTTCACACAAGGATTATGCTTCTGCAACCTTTAGACAAAATTCATTTAATTTCTGAGACAATAACTTGCTTGTCTCAAGGGCTTCATTTTTGAACTAATCCAAATTAGGATAATTCTTAAACTTTTCCAATCTGGATTGAAACATCTTCTCTTACTCAATCTTTGAAGTCTTCTCATTTTGCAGAAGAGCTTGTAATTTTGATATCTCTTGGTTTAGTCGTTGTTGCTTTTCTAAGGTCTGTTGATCAATATTTTTCTTTTCAACAGCAAGCTGCTCTTCTAGTTGTTTGGATTTGAGCTCTTCATCCTGCAATTGTTGTTCTAACTAAATAATTTTATGTTGGTTCTCTGTAACCTGCTCTTCTAACATAGCTATTTGCAAATCTTTTGTTTCATTAATTGTGTATAGTTGCAGCACTATAGGCACCTGCGTATTGAGATAATTTAGTGAGATCCTCATATGGATTCACCTCAACATTTTTATAAACAATATTCATAAACTCCACCTGTGATGTCGAAAGTGCATCCTGGTCATTTTTCCTCCTTTTCCTTTGTTTTCTCACAACAGCCTTATGTTTAGGATAGTAAAATACATCCAGAGGAGGGATTTCTTCTATTTTCAAAATAATTTCACATGTTGGATTTTCAGGAATAACTTCTATATCCTGGTCTTCCAGAACATTAACTTGGGGATTATTCTATTGTCCTATTTGCTGGGAAAATTGTTCATATTGGCTCAGAAAATGAGGAGAAACTATAAGTTCAACAAATTCAACTACCTTTTTAGCAGCTTCCTCTCTTCCAAGTTGAGAATCTGGATTATTGTTTATATCTCCTTTTGGTTCCAGTTTAGTAACCTTACTGTTTGTGCCTCCTTTCTCAGAATGCACGTTGGTATCAGTACCAGTGCTTTCTTTTCCTGTCTGGGCTGAAGACTGCTGATTAATATGAACATCAAGTTTAGCAGTCATTTCCTTCTTCTCAGTATCAACTTTGCTGCTAATACCTTCTTTTTGTATAACAGGATTAGTTCCTGTTACTTCTTTTTGTGTCTGTATGATGACCTTGCTGGCAGATGTTTCTGTTACTATTTTGCCAGATGTATCTTCTTTTTCCTTTTGTTGTGACTCAGCTTCCTGCATAGGAACTCTTAATTGATCCAGAGGAACTTTGAGTAATCTATGGCTTCTAAACAACATAAAATTATTAAACTCTTCATCCTGGAATTTGGACTTGGCCAAATCAAAAACTTGGGACAAATTATCTACAGAAACAAATAAATCATCGAAAATATCTGGTTCATGTTCGAACCGAGCAATTGAAACAGCAGTAGTAAAATCAAATGCCACCTTCCTTGGGTCATATTGTCTCCCTGGGATTGTTGAAAGTTTAATATTGGTTAGCTTACCAACTTATTTTTCAGCATGAACAAAATTACTGAGAGTGTAATCTCCACATATAAAAGGAAAAGTAGGCCACATTAGCTTCTTGTTGTTCTTCAAAGTCCTGGACATGCCTTCTAGTGTCAATTGATATGCAATTTCCTGGGCTAACAGTTTATCTAGAACATACAAAGGAAGAATGTGTGGTTCTACAATACTTTCGAAAACTCTGATATATGTGAATATTTCTTCTCCGAACCAATCCCCAATCGAGGATAAATCAACTTTATCCTTCTCAGAAAAACTAGGAGGGAATCGACCAAAAATAATTTAATAAATCAGGATAAGAAAACTATGACAAACTCTGTAAACATGGCTTTTAAAATGCCCCTTCCACAAGAACTTGTGATATATATGAATAGGAACAGGATCTTTAGGGGTCCATTTCCATCCTAATATGGGAAATTCAGAATTGAAACACAGGGCGTCTAGAATATAAGCACAAAAATAAAAAGGATTAGTATTTCCTGAGTTTTTGTCTTTCTTATACTCAAGAATCCTATTGGCTATCTTATCAAAAAGAATGACAGCCCAGTCCATTATCTCATAATTTATAGCATCATGTATTAATGGCACCATTTTTATAGAAAACCTAGCTGAGTTATCATTCCCAAACAATCTGCACATCATTTTTGCGTCATAACAGTACAGAGGCGAAAGAGACTCCACAGAATACATACCTGATGCCTCGTGTTTATGCTTTTCGGGAGCCTTTCTCCATTCTCTAATCGGCTTTGACTGATTTTCATTATTCGCAACAAATTTCTTGATGAAGTCTTTGTTATAGATTTTTTGCGGGTCCAGAAGGTGGTACATCGCTTTAATGTCCTCTGCTTTGAACGACCCGAATATTGTTCCAGAAGCTGAAACAAAGGTTCTGTTTTGGATAGCCACATTATCAATTACCCACTGAATAACATCATAATATGGAAAAATGCTTGCTCGAGCTAAAATTCGGTGCAAAAATGAATTAACCAGTGTTTGAAGGGAATTTTCTAAATTTGACTTGGAATCGTCCTCATCAGGAACTGATGCTTTCACCACAGTTACCTTAGGCTTTTCCTTTTCAATGAGGTTATATTCCTCTTCCCAGGATAATTTAACCAGACCTTGGCACGACGTGTCTGTAACCAGCTTAATCTTAGCTGGTTTCTCTTTAGGAGCCATGGTGAACACAGGAGCTTTTACCACGACAGCAAATTTTGCCTTCCTAGATCTCTTTGACATTTCTGTATCCGGAAACATTTCCCTCGCTCTACGAACGAAAGGATTGGGTTTTCTTTGATTCTGCAAAGGGAAAAAACAGTTCAATCGTGGTAAGAACTCAAATGAGGAGAACAACTGTATAACAATATATTCATTGATTTTTATTTATTATCTCCATGTTTATAACATAAATGCCCTCTAAAGAGTCACACTCACATATTTAAAACAAAATCACTTTCAATTATTTGTTTGATTTCTTATTCAATATGATACGTACAATGGGGAGTTGAAATTTTTGAAATAAGTGTTAAAAATTACCTTTTGAATTCTTGCGATGTGATGAATAAATAGTATATGGGCATTAAGTAATAATCGCATCGGGAATCTTCAAAGGTACACAAAATAACAAAATCTGATTTATGCCATTTTACAATTGCAATAATCGCGTCGGGGATTTTTAAATGGAGTGGATTGTTAATGAGTTTCTCCGATTTCCGATTGCGATAAGGTGGGGTCCGCCACATCGGAGTCTTTTAATCAAACAAATATAACGTTTGTTTCTCTGCAATGCAATTGCGATGAAGCGCATCGCATCGAGGTTTTGCAATTGACCACAAAGAGTTTGTTTAAATTTTTTGCGAAGAGCGATTGCGATGAACTGCGTCGCATCGGAGTATTTCAAAGCAGATGTGATCACTTAAAAGTTTTCCAATTTGTGATTGCGATATGACTCATCGCATCGTAGTTTTATTATAATAAGTCCATGAACGATCATTCTCCGAAATGTGATTGCGATGAATCGCATCGCATCGAAAGTATGAAAAACAAATATGAAAACTTAAAACTTATCCGATTTGCGATTGCGATTGATTTCCATCACGTTGAATTTTTTCAAAGTGAATATAAAACTTAAAGATCTCTCCGATTTATGATTGTGATTATTGTACACATCAAATATTGTTAAATATAAAACTTTATGTAATATTTTGATATGATAAAAGCTTTATATCTCATCGGATCGGAAAGTTTTTTAATGTTGTATTTGTTTATACACACTTTTTAATAAAGATATGCAATATGTCCTTTTATCAATGAACTTCTTATTCCTAATTTAAAAATGATCGGATTGTTTCTAAATCTTTTATTTCTATCTAGAAAGCAAGATAAAAAGGGGACCTATTTCTAAACGAAATTTATTCTAGAATTTAGAAATGGGGAGGGTTGTTGTACATTACAACAATTGGCGATTCACTGGAAGAAACAGTTATTTCTGAAAAAATAAAATGAACACTATATTTCTAGTAAGTAAAAATTTCTAAAGATAATGAAAACTATCTTAGGATAATTCAAATAAAATATAACTATGAAAAAGAATAAAATTCACTTACAATTTCTTTCGAATTCCTTAAGAATAAAAACATTTTTGGGTTATCTCATGCTTTGATTGGTTGATAATAATGAAGTAAGTGGACCTTTCCAAGTTTAGCTTTTGTAATATACTCTATTGTCATAGGTATTGCCTCTGCTGCTAGAAAACGTCCATAGTCTCGACAGGGTTACCTTTTAACCATCAACCATTCATTATCCCATCCAACTAAGCTTATGACTCATTAAAAATAAATTCATAAGACATATTATCTCATGTTTTTTGTCTTTTATTTTTTTTTTAATTTAAGAGCCATTGTTCTGGTTTGGTAGCCAATTAGTAACAATGCCATTCACTAGTTGTAATTAAACTAAACAAGCTGGCTCGTGATGAGACCCCTTGTCTTAATTTTATAAGCCATTACTCTGTTTTGGTATGCAGTATTGGTAATGTCAGTTTTATTACTTCTTATGATCACGGTAAGTAGGCTCGTGATGAGACCTCTTATCTCCTAAATTTTGTCATATAATTTCTTAGAATTACATTCTAAAAAATCACAACCAAAATGGATGGGGTGAAATAGTTGTATCCTTAAGAATAAATGGATGACAATTTTCAGAGGTTTTTGTTTGATAAAGCTTGAAAAAGTATTTACTTTTTAAAGATAACCTTTCTCTGCTTAATAAACTTATAATGATTTACATTTTCCTCAAAGTTTCAAAAGATCATGTAAATGTTTTGAACAAATTTTCAAAGTTTAACATTTTATTTTAAACTATCCAAAATTGTAATAATTTCCCTAAAAATTCTTATTTACACAAAATAATTATTTATAACATTTTTCCTAAAAAAAAATTCTAATAGTAAAAAGTCAATCAAAGACTATTAACAACCTTTATTTACAAAAACAAATAAAAATTGCAGAAAGGAATATGTGTTAGTAAGAGGGGGTTACCTCCTTATGAAAAGAATTTTTTTAAGACAAGCCCATTTACAGGAAGAGGTTCTCTCTTTCCTGTTAAATATTGGAGTATGAATGTATATGAGCCTATCTTTTCCGCAATCTGAAATGGTCCAAGCCACATTTTCTGAAATTTGGTATGCTTACCTTTTTCTTCATGTGCTTTATCCCATTTCAGAACAAGATCACCAATTGACAAATGTTTTGAGCTGGTGGAACTTGAATCAAAAGAATATTTTACAAGTTGTTGATGTTTTTCATGAATATCTTTTATTTTTTGTCTATCTTCTTCTAATTTAAGGATTTGATCAAATCTCAACTGAATGGATGAGGAAGGATTTTCTTCAATGAATTGCACTATGGCTAATGATGGAAGAGCTAGATTTGACGGTATCACAGCTTCTTTTCCATAAACTAAATTGAAAGGTGAAGTTCCTATAGAAGCTTTAAGAGTAATACGATCAGCCCATAATGCAAAGATTAAAGACTTGTGCCAATTCTTTTGATTTTGATCAATGGTCCTTTTAATGATTTTGATGAGATTTTTGTTAGTGGATTTAGCTAAGCCATTACCTTGTGCATAATAATTTGCTGAGTATTTCAATTTAAAACCTCTTTTAATTTCAAATTCCATTATACTATTACCATAAAAATAAGATGCATTGTCGAAGACCAAAGCGTTAGGTACACTAAACCTGGTAATGATGAAATGATCGATGAAATCAATAATTGCATCAGAATTGGCTACCTTTAGAGGAATTTCTTCTACCCACTTTGTGAAATAATCTGTTGCTGTGAGGATGTATTTGTGTTGTTTGGAAGAATGAGGTACTATCTCACCAATGATATCAAGCCCCCATTGCTCAAATGGTTGCTCAATGTTTACTGGTTGCAAAGGAAAAGTTGGCTTCCTTTGTCTTCCACTAACATTTTGAAAATTTTTTCACTTCCTCACATAATCATGTGTATATTTAAAAAGGGTAGGCCAATAATATCCAGCATGGATGATTTTGTGAGCTGTGGTATCACCTCCAAAATGACCGCCTGCTGGTCCATCATGTAATTCCTGCAATACCTTTTTTGCTTCAGTCTTTTCAAGACATCTTAATAGGATTGAATCATAATTCTTTCTGAATAACACATCATCAATAATTTCATATTTAGTAGCCTTCAATATTAAAGCATGTTTATTCTTATAGCTGAGATTAGAAGGAGCATACCCATTTTTCAAGTAAAATATCAAATCAACATACTGAGATTCAAAATCTGTAACACTTATCTGACTTACTTGAACAGCGTTTTCTGGATCTTGATTTTCTGGTATGTTATAAGCTCCTGCTAATAATCTGCAAAAACTTCGACCTCTAACAATCTTTTCTGGTTTAATATCAATATCATATTCTTGCAAAGTTTTCACCCAATTAGCCCTTTTTTCCCCTACTTCTCTTTGAATTAATAATTGTCTCACTACAGAGAATAGGACAATAAATTTTGTGTGTGTTTTTAAGAGAAAAGGCCTAAAATGTTTGATTGAATTAAATACAGCGAAGGATTGTTTTTCTACATCGGAATAATTCAGCTCAGCTCCTTGCAGATTCGAGCTGAAGAAAGAAATTGGTGCTTCAATTTTTTGATCATTTAGTTGTGTTAAAACAGCAGCATAGGATGTTTCGGTTGCCAAAGTATACAGAATAAAATCTTTAGAAAAATTAGGAGTATTCAATGCAGGTGCATTGATGATTGCCTGTTTGATTGCATCAAAGGCTTCTTTTTCTTTATATCTCCATTTGAATACTGAATTTTTCTTAACCATATTCTGCATAGGTAAAACAATTTGAGAAAAAATTGGAATGAATCTTTTTACAAAATTAATCTGCCCTAAAAATGATTGCATGGACTTTTTATTATGAGGTAAAGAAATATCAAAAATTTCTTTAACTTTTTCAGGATCGATACATATACCATATTTTGACACAACAACCTTAAGAGTTTTCCTTCATCGAGAGAAAAGAAGGATTTCTTTGGGTTTAAGGAAATACCAAACCTTCTACATCTTTCAAATATTTGTTTCAGATCATGTAGATGATTGGATCTCTTCTTTGAATAAACTGTTATGTCATCAAGATAAATGACAGCTGATCTATTAATCAAACCCTTAAATTCTATGTCCATGGCTCTCTGGAAAGTAGCTCCTGCGTTTACTAAACCAAAAGGCATTTTCTGATAAGCATAGGTTCCCCATTTGGTTTTGAAAGTGGTTTTCAACCTATCATCTGGATGTACTAAAATTTGATTATAGCCTGAAAATCCATCAAGGAAGGACATGAGTTCAGAACCAGCTACCTTTTGGAAAATTTGCTCCATGGTTGGAAATGGGAAATTGTCCTTTTGACATGCCTTGTTTAAATTTTTGAAATCAATACAGATTCTAATATCGCCATTTTTCTTCCTGACAAGTACCATGTTGGAAACCCAATTGGAATGCCTTACAGGAAAAATGATTTTGGCTTTCAAAAGTTTGTTGAGTTCTATTTTGATTTGATCCTCAAGATTTGGATGAATCTTTGTTAACTTCTATTGAACATGCTTAACATTAGATAGCATTGGAATTGTGTGTTGAATCACAGAAGTGTCATAAGTATTTAAGTCCTCATAATTCCAAGCGAAGACATTTTTATATTTACTCAGAATTTTGATAAAAGCAGATCTTTTTTCTGGAGTTAAACTGAGTCCTAGATTAGCATTCTAAGGTTTAGAATCAAAGCCAAGATTCACTAATTCAAACTTAAGAGTTGAATTTTGAAGTTTAGCATTAGTAACTTTCTTGAATCTGTCTTTAATATCATACAGATCCTCAAGTTTAACAACAGATTTAGGAATCGGATTTTCACTATTTCTTGAAGTAATTTGCAGATCATGATCGTCCTCATCAATAATTTGTTCATCATATGATTTCTTAGAAGTTAAGAAATTCAAAATATCTTGATCGTGGTAGAATACTCTCCAGTTAGTAATATTATCAGGAATAGATGGTCAAAAAATCAACTCTACTGAAAATCTATCAGGACTACAATCTTCACCAGGGAGGAGTTTGGATGCAACATTAGCTAACAGGTCAGCTGATGTGTTTTGATTTCTAGGAATAGAAGAGATATTAAATGCTATAAATTGAGTGGTAAGGTCCTGTACTAGGGTTAGATAATGTTTGAGATGTCCTGAAAGACAATGGATGGTATTCCTTACTTGTCTTATGACAATTTTGGAATCTTCATATACTTTCAAGTATTTTACATTTAACCCTATGGCCTTATAAAGCTCTTGAATCAAGGCTTCATATTCAGCGGTATTATTAGTGCACTCAATTTCTAATCTACATGATAGCATGGTTTTCTCTCCTTCTGGATCAATTAGGATACATCCTGCTCCTGCTCCATCACTAGATTTTGATCCATCAAAATATAATGACCAAAATAAAGTTCTATCTATAGGTTTATCTACAAATGAATCAGAAATATTAACAATTCTAGAAAAATCAGATTGCAAAAAAAATTCAATTTGAGAAACAAAAGTATTTACAAAAAAGGCGATTGTGGTGCAGTAAAATTCCCAAGAAATGACTCAGCAGAATAACCTTCAAGGATATTGTTGTTGAAAGATACAAGTTCATTCGGTTGTTTAAATTTAGTTACTGTGTGTGTCATATGTTTTTCTCGCTCGATTTTGATTTGATTTGATTTCCCTTTGTAGGGAAGCCAAATATGTGAAAAATCGGTTGCGATATAGCCATTAAGTTTCATAGACCAGTCCCTTCTTAAGACTAACCCATAGAATTCAGGAATATCTGCAGTTATAATATCAATTCTTTGGACAATCCTAGGATCGGAAGCTAGTCTAATGGTAAATGAATTGATTTCTCCTACAACTTGAACTTTAGAGCGATCCAATTGTACAATGTGAACTGCAGAATTTTGTGGTTCGATATTCAATTTCACACAAACTGAAGTAGGAATTATATTAGAGGATGCTCCATAATCAATTAAACAATTATGAAAATTCTTATTGTAGATTTCATAAGTCAACAAAAATGGGGGCGTCTGAGAATTTGATCTTTCTCCGATAAGAACAGTGTTTGTGGCATCTACTTTGTCTAGTGGCTTAACAGTCCCTTTAGCTACTTTGGAAACTACACCGCTTGGTAAAGGAGCAATAGGTGTAGCATTTAATTCTTTTAATAACACCTTTTGTTGATGTTTAAGTTTGCTGAGTTCAAGTAATCAAATGTTCGCTCTAGTCTTTTTCATGTCCTCAACAATGTTATAATCCATCGAGTCTGATACCACCAGAGTCTTAGATGATGATGTGGGAGGATTGGGAGATGATGGTTGATTTTGAGTGGGTAAGGAAGAAGCTCTCTTTGCGGGAGTTTTGTCTTTGGTACTCAGAGTTGTATTTTCTTCTTTGGAACAGGTTGAACTGGTTCTGATGTAGATTTGCTCCTTGTACTTACAGGCATGGCTTCTTGTTCTATTTCATTTCCTGAATTAGGGAGAATGAAATCCCTCATTCCATGTAGTTCAGCTATTTCTTCCCTTTCATCTTCTTCATCCGATGTTGGAAGAGTATCTTCCTCTTCTTCATCTTCTAATTTTGCATTGGATATTGCATTGGGAGGTTTTGATTCAGCTTGATTTCTCTTGAAATTTCTGAATGGTCTCTTTGTAGAAGTCTCTGCTACTTGCTTTTTGATCTCAACCATATCATTAGACATGGTTTTAAGAAATTTTTGTAAACCTTCCATGTCATATGGATCTCTTGGTGTCTTTTTCCTGGAATCATATTTAAAAGTGACTTTCTTTGATTTTCTTTCCTCAATAGCATTTTTCTTATCTAGAGCAATCATTCTTTTTTCAACTGAAATAGCTTCTTTCATATTTTCGACTAAAGTCGGTTTTGCAGCTCTATCTACAAAAATTGCTATGTTTGAGGGAAAAGAATTAATGTACCATTCACTTCTAATCTGCTCACTCGGTTTAGATGTTGTAGGGATCTTATTCAAGAGTTTATTGAATCGAGAGTTAAAATATTTAATGGGTTCCTTGGGTTGAGTCTTTAAATTGGAGAGATCGTTGATTAGGGTAGCTATTGATCTATCATCTCCATATTTAGTTAAAAATTTCTCTTCGAACATATCCCAACTTGTAATCGAATCTGAAGGTAAGGAAAAGTACCAGGATCCTGCTGTCCCTTACAAATTATAGGGGAATAACTTGACTGCAACATCTTCATACTCTACCGCGTTTAGATTTATAGCAAGCATAAAATTATTGATGTGTTCTTCCGCTTGTATACCAGTATCTGGACTAAACTTTGGCAGCCATTTTTCAGGATGATCAGGTAGATCATGCAAAGGTGTAGACATATTTACAGCTCCTGGTCTAGTCCATGGTCTCTGCGCCATTGTTGTGATGATGGTAGAAGAACTAGAAGTGACAACTGGTGTATGAGTAGTAACAGTTGAAGTATTGGAAGAGACAATTGATGTTTGAACAGATGTAGTTTGAGCAGATGATGATGATGAGACTACTACACTTTTCTGATTTGGAGCTTGGGAAACAGATGATTGAATTTGCGATGAAGAACTAATATCACTTTCTGTTTCTGATGGAGTTTTTCTTGTTTTGACTCTACTAGGTAAAGGAAATTATTTTGGGGAAATTCCAAGTTTTTCACTCTGTGACCTAGTGAGAGGTCTGGAAGAAACAAACTGCGAGGTGACACTACCTTCAGATATTTCCAATTATTCTAATGATAACGAGAATCCTTGAAGTTTATGAACTAAAGCTTCAACTTCAGGAGATTTAGGAGGCGGATTATCTGATTGATATGAGACTTTGGTAGTGGGTGTTTGAATACTTCTATCAATTTCTTTTCTTGTGATTTGAGATGTGGAAGAAATTAAAGGTGATGAGGGTGTTGTGCTCTTAGAATGGCTTGCATATTTGGATTTATCTGCCATTCATAGCTCAGACCCTCCTTCTAGCACCAAAAATTTTGAAGCCTCAAAAATCGCTACTTCGAACATTGGGGGATAACCACCCGGTCAGGATCTTAAGGCAACTCCTTTTCCGTTTGGTATGGTGGCTCTGACTAGATTGATAGGACCAGTTTCCTAATAATTTAAATGGGTTGGTACTGGAATGATTGGGTGAAGGGAAAATGGGACTAAATGACTGAAATAAACTATCTAATCTATTCTAAAACTGATAAAATAATTCTAAAACTAACCCGGGTATCAAATGTGAATACAACTTTAAATTGTTTCAACTAACCAATAACCATGAAAATGTATTATAGTTTAATTGAAATATGCAGTAACAAATAAAGATAACTCTGTTTAAGAAATTAAACAGAGTTATAATAACATATTTCATTCATCATTCATATATCATTTGCATATATTGAAAAAGATAAATATTTCTACACACTCAGAAATGATATGTATAAAGAAATATTGTAAAACGAGTACACATAAACGATAGAAATTTAAAAGAAAATATCTCACAACATAAGAAATTAACAGTGAATAGATAGAAATACCATATCCATATTGATACTTTCCAATGCAATTTGATATCCAAATCCAGAAACTTCAATGTAAAACAGACTCCAAGATACAGAAATGCAATTCTTAAAGGCAATTTTGCACAGAATCACCAGATGTGATCCTTTATAAAAATATAAGAGTCAATGGAGTACATAAATGTAATCTCCCAGTCAAAATATTACAAATTTAGGACCCCTTTCTAAATGCATGAAAGGGGTTTAAACAGGTACTTAATAAAACAAAATAACTAAAACTATTCCTCCAATCTATCTAATAAAAAATCTAGAAACAGAAATGCGATCTTGAAGTGAACCGATTCACTGATTATCTGTTGCGTTTGATGTGTGCAGATGGCATATTTTGAGCATTTCCTTCACTCCTTTTGGATGACTAAGCTTTGAGTGTAACTGCCCTGTGTATGTGGCATTAGAGAATTCAGGAATAATGCAATCGATGGCATTTGAAAGAAATTTAATTGCAGTTTGCTGACTATGAGGCTTGATAAGGTAGGTCCACATCATATCCCATGATATTCCTTGTAGTTGGCTAATTTGTTGATTCTTATTGATTATTTCTTGTTTCCATCTGTAATCAGTTTCTTTTACCCTAGGTAACTTTCCTGGGGTACAATCTAAAATCAAATTAATTGCATACAGGCTATTATTCACCAGCTGTGTTACATTTTTCATCATACTTTTAGCTCTGGATGTAGCTCCTTCCGCTTTGATTAAATGTTGTTCCCATTCTGCAAAAATAATTTCCTTATGTCTCTCCACAATCCTGGGAAGGTTTGCTTTTCTTCTCGACTCTGAGTCTTGCCATAAAAGAAATTCGGAAATTTTTTCATCAGCTTCATCAAATTCAATTTTAAGACTAACTCCTTCATCTACTAAGGAAGATGTAATTTCACACTAGGATTCTGCTTTTGCAACCTTTAGACAAAATTCATTTAATTGCTGAGACAATAACTTTCTTGTCTCAAGGGCTTCATTTTTTAATTGATCTAAATTAGGATAATTCTTAGACTTGTCCAATCTGGATTGAAACATCTTCTCTTGCTCAATCTTTGAAGTCTTCTCATTTTGCAAAAGAGCTTGTAATTTTGTTATCTCTTGGTTTAGCTGTTGTTGCTTTTCTAAGGTCTGTTGATCAATATTTTTCTTTTCAACAGCAAGCTAGTCTTCTAGTTGTTTGGATTTGAGCTCTTCATCCTGCAATTTTTGTTCTAACTGAATAATTTTCTATTGGTTCCCTGTAACCTATTCTTCTAACATAGCTATTTTCAAATTTTTTTTGTTTCATTAATTGTGTAACTTCAGAGGCCTTGTCTATAGTTGCAGCACTATAGGCACCTACGTATTGAGATAATTTAGTGAGATCCTCAGATGGATTCACCTCAGCATTTTTATAAACAATATTCATAAACTCCACCTGTGGTGTCGAAAATGCATCCTGATTAGTTCTCCTCCTTTTCTTTTGGTTTCTCACAACAGCCTTATGCTTAGGACTGTAAAATACATCCAGAGGAGGGATTTCTACTATTTTCAACATAATTTCACTTGTGGAATTTTCAGGAATAACTTCTATATCCTGGTCTTCCAGAACATTAACTTGGGGATTATTCTATTGTCCTATTTGTTGGGCAAATTGTTCATATTGGCTCAGCAAATGAGGAGAAACTATAATTTCAGTAGATTCAACTACCTTTTTCGCAGCTTCCTCTCTTCCAAGTTGAGAATCTGGATTATTGTTTATATCTCCTTTTGGTTCCTGTTCAGTAGCCTTACTGTTTATGCATCCTTTCTCAGAATGCATGTTGGTATCAATACCAGTGCTTTATTTTCCTTTCTGGGCTGAAGACTGCTGATTAATATGAACATCAATTTTAGCAGCCATTTCCTTCTTCTCAGTATCAACTCTGCTGCTAATACCTTCTTTTTGTATAACAGGATTAGTTTGTGTTACTTCTTTCTTTGTCTGTATGATGACCTTGATGGCAGATTTTTCTGTTACTGTTTTACCAAATGTATCTTCTTTTTCCTTTTGTTGTGACTCAGCTTCCTGCATAGGAACTCTTATTTGATCCAGAGGAACTTTGAGTAATCTCTGGCTTCTAAACAACATAAACTTATTCAACTCTTCAGCCTAGAATTTGGACTTGGCCAAATCAAAAACTTGGGACAAATTATCTACAGAAACAAATAAATCATCGAAAATATCTGGTTCACGTTCTAACCGAGCAATTGAAACAACAGTAGTAAAATCAAATGCCACCTTCCTTGGGTCATATTGTCTCCCTGGGATTGTTGAAAGTTTAAGATTGGTTAGCTTACCAACTTCTTTTTCAACATGAACAAAATTACTGAGAGTGTAATCTCCACATTTAAAAGGAAAAGTAGGCCACATTAGCTTCTTGTTGTTCTTCAAAGTCCTAGACATGCCTTCTACTGTCAGTTGATATGCAATTTCCTGGGATAACAATTTATCTGGAACATACAAAGGAAGAATGTGTGGTTCTACAATAATTTCAAAAACTCTGATATATGTGAATCTTTCTTCTCCGAACCAATCCCCAATCGAGGATAAATCAACTTTAGCCTTCTCAGAAAACCTAGGAGGAAATCGGCCAAAAATAGTTTGATGAATCGAGATAAGAAAACTGTGACAAACTCTGTAAACATGGATTTTAAAATGCCCTTTTCCACAAGAACTTGTGATATATATGAATAGGAATAGGATCTTTAGGGGTCCATTTCCATCCTAATATGGGAAATTCAAAATTGAAACACAGGGCGTCTCGAATATAAGCACAAAAATAAAAAGGAGTAGTATTTCCTGAGTTTTTTTCTTTCCTATACTCAAGAATCCTATTGGCTATCTTATCAGAAAGAATGAAATCCCAGTCCATTATCTCAGAATTTATAGCAACATGTATTAATGGCACCATTTGTATAGAAAACCTAGCTTAGTTATCATTCCCAAACAATCTGCACTTCATTGCTGCGGCATAACAGTACGGAGGTGAAAGAGGCTCCATAGAATACATACCTGATGCCTCGTGTTTATGCTTTTCAGGAGCCTTTCTCCATTCTCTAATCGGCTCTGACTGATTTTCATTATTCGCAGCAAATTCCTTGATGAAGTCTTTGTTATAGATTTTCTGCAAGTCCGGAAGGTGGTACATCTCTTTAATGTCCTCTACTTTGAACAACCCGAATATTGTTCCAGAAGCTTAAATGAAGGTTATGTTTTGGATAGCCACATTTTCAATTACCCACCGAATAACATCATAATATGGAAAAATGTTTGCTCGAGCTGCAATTCGGTGCAAAAATGAATTAGCTAGTTTTCGAAGGGAATTTTCTGAATCTGACTTTGAATCGTCCTCATCAAGAACTGATGCTTTCGCCACAGTTACCTTAGGCTTTTCATTTTCAATGAGGTTATATACCTCTTCCCAGGATAATTTACCCAGACCTTGGCATGACATGTCTATAACCAGCTTAATCTTAGCTGGATTCTCTTTAGGAGCCATGGTGAACACAGGGGCTTTTACCGCGACAGCAAATTTCACCTTCCTAGATCTCTTTGACATTTCTATATCCGGAAACATTTCCCTCGCTCTGCGAATGAAAGGATTGGGTTTTCTTTGATTCTGCAAAGGGAAAAAACAGTTCAATCGTGGTAAGAACTCAAATGAGGAGAACAATTGTATAACAATCTATTCATTGATTTTTATTTATTATCTCCGTGTTTATAACATAAATTCCCTCTAAAGAGTCACACTCATGTATTTAAAAAAAAATCATTTTCAATTATTCGTTTGATTTCTTATTCAATATCATATGTACAATCGGGAGTTGGCATTTTTGAAATAAGTGTTAAAATTTACCTTTTGAATTCTTGCGATGCGATGAATAAATAGTATATGGGCATTAAGTAATAATCGCATCAAGAATCTTCAAAGGTACACAAAATAACAAAATCTGATTTATGTCGTTTTCCAATTGCGATGATCACATCGAGGATTTTTAAATGGAATGGATTGTTAATGAGTTTCTCTGATTTCCGATTGCGATAAGGTGGGGTCTGCCACGTCGGAGTCTTTTAATCAAAAAAATATAACATTTGTTTCTCCGCAATGCAATTGCGATGAAGCGCATCGCATCGGGGTTTTGCAATTGACCACAAAGAGTTTGTTTAAATTTTTTGTGAAGAGCGATTGCGATGAATGACGTCACTTCGGAGTATTTCAAAGCAGATGTGATCACTTAAAAGTTTTCCGATTTGCGATTGCGATATGACTCATCGCATCGTAGTTTTATTATAATAATTCCATGAACGAACATTCTCTGAAATGCGATTGCAATGAATCGCATCGAATCGGAAGTATGCAAAACAAATATAAAAACTTAAAACTTATCCAATTTGCGATTGCAATTGAGTTCCATCGCGTCAGAGTTTTTCAAAGTAAATATAAAACTTAAATATCTCTCCGATTTCCGATTGCGATTATTGTACACATCAAATATTGTTAAATATAAAACTTTATGTAATATTTTGATATGATAAAAGCTTTATATCTCATCGGATCGTAAAGTTTTTAATGTTGTATTTGTTTAAACACACTTGTTAATAAAGATATGCAATATGTCCTTTTATCAAGGAACTTCTTATTCCTAATTTAAAAATGATCAGATTGTTTATAAATCTTTTATTTCTATCTAGAAAGCAAGATAAAAAGGGGACCTATTTCTAAACGAAATTTATTCTAGAATTTAGAAATGGGGAGGGTTGTTGTACAGTACAACAATATGGGATATACATATAGAAATAGTTATTATTTTTTTATATCCATAAATTTGATAAATAACATAATAGATTTTACTTCCATGATCTTCTGATTTTAACTTTGTTCCAAAATAGCTCGAGATTTTATCTCATAGAGATGAATGAATCTTTTAAGATTCATGAAATAGATGTATTTTATTGATGGAATCGGTTCAAGCAAAGTTATTCTCCTTCTATAGCAAGAAGTTATATATTTAACCATTATGGTCCAAAAAGGAAAACCTTCTCTAACCCCATCATCTCCACCTTGTAGGAACTACGAGATCGCCCCAAAGGTGCAAGGCTCATAACCTTGAGGTCACGGGTTCAAATCCTGTCTCTGCTAGACCAGAACATATGAAGATGGAAAATTAATTTTTTAAATGACCTTAAATCTTCGTATATTGTCTCCTAATCAAGTCATTTGAGATTTTGAAGTTCAAGAAATAATTATATCTACTAATAATAGTCAAATTAATATATTACCCAATCATACTTCACTTGTAGCAGTTGTAGATATAAGAGTTATGAAAATACGTCTCAATGAGAAAATGACAAGGCACAAGCGACTCTCTATTTGTTGCAAATAACAATACGATCACCATTGAAAAATTACATTAAAATGTTCCAATTATAAAAATATTTTACTTTTACATATTCTAAAATTACCTTCATTATAGGAGATTGGTTCCTTCAATAAAAAGCTAATAAATGAGGTTTGTTATTTGATAGGGATGATTTTCATTTATGAGAAAGCGGTGCAAATAATTATTAATTAGGCCTCCTTTTCTTTAATGAAATAAAACTTTACATTTTTAGATTATATTGTTAGATTAGAAATTTTAAATATTAAAATATAAATTTATTAAAAATATGAATTAAAAAATAAATTTAAACAACATGTATTCTTTTTATATAGATTTTTTTTTAAATTGTATTTCAAATATATTCCAAATAATATTAAAAGAAAAATTTAAACATTTAAAAATAGTAACGTTTAAAATCAAATTTAAACACTATAAAATAATAATAAATTATATATATATATATATATATATATAACAAAAATTTAAACATCATAGACTTTATTTCTATATATAATTATTAATAAAAATATAGACATAATAAATTTTTTTACAAATATCAAATATTTTTATAATATGATAAAGGGTTAATATAAATGTCAAAAATCATTAAAATTAAAAAATTATTTTTTGGTAGAGAATTCCATAATAAAACTGTGTAGACTTGTGATCCGTCCAATATTTCTGATGGTAACTTTATCCATCATCATGGACCAAAGCCACTTTTGAGAGTAAATAAGAAGATTTTTGGGTGATGGATAGCCGTCAAAAAAATAAAATAGTAATATTTGACCAATGGATTAATATTTGAAAAGAATAATTTAAAGGAATTTTTATTGACGGTTAAATTTGGGAATTAGATTATCAATTTTGACCAATAAGGAAAAAAGAAAAAAGATCAAAATGGATAAAAACAGTTAAGGGTATTAGTTAGATTGTATTAAATTAATAAAATTATAACAAATATAACTGAATTGTATAAAATAATTACCACAACTTTAAGGTCAATTGGTTGGAAATAGCTTATAATAACTAATTAAATTAATAACAAATATTAAAAAATTATTTTTTTTCCACAGAAAATAAATAAATAAATAAATTTGAACTTTCTATTATATAGATAGTTTCAGAGCATATGCATAGCATTTCGGTAACATAGTCATTCTTTTCTTTCGAAATATTAAAAAATTATATAAACAAATGCCAACCAATTTAAGATATATTTGTTGAGATTGATGAAAAAAATTAGTTGAAATGAACATAATTTTATAATATAAGAAGGGGGATGGGGTTAGCGTAAAAATTCTTCGAGTAATGAAAAGGATAAATTATATAGAATATATAAAAGGCTGAAAGGCGATAGGGATTGACTTAATTCTATAATTGACGATGATTGAACTATTAGGGGAGAGATAAATAATCAAGTAGTCTTTAGTGCGACTTTTTGAAGGCTTTTACGGTGACTTTTTACGGTGTAATTTCTCGCTGGAATTTATTGAAAAAGGAATTTTGATTTCTAACTTTGCACTATCGATGTGCCCTAGAGGTTTTTGAGGGTGTTGAATCCATATATAGAGTTAAAAAACCAATTTGAAAAACAAAAACCAAGATTTTACCTCAAAAAAATTCACCGGATTCCGGCACCTGAAACTTCAAAAAGTCGCACTAAAGACAACTCCATAAATAATAAAGGGAAGGGACCATATAAGGGAGAAAAGAGGGGGTGGGATAGAGATCATGATAGGGTCAAGACTCAAAGGGTAAGATGGTGGATGATGGGCTTCCAAGACTGACTTAGTCTGTAACCATCCTCCCTATTAAATTTATTAGGGTTCTTCTCTACTTAAAGGGCTTCGCGAATGATACGAGAGGTGTAGAAAGGTGCAGAGACTAATATTTTAGATTGATCAAAGAAAATTAAATGCTTGGTGTTATGTAAGTGATCAACTATGGCGGACTTAGAATGACGGTTATGGTTGGTGTCAGGTATGTGTTCCTTGAGGCAGTCTTTGAAAGGACGACCCGTTTGGCCAATGTATGATTTACCACAAAAACAAGGAATCTTATAGACGACCCTTGCTCCTAGCATGGGATCATATATGTCTTTAGCCGATCGTAACAATTACTTGAGGGTTTTGTGGGGTTTGAATACAATTTTTATGCTCTTCTTGGCCAAAATATTAGCAATAAGATCAATGGTTCCCTTAATGTAAGGGAGGGTGACTTGGATGTAAGAAGGGGAGGGGTTTGACTTATTGGGTTTAGGGTGAGAAACGGATTTGAGAGATCTGAGAAGAAGAATAAGATGGGATTTTTCAACTGAAAGAAATTGGGGAGAAGATATTGTTAAGGCTTTGGAGAAAATTGTTTTAAGAACTCCAAACTTTTGGGATGGGTGGTGATGAGAGAGGGCATGGAGATAGAGGTCGATGTGAGTCTTTTTTCTATAGACTTGATGGGAGAGGGAGCCATTGTGGAGGTGGGTAACAAGGACATCTAAGAAAGGAAGAGATTTGTTTGACTCAATTTCCATTGTAAACTGGATATGAGGGGAGATGTTATTAAGATGGGAGTGAAAGGTGTCCAGTGCAAAGCATCCATGTTTCCAAATGACAAAGGTGTCATCAACAAACTTGAACCAACATTTGGGCTTGAGATGCCATGAATTGAGAGCTCTGGTTTCAAAATGTTCCATAAAGATATTGGCCACTACCGAGGATAGGGGGGATCCCATAGTAGTGCCTTTAGTCTACTCATAAATAGTGCCTTTGAAAGTAAAGAAGGTGGACTTAAGGCAGATTTGGATCAAGTTAAGGGTTTCAGGGTCAACAAATTGGGAGATCAAGTTGAGAGCTTCGAGGACGAGGATTTTGGTGAAAAGGTGAACAATGTTAAAACTAACCAACAAGTCATTCTCATAAATTGAGATAGATTTAGTCTTTTCAATGAAATTAGTAGAATCTTTAATGTAAAAGAAAGTGAAACCCACAAATTGCTCTCCTAAAGTTATCCCTCACTTAAAAATTTAAATTTATTTTTTAAAAATAAATAAATAATTATTAGAATTTATAAATTTATTGAAATCTATAAATACTTTGAACAAAAACAAATTATATAATACAAAACAAATGATGAATTAAAAGATATGCTTCTAAATCGAATCAATAAAAATATTCTTACTTGAATGAAAAATTGAGAATAAATAATATATTAATATTCTTACTCAAATTATTAAAAAGATAAAGAATCGAATGTAAATAATATATTATAATTTTTATTCAAATTATATATATATATATATATAATCCTTTCCCAAAGTTTAATAATTTCCATAATTATGGAATCCAAAATTCTCAAAATATTTTATATATATGATCCATTCCCAACTAAATCAAGTTCAATAGTTTTTGATAATTTTGGAATCCAACATTCTCTAAGTAACTTTCATCATTCGAGACTCAGCAACTTTCACATTTCCCTGAACAAACAACTTTGACATGTCCCTAAACAAACAAAAAATTAAAAGTCAATAATATATTATAATTTTAAATTAAATTAATCAAACGATCCTTATTCAAATTAACAAAAATCATGAATAAATAATACAATAAAACAAAGAATTAAAAGTAAATAATATATTATAATTTTAACTTAAATTAATCAAGATGATTCTTATTCAAATTAACAAAAATCATGAATATATAATACAATACCATGTACTACAAATTAAGATTAAATAATATATTATGATTCTTATTTAAATTAATGAAAATGATTTTTAAAAATAAAAACTAAACATTATATTACAATTTTTATTTAAATTAAATAAAAATTAACATTAAATTATTTATGGATTTTAGATAAATGGTAATAAGGTGCTTTGTTAAGACATTCTTCGATGTGAATTCATTTATTCAATTTCTTACTGTGATCAAGATGATATATTGGACATGATGAAGATGTAGTTCTACCAAGTTTAACAATTATTTATATATATATATATATATAATGAATTTAAAACCCTATAATGAATTTAAAACCCTTCAATAGCTTAAAATTTTCGCATTTCCCTCACTTGATTTATTTATTTTCCCATGAACTTCATTTATCTCTGAAATTACCAAACTTGTTGATTAATTCCAAACCAAAACTTCACACATTTCTCAAATCTCCTCTTAGTTCCAAAATGATGAAATCCCTTTTGATCATTTACCCTGGAGAAATGTGTGGGGAGGCTTTATTAATGGCTATATGGAGCTCTTTTTAAAGTTATCGGGATTTTGAAAATTAAATATATGTCAATAATGATGTATTAGTTGTTTGTAATGGTTAAGTTAGATAAAAAAAGGCCAAATAACCCTTGAAATTTACACCACCCAAGGAGGGATTGTGTTTAGTGAATGTATAATTTAGATAACTTTATAAAACACTTTAGTGGCATGCGTTGAGTTCCTGATTGTGCGCCAAATTTGTCGAATATCCATCTTTCTTGCAAATATTCGGTGCCAGGTACATCTATCCAATAATTAAAACGCAGGTAATCATATGGCGTCACATGCCATATCTCTACGACTGCACATGTGGAAGTGAATTTTCAAGGAAAAATATCTCATGGACAAGGATTCAGTGCCTAAATTTTATGCAAAAGGATTACCATTTTCTTTAGATAATGCTCCTTTCTATACAAATAAAGTAATAATTCTTTGGAAGTTTTCTTTTCTCTCCACTTAGCCCAGTGGAAGAAGGATACCACAAAATCCAGGAGGATCATCCTGGAGGGTGTGAGAGACCACATAGTCTCAAATTTACATGGCAAGGAGACTTTGTTTTCTATGTGGATGACCCTCAATGAGTTATTCAAAAATGGTAGTGATGCCAGGAAATTGTCATTGAGGGACAATCCCAAAAACATCTGCATGTAGAAAAATGAAACCATTCCACATTACCTCTCAAGATTCACTCAGTGTCAAGATGAGCTTGTAGGAGTTGGAGAAAATATTCCATCTTCAGATCTAGTGAGCTTATCTCTCCTAGGTCTTCTAAAATCTTGGCACAACTACGAGGACTCTATAAATGGAAGGGACAAATTTCCAAATTGGGAGAGACTTTGGTCTGATTTGGTACAGGAAGAAATTCGAAGGAACACCAGAGATGGAGTAATATCCAAAGTTGAGGATGAAGCTAATTTTGCCTTGATTGGGAATGGAAAGAAATATAAGGGCAAGAAGGCCCAAAGCAAGCCAAAGTCTAGCCATAACAATGGCAAGAAGAGGGATCTAAGAAAGAGAAAATGTTTTCACTGCCATGAATTTGGGCACTGTGCAACAAAGTGTTCCACGAGAATTCTAACAAGAATCCTTGAGGAGGAGCAAGAGGTGAAGCACTTTCTTCATAATGCAAATTAGACTTCACCCTAATTGCATGCATGGCCAACACTGTAATGGGGAGTGTGTGGTAGATTCAGTTGCCTCATTCCATATGATAGGATGCAAATAATTCTTCAGTAGCCTATAGGAGAAGTATCTCCAGATGCACGTATAAGAACTTTGGGATGATGGGAGGTACAATACCAAATGAATTGTAACTATAACCTTTAAGAGGGAGTCAGGCTCTCATCTTCATATGAAATATTTTATGTATGTACCTGGGCTGAAGAAGAACCTGATATATATAGTTGTATTTGAGGATAAAGGCTATGATGTTATTTTCAGTAAGGGGAAAGTCTTTCTGAGACATGTAGCTACCAGGAAACTGAAACATATTGAAGTTAGAGTGAAAAATATCTACAAACTTGAGGTGGAATATTGTGTTTCACTAAGTAGAAAGGCATAAAATGTGCGGAGTCGAGATGTTGGAGAACTATGGCATAGGCACATGGGACACTTACATCATGGGGCCTTTAAAATCGTGCAAAAAATTACCACCGGTCTCCCGAATTTCACCCCTGACCAACATCATGTATGCAAGGGATGCACAATGGGAAACATTTCAAAACCACCTTTTAGGGGCGAGATACCAGAGCTGGATAAATATTGGAGTGAGTCCACTCTGATGTAAGTGGACCATTTTCTACAAACTCTACATTAAAACACATGCATTAGGTGATTTTTGTTGATGAATTTGTTCGGTATGTGTTATATTCTTTCCAGGACT